>JAUDRI010000042.1:42500-45000 GCA_033675395.1 Rhodiola chrysanthemifolia | reverse complement strand
ATCGACTTCGATTCTTGAATAATCCACATCACTTCTGCTTCTATTGTAACAAAAGATTCCCCTTTTATGTGGAAAAGGCCCGTATCAATAATTATGATTTTACGTATGGACAATTCCTCAATATCTTGTTCATTCGCAACAAAATATTTGATTTGTGCGGCGGTAAAAAAAAACATGCTTTTTTGGAGAGAGATACTATTTCACCAATCGAGTCACAGGTATCTAACATATTCATACCTAAGGATTTTCCACAAAGTGGTGACGAAACGTATAACTTGTACAAATATTTCCATTTTGAAACTCGATCCGATCCACTCGTTCGTAGAGCTTTTTATTCGATCGCAGACATTTCGGGAACACCTCTAACAGAGGGAGAAATAGTCCATTTTGAAAGAACTTATTGTCAACCTCTTTCAGATCTGAATCTATCTGATTCAGAAGGGAAGAACTTGCATCAGTATCTCAATTTCAATTCAAACATGCGTTTGATTCACACTCCATGTTCTGAGAAAGATTTACCATCCGAAAATAGGAAAAAACGGAGTCTTTGTCTAAAGAAATGCCTTGAGAAAGGGCAGATGTATAGAACCTTTCAACGAGATAGTGCTTTTTCAACTCTCTCAAAATGGAATCTATTCCAAACATATATGCCATGGTTCCTTACTTCGGCAGGGTACAAATATCTAAATTTTTTATTTTTAGATACTTTTTCAGACCTATTGTCCATACTAAGTAACAGTCCAAAATTTGTATCCATTTTTCATGATATTATGTATGGATCAGATATATCATGGCGAATTCTTCAGAAAAAAGGGTGTCTTCCACAATGGAATCTGATAAGCGAAATTTCGAGAAAGTGTTTACATAATTTTCTTATGTTCGAAGAAATTATTCATCGAAATAATGAGTCACCATTGATATCGACACATCTGAGATTGCCAAAGGTTCATGAGTTCCTCTATTCAATCCTTTTCCTTCTTCTTGTTGTTGGATATCTCGTTCGTACACATCTTCTCTTTGTTTCCCGAGCCTCTAGTGAGTTACAGACAGAGTTCGAAAAGGTCAAATCTTTGATGATTCCACCATACATGATTGAGTTGCGAAAACTTCTGGATAGGTATCCTACATCTGAACTGAATTCTTTCTGGTTAAAGAATCTCTTTCTAGTTGCTCTGGAACAATTAGGAGATTCTCTAGAAGAAATCCGGGGTTCTGTTTCTGGCGGCAACATGCTATTGGGTGGTGATCCCGCTTATGGGGTCAAATCAATCCGTTCTAAGAAGAAATATTTGAATATCAATTTCATCGATCTCATAAGTATCATACCAAATCCCACCAATCGAATCACTTTTTCAAGAAATACGAGACATCTAAGTCATACAAGTAAAGAGATCTATTCATTGATAAGAAAAAGAAAAAACGTGAACAGTGATTGGATTGATGATAAAATGGAATCCTGGGTTGCGAACAGTGATTCGATTGATGATGACAGAAAGAGAATTTTTGGTTCAGTTCTCCACCTTAACGACAGAAAAAGGGATTGATCAAATTCTATTGAGTCTGACTCATAGTGATTATTTATCTAGTGATCATTTATCAAAGAACGACTCTGGTTATCAAATGATTGAACACCCGGGAGCAATTTACTTACGATATTTAGTTGACATTCATAAAAAGTGTCTAATGAATTATGAGTTCAATACATCCTGTTTAGCAGAAAGACGGATATTCCTTGCTCATTATCAGACAATCACTTATTCACAAACCTCGTGTGGGGCTAATAGTTTTCATTTCCCGTCTCATGAAAAACCCTTTTCGCTCCGCTTAGCCCTATCCCCCTCTAGGGGTATTTTAGTGATAGGTTCTATAGGAACTGGACGCTCCTATTTGGTCAAATACCTAGCGACAAACTCCTATGTTCCTTTGGTATTTCTGAACAAGTTCCTGGATAACAAGCCTAAAGGTTTTCTTATTGATGATATCGATATTGATGATAGTGACACTATTGATGATAGTGACGAGAGTGATGCTAGTGACGATATCGATCTTGACCTCGATACGGAGCTGCTAACTCTGATGAATGCGCTAAATATGGATATGATGCCGGAAATAGACCGATTTTCTATCACCCTTCAATTCGAATTAGCAAAAGCAATGTCTCCTTGCATAATATGGATTCCAAACATTCATGATCTGGATGTGAATGAGTCGAATTACTTATCCCTCGGTCTATTAGTGAACTATCTATCCAGGGATTGTGAAAGATGTTCCACTAGAAATATTCTTGTTATTGCTTCGACTCATATTCCCCAAAAAGTGGATCCCGCTCTAATAGTTCCGAATAAATTAAATACATGCATTAAGATACGAAGGCTTCTTATTCCACAACAACGAAAGCACTTTTTCAATCTTTCATATACTAAGGGATTTCACTTGGAAAAGAAAATGTTCCATACTAATGAATTCGGGTCCATAACCATGGGTTCCAATGCACGAGATC
>JAUDRI010000042.1:7500-25000 GCA_033675395.1 Rhodiola chrysanthemifolia | reverse complement strand
TAACAAGTAGTTTTGTTGGTTGGTTAATTGGTCACGTTTTATTCATGAAATGGGTTGGGTTGGTATTAGTCTGGATACGGCAAAATCACTCTATTAGATCTAATCTACTTATTCGATCTAATAAGTACCTTGTGTCAGAAGTGAGAAATTCTATGGCTCGAATCTTTAGTATTTTCTTATTTATTACCTGTGTCTACTATTTAGGCAGAATACCGTCATCCATGGTTCTCAAAGAAACCTCAGTAACGGAAGAAAGGGGGGAAAGCAGAGAAGAAACAGATGTAGAAATAGAAAAAACTTCCGAAACGAAGTGGACTAAAGAGGAACAAGAGGGATCCACCGAAGAAGATCCTTCTCCTTCCCTTTTTTCGGAAGAAAAGGAGGATCCGGACAAAATCGATGAAACGGAAGAGATCCGAGTGAACGGAAAAGAAAAAACAAAGGATGAATTCCACTTTCACTTTAAAGAGACATGCTATCAAAATAGCCCTGTTTATGAAACTTCTTATCTGTATGGGAATCAAGAAACTTCGAAGTTAGAAATACTTAAAAAAAAAGAAAAGATATTAATAAATACAATTGTGGTTCTTCTTTTCGACTATAAACGATGGAGACGTCCGTTTCGATATTTAAAAAACAATAAATTTGAAAATAGTATAATAAATGAAATGTCACAATATTTTTTTTTTTCGTGTCAAGATAATGAAAAAAAAAGAATTTCTTTTACCTACCCACCCAGTTTAAAAACTTTTTTTGAAATGCTAGAAAGAAAGATGCATTTTTTCAGATCGGTAGAATCGATAGATTCAATCTCTGATGAACTAGAAAATACATGGGTTTATAAAACTGAACAAAACAAAACGAAACTAAGAAATGAATTTCTAAGTAGACTAGAGGCTCTACAAAAAAGATCTCTTTGTCTAGATTTATTAACTAGATTTCGTATTCATGAAACAAAAAAAGAATATTTGCAAAAAAAAAAAGATCCCGTCTTAAATGGTCCCTACCGCGGACCAACAAAAAGCATATTGTCACCACCACTCTTTAGTGAAAATTCCATAAAAAAAAGGCCAGAGACTTCTTTGATAAATAAAATACACGGTCTTATTCTTTCTAATAATTTTATAGAATTTGAAGAGATAATGACTATGTATGATAAAAAACTAAAAACGTTATCAGTGGGAATAAAGGGAATTAATAAAAAAATACCTCGACGGGCATACAAATTAATTGACGAGTTTGAACGGCAAGAAGGAGAATACGAAGCAGCCGTATTAGAGGACCCTGGAATGCGGTCAAGAAAAGCAAGATTTTCAGTAGTTTTTACTATAAATGAGCCTACTTATACTAATTACGAAGCAGAACCAGAGGCATTTTATTTGATGCAGTATGCAGAAGAATCAGATTTTCGTCGAAATATAATCATGGGCTCTATACGAGCTCAAAGGCGTAAAATACCAATTTTAAAACTGTCTCAAGCAAATGTACATTCCCCACTTTTTTTGTACAGACTCGAGAAATCAATCCTTTCTTATTTTGATATCTCTGGCCTGATTAAACTAAGTTTCCGAAATTGGATGAAAAAAACTAAAGAATTTGAACTTTCAGAAAAAAAAGAAAAAAATGAAAGTATAAAAGAGAAGCAACAATAGGGATCGAAATAGCAGAGGAACCTCCGGATGGTATTCTAACTCCTCAAGTAACAAGGAGTTGTATATTAATAATAAAATCAATTCTTAGGAAATATATTATATTACCCTCATTGATAATAGCTAAAAATATTGGCCGTATCTTATTATTTCAATTTCCCGAATGGTCCGAGGATTTCGAAAATTGGAATAAGGAAACGCATGTTAAATGCACTTATAGTGGTGTTGAACTATCCGAAAAAGACTTGCCGAAAAACTGGTTAAGTGAAGGTATTCAGATAAAGATCCTATTTCCTTTCTATCTGAAACCTTGGCATAGATCGAAACCTGAATTCCCTCAAATGGGTCGATTGAAAAAAAAAAAAATTCGTTTTTTAACTGTGTGGGGGAGGACAACCAAACAGCCTTTTGGTTCACCCCAAAAAGAGCCTTCCTTTTTTGTACCCATTTTTAAAGAACTCATAAAAAAAATGAGAAAATTAAAAACAATTTTTTTTTTTATTTTAAAAATGTTAAAAGAACTAAAAAACTGGATTAACAAAAGTGGTCTAGTTCTAAACAGACTAATAAACAACCCCTCAAAAAAAAGCAGAATTTTGTTAGTTGGGTTGAGCGAGCTAGATGAAGGGGGTGAAACTAAAAACGACAAAGATTTGATAAAAAATAATCAAATAATTAACGAATCGCCCATTCCAACTCGATCGAAAAATTGGACAAAACATTCGCTAACAGAAAAAAAAATGCAAGATATGACTATTAGAGCAAGTACAATCAGAAATCAACTAGAAAAAATCATAAAAGACAAGAAAAAAAATTTAAGAACTCCTGAGATAAATAACAGGTTTAACAAAAAGCGGCATGGCATAAAAAGATTAGAATTAAAAAAAATACAAATTATTTGTCAAATAGTAAAAAACCGACTGACTCGATTAATCTTTAATTCGCAGTATTTTATAAAATTTTTTATTGAAAGAATATACATTGCTATCGTCCTAGTTATTAATATAATAAGGATCAAGGGACAACTTTTTTTTGATTTTGAATCAAAAAAAAAAAAAATGGATAAGTACACGTACAATAATGAAGTAAATAAAAAAGAAAAAAAAATGGACTTTAGAAACTTTAGACAGTCCTCTTTTTATATTAGTAATAAAAATTCAAAATTGTTTTTTGACTTATCCTCTTTATCACAAGCCTTTGTAGGGTATAAATTATCACAAAGCCGCATTTTTAACTTATACAACTTAAGATTAAGATCTGCACGTCAATATCATGAAACAGCTCTTTTTCTTAAAGATAAAATAACGGATCATTTTGGAGTACAAGGAATATTTGATTCGGAATTAACAGATAAGAAACTTCTTACTTATGGAATAAATGAATGGAAAAGCTGGTTACAGAATCATTATCAATATAATATATCTCATATTAGATGGTCTGGATTGGTACCAAAAAAATGGAAAAAGAAGAAAAATAGCCCCTCTATAAGCCAAAATGCAAATAAGGATTTATCAAAATGGGATTTATATGAAAACGATGAGTTAATTCGTTACGAAAAGGAAATTAATGATTATGGATTAAACTCATTATCAAATCACAAAGGGAATTTCAAAAAAAATTCTCGATATGATCTCTTATCATATAAATCTATTAATTCTGAAAATAAGAAGAACTCATCTATTTTTCTTTTACCATCACAGGGAAATAATAACCAAAAAATATCCTATAATTACAATACAAATAAAAGAAAACTTTTTACGCTAGGAGATAACACTTCTTTAGGCGAAAAAGCTATTACAGATATGGATAAATCTGTTTTTTATTACAGAATTATCCAGTTGTGTCTTAGAAAAAGGGTCAATATTGAAGCCTGGATCCAGACTAATACCAAGAATACTAAGATAAGTAATTATCAACTAATTGAACAAATCGATAAGAGGGGTCTTTTTGATTTGACGACTCGCCAAACTGAGCAAACCCACCCAAGGATTCAAAGCTTTTTCGATTGGCTGGGAATGAACGAAGAATTTCCTATTTTGAATAAAGAACGTTGGTTCTTACCAGAATTGATACTGCTTTATAATGTATATAAACTAAAACTGTGGAGCATACCAATCCAATCACTTCTTTTAAATTTTAATGAAAAGAAAAGTTTGAGTGAAAAAAAGAATATCACTCTAAAGCAAAAATGGAATCTTGGATCTGTTCTCTTAAACCACGAAAAAGATGTTTCAGACTATGGTGATTTTTTAGACTATAGTGTGGAATCAGACATAAAAAAACGTATAAACGAAAGCAATACAGAGGAAGACCTCGATTTTGTACTAACAAGTCATTTGCTTGTTCAATTGAGATGGTCTTTTTTTTTCAATATAACAATAATGAAAAATATCAAAGTATATTGTCTCCTGCTTAGCTTGCGAAATCCACGAGAAAGCGCTCTATCCGCTATTCAAAGAGGAACAATAAATCTAGATATAATGCCGAGTGTTACAGAATGGATGCAAAGGGGGGTATTTTTTATTGAACCAGTTCGTATGTCTATAAATAATCCTGGACAATTTCTTATGTATCAAACCATACGGATTTCATTATTTCAGAAGACTAATTATCAACCTAATCCAAGGTATCGAGAAAAAATGGATTTTTCAAAATCCATTGCAAAAAAGCAAAAAATTCTTGGAAATAGAGACATAAAAAATTCCAGTTTACTTGTTCTTGAAACTATTTTATCGCCAAGCCGTCGCAAAGAGTTAAGAATTCGAATTTCTTTTAATTCAAAAAAAACCAAAGGTATAGATCTAAATATGGTATTTGGCAACGGAAACAATGTAAAAATTTATGGTCCATTTTTGGTTGAAAGCAACCGTCTTAATAGATTAAAGTTTTTTCTTTGGCCGACTTGTCAATTAGAAGATTTAGTTTCTATGAATCGTTATTGGTTTAATACTAATACTGGGAGTTCTTTCAGTATGTTAAGAATACCTATGTATCCACAATTCTAAATGTATGAAATGCATGATAGGATATTTTGATTTCTATTCTGTAACATATCGCCCAGAAAAAACTAAACAGACGTAGACACGTATTGTCTTATATTCTATTCTAATACATGAATAATAATTCAATAATATATCAATTCGATCCATAATTCATCAAAATTTTTTGATTATTTAAAGTTTAAATTTTTCTCTCTTTTATGTTCTGAGTTCCACCCTTTTTCTATCTAAAGAATGAATCAAATAAAAAACAGAGTTGGATTATTAATGGTTATTTGATTTTCAAAATTTTGATCAAATTAAAAAGCCCAGAATGAAAAAAAAATCTACCAAATTAAAATGTCCAACATTATTATTACTGATCCATAAAATTCATATTTTTAAAAAGTTGGAGAGGATTTACTTTTATGCTAAAGAATTCAGTTTCCTCAGTTATTTCCCAAAAACAAGAAAAAAAAGAAGAAACCAAGGGAGCCGTTGAATTTCAAGTAGTTAATTTCACGCAGCAAATCCGAAGACTTACTTCACATTTGGAATTGCACAGAAAAGATTATTTATCTCAGAGAGGTCTAAAAAAAATTCTGGGAAAACGTCAACGACTGCTGGCTTATTTGTCAAAAAAAAATGGAATACGTTATAAAGAATTAATTGATCGACTGGATATTCGGGAACCAAAAATTCGTTAATTTCAAGAACTAAAATTCAATTTATTGGTTATTGGATCCTGCCTTTTGCTGAATTTCTTTGTGTTTTCTGCAATTCCTAGAAAAATGAATCAAGGAACAACCTATGAATGTACCAATTATAAGAAATGAACTTATGATAGTAAATATGGGACCTCACCACCCATCAATGCACGGCGTTCTTCGACTCATCATTACTCTCGATGGTGAAGATGTTGTTGGACTGTGAACCAATATTGGGGTATTTACACAGAGGAATGGAAAAAATTGCAGAAAATAGAACAATTATACAATATTTACCTTATGTAACTCGTTGGGATTATTTGGCTACTATGTTCACCGAGGCCATAACCGTAAATGCACCGGAACAGTTAGGGAATATTCAAGTACCTAAACGAGCCAGTTATATTAGAGTAATTATGTTAGAATTAAGTCGTATAGCTTCTCATTTATTATGGCTTGGCCCTTTTATGGCAGATATTGGTGCACAAACTCCCTTCTTCTACATTTTCCGAGAACGAGAATTAGTATATGATCTCTTCGAAGCTGCTACTGGTATGAGATTGATGCATAATTTTTTTCGTATCGGAGGAGTTGCCGCTGATTTACCGCATGGTTGGATAGATAAATGCATTGATTTCTGCGACTATTTTTTAACCGGAATTTCAGAATATCAAAAACTTATTACACGGAATCCCATTTTTTTAGAACGTGTTGAGGGAGTAGGAATTTTGAGTGGAGAAGAAGCACTAAATTGGGGTTTATCGGGCCCAATGCTACGAGCGTCCGGAATAGAATGGGATCTTCGTAAAGTTGATCATTATGAGTGTTATGACGAATTTGATTGGGAAGTCCAATGGCAAAAAGAAGGAGATTCATTAGCTCGTTATTTAGTAAGGATCAGTGAAATTGAGGAATCTATCAAAATTATTCAACAAGCTTTGGAAGGAATTCCGGGCGGACCTTATGAGAATTTAGAAATACGATGTTTTGAGAAAGTAAGGGATTCCCAATGGAATGATTTTGAATATCGCTTCATTAGTAAAAAAACCTCTCCTACTTTTGAATTGTCGAAACAAGAACTTTATGCGAGAGTCGAAGCCCCAAAGGGCGAATTGGGAATTTTTCTGTTAGGAGATGGTCGAATTTTTCCTTGGAGATGGAAAATTCGACCACCGGGTTTTATCAATTTGCAAATTCTTCCTCAGTTAGTTAAAAGAATGAAATTGGCTGATATTATGACGATACTAGGTAGTATAGATATCATTATGGGAGAAGTTGATCGTTGAAATGATAATTGATAGAACAGAAGTACAAGATATCAATGCTTTTTCAAAATGGGAATCCTTAAAAGATGTGTATGAGATCATATGGATGCTTATTCCGATTTTGACTGTTATAGTAGGAATCACAATAGGTGTACTAGTAATTGTGTGGTTAGAAAGAGAAATAGCTGCGGGGCTACAACAACGTATTGGACCTGAATATGCTGGACCCTTTGGAATTCTCCAAGCTTTAGCAGATGGTACAAAACTACTTTTCAAAGAAAATCTTCTTCCATCTAGAGGCGATACTTATTTATTCAATATCGGACCATCCATAGCAGTCATATCAATTCTATTAAGTTATTCAGTAATCCCTTTTGGCTATCATCTTGTTCTAGCCGATCTCAATATTGGTGTTTTTTTATGGATTGCCATTTCAAGTATTTCTCCAATTGGACTTCTTATATCAGGATATGGATCAAATAATAAATATTCTTTTTTAGGTGGTTTACGGGCTGCTGCTCAATCGATTAGTTATGAAATACCATTAACTCTATGCGTGTTATCAATATCTCTACGTGCGATTCGTTGAAACATTTTCCCTATTGTCCTTTTCTTTTCGTTGGAAAGAAATTGTCTGAATTAAAGAAATCACTTTCTTTTTTTGTTCATTAACCCGACTGATGAACACAATCAGATAGTTCTATGAGTGAAAGAAAACAGCTTCGAAATTTGCAGTAAAAATAGTAAGTCTCATTTCCTATGTATAAGGATTAAACATAAGTAAACATAAGTAATTCACACTGTTTATCCCAAGATCGGTTGATTGATCATCCTGACTTGAAGCGGGTTTAAAATAACAACCAACTTTATGGATTTTTCACTATCGTTTGTATGTATTACCATAATAGTGAGTTGATAAAAAATGAGTGGGTGGTTAGAAATACCAAGGTACACAAAGGATTAGTAATAGAGATTATGCAAATTATACAAAAAAGCATTTACGCATAAAAGGAACACTCATTGGGGCTTTAAGTTGGTAGAAATGATCCGGTAGTACTTCCCACGATTCCGATCCAGAGTATGCCCCTATCCACTGAAAAAAACTATCAGGAACGAAAGAATCCTTTTTGAAAAGACCCCCTTTTTTCCGTTTTTGAGAAAGAAGAAAAAGAAGAGCAGGAACGAACAAACTAGAAAGAATGCAATTCAATAAAAAAGAGCGACCTTTTTTATTCTTTCTTTAATATAGTTAGATTCAGAGGGATAAAAGTCCTATAATGAGTGATGAAGTAATGAATATGTATGGAATGCTTTTTCGTAATCGAAAATCCTGGGTTGAAATATTTATATATATTACTAAAAGGAGTATTTTATTGACGGATTAAGTTATTACTCAAAAAATATTGAAATTTTTACAATTAAAGTAAAAGTAAAGGATGAGATTTAATTCAGAAATACTTTTTTTATAGCAGACGGAATTACATTGGGCTAATTCGGGGCTTTTCCATATATTTTGACTCTATCTAACATACAAGTATATGACGTTAAAAAATACTAACCCGGTCCTTAAATTTATTTAGGCTCCTAGAGGAGCCGTATGAGTGAAAATCTCATGTACGGTTCTGTAATAGCGATAGTAACAGTAATGTTATCATCGACTATGATTATCTAATAGTTCAAGTACAGTTGATATAGTTGAAGCACAGTCAAAATATGGTTTGTGGGGGTGGAATTTGTGGCGTCAACCGATAGGGTTTATCGTTTTTCTAATGGCTTCCCTAGCAGAATGTGAGAGGTTACCCTTCGATTTACCAGAAGCAGAAGAAGAATTAGTAGCAGGTTTATCAAACCGAATATTCAGGTATCAAATTTGGTTTATTTTTGTTGCGTCCTATCTAAATCTATTAGTTTCTTCATTTTTTGTAATAGTTCTTTACTTGGGCGGTTGAATCCTCTCTATTCCATATATATTCGTTCCTGAACTTTTTGTAAAAGCAGGCGGAGTCTTTGGAACAATCATTAGTATTTTGATTACATTAGTTAAAACTTATTTGTTTTTGTTCATTCCTATTACAACAAGATGGACGTTACCTAGGCTGAGAATGGATCAATTATTAAATCTTGGATGGAAATTTCTTTTACCTATTTCTCTCGGTAATTTATTATTAACAACTTCTTCGCAACTCCTTTCACTCTAACCATGCAAGTCTATACGTAGACTTATCTCAAACAAGAGAAGGAAAAAATCATCAAATTATTCATACCTTTCACGATATGTTCCCTATGGTAACTGGGTTCATCAATTATGGTCAACAAACAGTACGAGCTGCAAGGTATATCGGTCAAGGTTTTATGATTACTTTATCCCACGCAAATCGTTTACCTGTAACGATTCAATATCCTTATGAGAAATTAATTCCATCAGAACGTTTCCGCGGTCGAATTCACTTGAATTTGATAAATGCATTGCTTGTGAAGTATGTGTTCGCGTATGCCCTATAAATTTACCTGTTGTTGATTGGAAACTACAACTAGGATCCGAAAGAAACAATTGCTTAATTACAGTATTGATTTTGGAATCTGTATATTTTGTGGTAATTGCATTGAGTATTGCCCCACCAAATTGTTTATCAATGACTGAAGAATATGAGCTTCCTACGTATGATCGTCACGAATTGAATTATAATCAAATTGCTTTGGGTCGTTTTACCATTGGCATTAATTGACGATTACACAATTCGAACAATTTTGAATGCGCCTCAAATAAAAAATGGCTAAAACCCCCTTTTATAAAAAATTTAGAATTACTAGTGTCGTCTTTTGATCTAAATAAAGGGAATTTTTTTTTGAACTGCCGAATTGAACCTCAAAAAAGAATGATATTGGTCCTATTTTGGACCTATATCAATACACATTTATTCTTTCAATTAAAAAAAAATATATATCCCCGATAATTTTACTTTTCCTGGTCCGATCAATAAGTTCATGAAACATTTCGATTTTTTTATTTCTTATTTTATATTATATATAATGGATTTACCGGGACCAATACATGATTTTCTTTTAATCTTTCTGGGATCAGGTCTTATATTAGGAGGTCCTAGGAGTAGTATTATTTACTAATCCAATTTATTCCGCCTTTTCATTGGATTAGTTCTTGTTTGTATATCCTTATTCTATATTTCATCAAATTCCCATTTTGTAGCTGCTTGCCCAACTTCTTATTTATGTGGGAGCTATAAATGTTTTTAATCATATTTGCTGTGATGTTTATTAATGGTTCAGAATAATACAAAGATTTCCAGTTGTGGACTGTTGGAGATGGAGTTACTTCAGTGGTTTGTACAAGTATTTTTGTTTCGCTAATTACTACTATTCCAAGATACCTCATGGTACGGGATTATTTGGACTACAAGATCAAACCATATGTAGAAACAGGATTTGATAAGTAATAGTCAACAAATTGGGATTCATTTATCACAGATTTTGTTCTTCCATTTGAGCTCATCTCAATAATTCTTTTATTTGTTTTGATAGGTGCGATTGCGGTAGCTCGTCAGTAATAAAGCTTTCGAACGTTCATAGCATAGATAAGATAAGAATGCTTTTAATTCAATCTATTACCTATTCTCAATATTAGAAATATATTTCTTTGTCCTTGTTCCGTGCTTTTTAGATTCTAGTCAATAGAATAAGTTGAGTTGTTGTTCATATTGAAATGAATCAAGATTGATAAGGAGTCGGTCAATGATGCTCGAATATGTACTTGTTTTGAGTGCCTATTTATTTTCTATCGGTATCTATGGATTGATCACGAGCCGAAATATGGTTAGAGCCCTTATGTGTCTTGAACTTATCCTAAATGCAGTTAATATAAACTTCGTAACATTTTCTGATTTTTTTGATAGCCGTCAATTAGTAGGAGATATTTTCTCAATTTTTGTCATAGCTATTGCAGCCGCTGAAGCAGCTATTGGACCAGCAATTATTTCCTCATTTATCGTATAAAAAATCAACTCGCACCAATCAATCAAATTTGTTGAATAAATAATATTGCATTCAAAAATTTGAATCTTTATCAACGCAAATAAAAAAATTGTTATTCAGTCAGTCCAATTAGTATGTATGATATTAAATATAGGTTCATATTCCTGTTTACGAAGATGTACTCAATAAAAGGTATCTTTACTCCTTTTGTATAAGCTGATCCATAAATTAATTTTGTATAAAAATTTTGGTAAATCATTGATTCATCTGATATCTAAATACATGATTCATGTACAAGTTTATTAGATTGAAAATTTATGACGTTCAAAAATTTAGAGATTCAATGTCACATTCAGTAAAGATTTATGATACATGTATAGGATTGTACTCAATGTGTTCGAGCCTGCCCCACAGATGTATTAGAAATGATACCGTGGGACGGTGTAAAGCTAAACAAATAGCAATCCGCCCCACGAACAGAAGACTGTGTTGGTTGTAAACGATGTGAATCCGCTTGTCCAACCGGATTTCTTGAGCTGTTCGGGTTTATTTATGCATGAAACAACTCGTAGCATGGGTCTAGCTTATTGATACTTTCAAAAAAAATAGCACTAATCCTTTTTTTTACCGACAAAAACCCGTGCTCAAACTAATATATAGTTTTCCATTTCTTTTTTTTTTAGTACGGGTTTTTTATGGTCTAAGTGTATCTTATCTTTACCATGAACCTCTTTCCCTTGGTTAACATTAATTGTAGCTTTTCCGATATCTGCAGTCTTTAATTTCTTTCTCCCTCAGAAAGGAAATAAAATAATAAGGTGGTACACTATATGTATATGTCTCTTAGAACTCCTTCTAATGACCTATGCATTCCGTTATCATTTCCGATTCGACGACCTTTAATACAACTGGCAGAGGAGTATAAATGGATACATTTTTTTCTTTTACTGGAGATTAGAATAGATGGACTTTCTATAGGACCCATTTTATTAACGGGATTTATTACTACTTTAGCTACTTTAGCGGCTTGGCCAGTTACTCGAGATTCACGATTTTTTCCATTCTTGATGTTAGCAATGTATAGTGGCCAAATAGGATCATTTTCTTCCCGAGACCTTTTACTTTTTTTCATCATGTGGGAGTTAGAATTAATTCCTGTTTATTTACTTGTATCCTTGTGGGGAGGAAAGAAACGTCTATACTCAGCTACCAGTTTATTTTATACACTGCAGGAGGTTCCAATTTTTCTGTTAATGGGAGTTCTGGGGATCGGTTTATATGGTTCCAATGAACCAACATTAATTTTGAAATATTAGCTAATCAATCCTATCCTGTGGCATTGGAAATAATATTTTATATTTTATTCTTATTGCTTTTGCTGTCAAATTACCGATTCTACCCCTACATACTTGGTTACCAGACACCCACGGGGACAGCACATTACAGTACTTGTATGCTTCTAGCTGGAATTTTATTAAAAATGGGAGCATATGGGTTGGTTCGGATCAAATGGAATTATTACCCCGCGCTCATTCGATATTTTCTCCATGGTTGATAATAGTGGGTACGATCCAGATAATCTATGCAGCTTTAACATCTCTTGGCCAACGTAATTTAAAAAAACGAATAGCCTATTCTTCTGTATCTCATATGGGTTTCATAATTATAGGAATTGGCTCTATTACTGATACGGCCTCAACGGAGCTCTTTTACAAATAATTCTCATGGCTTTATTGGTGCTGGGCTTTTTTTCTTGGCAGGAACGGGTTATGATCGAATCCGTCTTGTTTATCTCGATGAAATGGGTGGGATAGCTATCTTAATGCCCAAAATATTCACCATGTCAGTATATTATCGATGCTTCTCTTGCATTACCGGGCATGAGTGGTTTTGTTGCGGAATTGATAGTCTTTTTTGGACTAATTACTAGTCAAAAATATCTTTTAATGATAAAAATACTAATTACTTGTGTAATGGCAATGGGATGATATTAACTCCTATTTATTTATTATCTATGTCACGCCAGATGTTCTATGGATACAAGCTATTTACTGTTCCAAATTCCTATTTTTGATTCGGGAACCAAGAGAATTATTTGTTCGATCTCCATCGTTCTACCCATAATAGGTATTGGTCTTTACCCGGATTTCGTGTTTTCATTATCAGTTGATAAGGTTCAAAGTATTTTAGGTAAATATTTTTATAGATAATTTTGTATAAAAAATCTATTATTTTTCTTTATACAATAAAAATAAAAATTTTGACTATTAACTTTATTAACTCATTAATAGAAAAAGAATTTAACTGGATCCATTTAGCCTTTGTGAGAGCCATTTGAATCAAGTATTGTATTGATTCAAACGGCTCTTGACGACTTCAACTAAGATTTCGTAGATTTTTATTTACGCTATTTTCTATCTCTAATCGGTAGGCCTTTTTTATTCTTTTTTTTTTTTTTATTCAAGCAGGTGTTAATTGAAACGAACCATAACTATGTAGCCCTATTCCTAAGAGATTGACCCCAAAATAGCATATCCAAATTATAATAAAGCCCATAGAAGCTACAATTGCAGGAATTTGCAACTTTCATATTTATAATTTGTTCGAGTATGTAAATAAATCGCGAATATAGGTCCACGTAATAAAGGCCCAAGTTCTTTTGGGTCCCAATTCCAATATGATCCCCAGGCCTCATTAGCCCAGACTGCTCCGGAAAGAATCCCTATAGTTAAAAGAAAAACCCTAGACTAATAACACGATAACTCCAATGATCTAATTGTTGAATCAATTGTGATCGGTAATAATTTTTAGCCGAATCAAAGGAGGTGCTTTGTAAAACATTCCTTCTTTTATTCATGTATTGGATCTGACCAAAGTCAAATAACTCAGTAAAAAATAAATGGCTTTTAGCAAAAATAAAAATTTTGATATCTTTTCTAAATGTAATGACTAGAAGAGATACTGATAATAATGATCCACATAAAAAGAGCTGCATAACCCAATAACATCATACTTACATGCATCATTAACCATTGGGATTGCAGAGCAGGTACTAATATTGTGGATTGATGCATTTCAGTTAACAGACTCGAAGTGGCAAATTCCTTGAGTAAAAATAGCACTTGGTGCAGTTATTACGCGTAAGGTTTTGTTTTTTAAATATGGAAACATATGAATAATCGAGAAACTCCACGAAAGGAAAATTAATGATTCACATAAATCACTTAATGGAAAATGGTGTGAATAAATCCAACGAATAATTAAAAATCCTGTTATACAGCAAAAAATAGCTATTAGACCTCTTTCAGAAGAATTAGAGAGTCCTATCATTTCATCGACTACTAAGCTTATCAAATAAATTGTAATTACAATTGAAACAAGGGAAAAGAAATATGAGTTAATATATGTTCGACAGTAAAAAATATCATATCCATTTTTAAAATAAGGTATCGGAATTGAATTCATTATAGGACTTATTGTATCTCTTTTAGAAGAGAATGTGCCGCCACTCGGATTCGAACCGAGATGCTCAAGCACTGCTTCCTAAGAGCAGCGTGTCTACCAATTTCACCATAGCGGCTTACTTAAAATAATAATAAGCTATTATTATTCAAGTGTCGAGATTTAATGCGTTAATTAACTGTTCGGAACTTTTTTTAGTAAATGTCCAAATTAGTGAACTTAATAAACTTAATAGTGAGGTTTGTTCAGGTCTTTTATGCTCTCCATTGTTGTATTTGTAAATAAAAAAATAAAAAGTGCTACCTCCTATCTTAGGAAATCATAAAAAAAGGATTGTGCGAAAAGGGGAGATGGGGGAAATAAAAACCCCCACCAGATAGAAGGTTTCAAATAGTTTATTTTGAGTATGTTTTATGTTTTATCATTTTCCGAGGTGGGGGTTTTATTTCGCAACAAAATATTGCTTTCAGGATTTTTTATTCTATATAGAATAACTATATAGAATAGAAGAGTCAAAAAGTTACATATTATGCTTTACTAGGTATTGCATTAGATAATAAAAATTTCGTAGTCATATTCTACACTAAATTAACATTTGTCCGATTGCGATTATTTGAATCTTTTATTATTTGGGTGTTGGTACAAAAAAACTTTTGAATTACCAGTAGAAAGGGATTTGCCTAATGAAAAGGCTTTTAACGCTGCCCAATATCCCTTCCTTTTCCACAACCTTTTATGAATACGCCTTTTTGGCCAGAGAAGTACGTTTTTTGGAACTGCCATTCAAAATTTAAAGGTTTTTCAATAATATCATTGGATGTGAAAGACATCTATTGATGTGAAAGACATCTATTGTTCAAAACGAATTCTTCTTCATTATCTATCTATCCATAGATGATACGCTACTAACCTCATAAAAAAATCATAGGTATATGAAAATTACAGAAAATATTACTAAGGACAAAAAATTTTATAGGTGAAAAGATAGAGTTAAGTTACTAAAAAAAAAACAAAAAAACAGCTTCCATTTCGATCTCAGTTTATTTTAGTCATTTATACCTGGAATCAAAATCATCGACTAATTTACGAACCCAACTTTGACCTAATAAAAAATTTAAATATAAAGTTTACTATTAATAGTCCCAGTTGAAAGAATATACCTAATTTTAAAATTTTCATTAGTTAAAAACTAAGTATTCCATTTTCACAAAGAAGTTCTCCATGTTATTTGACCAATTTGCACTTCTTGATTTGAATATTTGAAGTATTGAAGAAACACTGAGAATAATTCAGAATAAAACCTTTTTAGTTATTACCTATCTTGATTTTGTTCTTTTACAATTAGATAGGATCTGGTGAATTAGAAACAATTTTGAAAGAACAAATTTTTTATGGAACATACATATCAATATGCATGGATCATACCTCTCCTTCCACTTCCAGTTCCTATGGGAATAGGACTAGGGCTTATCTTTTTTCCGACGGCAACAAAAAATCTTCGACGTATGTGGTCTTTTCATAGTGTTTTCTTATTAAGTATAGTTATGGTTTTTTCAGCTGACCTATCTATTCAACTAATAAATAGGAGTTCCATTTATCAATATATATCGTCTTGGACCATCAATAATGATTTTTCTTTAGAGTTTGGCTATTTGATCGATCCACTTACTTCTATTATGTCAATATTAATCACTACTATCGGAGTTATGGTTCTTATTTATAGTGATAATTATATGTTTCATGATCAAGGATACTTGAGATTTTTTGCTTATATGAGTTTTTTCAATGCATCTATGTTGGGATTAGTTACCAGTTCTAATTTGATACAAATTTATCTTTTTTGGGAATTAGTTGGAATGTGCTCTTATCTATTAATAGGTTTTTGGTTCACACGACCCCTTGCCGCAAATGCTTGCCAAAAAGCGTTTGTGACTAACCGTATCGGGGATTTTGGTTTATTATTAGGAATTTTAGGTCTTTATTGGATAACAGGTAGTTTCGAATTTAGAGACTTGTTCGAAATATTCAATAACTTAATTTCTACTAATGGGGTCCATTTTTTATTTGGAACTGTATGTGTCTTCCTATTATTTTCTGGTGCAGTTGCTAAATCTGCTCAATTTCCCCTTCATGTATGGTTACCCGATGCTATGGAGGGTCCTACTCCTATTTCAGCTCTTATCCATGCTGCGACTATGGTGGCAGCGGGAATTTTTCTTGTAGCTCGGCTTTTTCCCCTTTTTATAGTTATACCTTACATAATGAATTTCATATCTTTGCTAAGTATAATAACAGTACTATTAGGAGCTACTTTAGCTCTTGCTCAAAACGATATTAAAAGAAGTTTAGCCTATTCTACAATGTCTCAATTGGGGTATATGATGTTAGCTTTAGGTATGGGGTCTTATCGAACAGCTTTGTTTCATTTGATTACTCATGCTTATTCCAAAGCATTGTTGTTTTTAGGATCTGGATCAATTATTCATTCAATGGAGCCTATTGTTGGATATTCTCCAAATAAAAGTCAAAATATGGTTCTTATGGGTGGTTTAATAAAATATGTGCCAATTACAAAAACTGCTTTTTTTTTAGGGACACTTTCTCTATGTGGTATTCCACCTCTTGCTTGTTTTTGGTCTAAAGATGAAATTCTTAATGATAGTTGGTTGTATTCACAGATTGTTGGAATACTAGCTTGCTCCACGGCAGGATTAACAGCATTTTATATGTTTCGAATCTATTTACTAACTTTTGAGGGACATTTAAACATTAACTTTCAAAATTATAGTGGAAAAACAAGTAGTTTGGCCTATTCCATTTCTTTATGGGGTAAAGAAAGTCCAAAAACAAAAAAAAAAACAAATGAGTTTATTAACTTTATTACCAATCAAGAATAATGCTGGTACTTCTTTTCTTTCGACAAACACATATCGAATTAATGATAATGTAACCCGACACTTTATGACTATTACCCCTTTTGATAGTACAAAGACTTTATCCTATCCTCATGAAGTAGATAATACTATGTTATTCCCGCTGCTTCTATTGGTTTTATTTACTTTTTTTGTTGGATTTATCGGGATTCCTTTTACTCAAGAAGGAAAAGATTTGGATATATTATCCAAATGGTTAAACTCATCTATAAATCTTTTACATAAACATTTTTCTAATTCTGTGGATTGGTATGAATTTGTTACAAATGCAACTTTTTCTGTCAGTATAGCCCTTTTTGGAATATTTATCGCGTTTCTTTTATATAAACCTGTTTATTCATCGTTCAAAAATTTGAATTTAATGAATTCATTAAAAAAAAAGGCTCCTATTAAACTTTTTTTTTTTAGGAGAAAAGATAATAAATATAATATATAATTGGTCATATAATCGTGGTTACATAGATTATTTTTATAAAGCATCTTTAACTACCAGTATACGAGGATTAGCGGAATTTGCTC
>JAUDRI010000041.1:102500-105000 GCA_033675395.1 Rhodiola chrysanthemifolia | reverse complement strand
CCTCGTCGGGGCCTTGTCGAGGCCCTGGGTACTCGTCGAGAAATCTTCGTCGGGGCCTTGTCGAGAAATCCTCGTCGGGACACGTCGAGGCCCTGGGTACTCGTCGAGAAATCCTCGTCGGGGCCTAGGTCTTCGTCGGGGCCTTGTCGAGAAATCCTCGTCGGGACACGTCGAGGCACTGGGTCCTCGTCGGGGCCTTTCGAGGCCTTGGGTAATTGTCGAGAAATCCCCGTCGGGGCCTCGTCGAGGCCTTGGGTAATTGTCGAGAAATCCTCGTCGTGGCCCTAGGTCCTTGTCGAGGCCTTGGGTAATTGTCGAGAAATCCTCGTCGGGGCCTTGTCGAGAAATCCTCGTCGGGTTCCATGTCGAGTCCCTGGGTCCTCGTCGAGAAATCCCCGTCGGGGCCTTGTCGAGGCCTTGGGTAATTGTCGAGAAATCCTCGTCGGGGCACTGGGTCCTCGTCGGGGCCTTGTCGACGCCTTGGGTAACGGTCGAGAAATCCTCGTCGTGGCCCTAGGTCCTCGTCGGGGCCTTCGGTAATTGTCGAGAAATCCTCGTCGGGGCCCTAGTTCCTCGTCGGGGCCTTGACGAGTCCCTCGGCCCTCGTCGAGAAATCCTCGTCGGGGCCTTGTCGAGAAATCCTCGTCGAGAAATCCTCGTCGGGGCCCTGGGTCCTCGTCGAGAAATCCTCGTCGGGGCCCTGGGTCCTCGTCGAGAAATCCTCGTCGGGGCCTTGGGTCCTCGTCCAGGCCCTGTCGAGCAGTTTCGATCGCCGCTAGGTCCTTCGCATAAAAACGGCCAAAAATCATCTTTTTCAAAAAGTTGCTCGACACATCTTTAGAAGATGTTGCAATTTAACGAATCAAGCTGGATTGGAGCAAAAATATTTTATTTGGATTTTTAAATTGATTTTCTCGGTTTTTATCATTATAAAATACAAAAAAAATACAAAAAAAAATCGAAAACGAAATTGGCCAGCATATTATGAAACTACATTTCATAACAAACGCAACGGTGTGTGGAATGCAGAATTTCGATTAGAACAACTTCAAAAAAAGTGAGTATGTAAGCACAGACAATGTCATGTTTCCTCCTGCCAGACCCAAAAAAGTCCCATTGGCTCTTTAGGGGGTAGAGGTTGGTCGAGGGTCCAAAAATGAAAATTTCGGAAAAGCTTGCATGGGTTTTGCTACCCCCTACCATGCAAGTCGCAAGTCGAGAATCCTTATAAATTGGCCCCAGCACAATTATTTCGTCGGCGCACTCCTATGACGAAAGTCGTCGCTACACATTGACGCAGTCGGACAGTTGGCGAGGTAGGCGTCTTGGTCCGTTTTGAGAATTCTCGGCTTGTGGTCCCTCGGATGTCCCTTAAGGTTGGTTTGATCGAGGCAGAACCGGATTTGACCGTAGGATGAATTCATGGCAGCAATAAACTTCACATGGGCGCCTTTTGCCACAGCCAAGTGGTAAGGACGAGTGCGTCGAGGAGACCTGGGCAAAGTAGTATGGTCGAGGGAGGCATGGCAATTGTCGGATTTCATGGGCCGTGGGCGTCCATTTGCTATGTTGAGCTCGGGTTTACCAAATGCTTGGCGATCGGAGACGTACGACCGGGACCCCTTGTGAAGTGTGGGCCAAGTAGGCTGTTATGTCTTTTGAAGGTCAATTTCGGGCCCGGGGCCATGTCGGTGCTTGTCTAAGGCGAGGGCTGGAATCGAGGAACAAACCATGTTTGGACGACGGGCGTGAATCCTTCAAATTGATTTTGGGCAAAGTAGGCGGCGCGAGGGAGTTTGGGAAAGAAGTCGACATTGGTGGTGCGTACAAATTGCAACATCTGCCTTTGTTGATGGATATTCGTGGGCTCTTGATCAATGTCGAAATGCTTGGATGATAAGCGAGGGAGGACCAAACGAAGTCTTTATGTGGGGACGTCCGACGTTCTGGTTTGAGTTGAGGGCGGGTGCTTTCACTGTCTTGGGGCGTCGACCAAAGTAGCCTCTTCGGTGTCCCTTAAGGTTGGTTTGATCGAGGCAGAACCGGATTTGACCGTAGGATGAATTCATGGCAGCAATAAACTTCACATGGGCGCCTTTTGCCACAGCCAAGTGGTAAGGACAAGTGCGTCGAAGAGACCTGGGCAAAGTAGTATGGTCGAGTGAGGCATGGCAATTGTCGGATTTCATGGGCCGTGGGCGTCCATTTGCTATGTTGAGCTCGGGTTTACCAAATGCCTTGCGATCGGAGACGTACGACCGGGACCCCTTGTGAAGTGTGGGCCAAGTAGGCTGTTATGTCTTTTGAAGGTCAATTTCGGGCCCGGGGCCACGTCGGTGCTTGTCTAAGGCGAGGGCTGGAATCGAGGAACAAACCATGTTTGGACGACGGGCGTGAATCCTTCAAATTGATTTTGGGCAAAGTAGGCGGCGCGAGGGAGTTTGCGAAAGAAGTTGACATTGGTGGTGCGTACAAATTGCAACATCTGCCTTTGTTGATG
>JAUDRI010000041.1:70000-72500 GCA_033675395.1 Rhodiola chrysanthemifolia | reverse complement strand
ACACGTCGAGGCACTGGGTCCTCGTGGAGGAATCCTCGTCGGGGCCTTTCGAGGCCTTGGGTAATTGTCGAGAAATCCCCGTCGGGGCCTCGTCGAGGCCTTGGGTAATTGTCGAGAAATCCTCGTCGTGGCCCTAGGTCCTTGTCGAGGCCTTGGGTAATTGTCGAGAAATCCTCGTCGGGGCCTTGTCGAGAAATCCTCGTCGGGTTCCATGTCGAGTCCCTGGGTCCTCGTCGAGAAATCCCCGTCGGGGCCTTGTCGAGGCCTTGGGTAATTGTCGAGAAATCCTCGTCGGGGCACTGGGTCCTCGTCGGGGCCTTGTCGACGCCTTGGGTAACGGTCGAGAAATCCTCGTCGTGGCCCTAGGTCCTCGTCGGGGCCTTCGGTAATTGTCGAGAAATCCTCGTCGGGGCCCTAGTTCCTCGTCGGGGCCTTGACGAGTCCCTCGGCCCTCGTCGAGAAATCCTCGTCGGGGCCTTGTCGAGAAATCCTCGTCGAGAAATCCTCGTCGGGGCCCTGGGTCCTCGTCGAGAAATCCTCGTCGGGGCCCTGGGTCCTCGTCGAGAAATCCTCGTCGGGGCCTTGGGTCCTCGTCCAGGCCCTGTCGAGCAGTTTCGATCGCCGCTAGGTCCTTCGCATAAAAACGGCCAAAAATCATCTTTTTCAAAAAGTTGCTCGACACATCTTTAGAAGATGTTGCAATTTAACGAATCAAGCTGGATTGGAGCAAAAATATTTTATTTGGATTTTTAAATTGATTTTCTCGGTTTTTATCATTATAAAATACAAAAAAATACAAAAAAAAATCGAAAACGAAATTGGCCAGCATATTATGAAACTACATTTCATAACAAACGCAACGGTGTGTGGAATGCAGAATTTCGATTAGAACAACTTCAAAAAAAGTGAGTATGTAAGCACAGACAATGTCATGTTTCCTCCTGCCAGACCCAAAAAAGTCCCATTGGCTCTTTAGGGGGTAGAGGTTGGTCGAGGGTCCAAAAATGAAAATTTCGGAAAAGCTTGCATGGGTTTTGCTACCCCCTACCATGCAAGTCGCAAGTCGAGAATCCTTATAAATTGGCCCCAGCACAATTATTTCGTCGGCGCACTCCTATGACGAAAGTCGTCGCTACACATTGACGCAGTCGGACAGTTGGCGAGGTAGGCGTCTTGGTCCGTTTTGAGAATTCTCGGCTTGTGGTCCCTCGGATGTCCCTTAAGGTTGGTTTGATCGAGGCAGAACCGGATTTGACCGTAGGATGAATTCATGGCAGCAATAAACTTCACATGGGCGCCTTTTGCCACAGCCAAGTGGTAAGGACGAGTGCGTCGAGGAGACCTGGGCAAAGTAGTATGGTCGAGGGAGGCATGGCAATTGTCGGATTTCATGGGCCGTGGGCGTCCATTTGCTATGTTGAGCTCGGGTTTACCAAATGCTTGGCGATCGGAGACGTACGACCGGGACCCCTTGTGAAGTGTGGGCCAAGTAGGCTGTTATGTCTTTTGAAGGTCAATTTCGGGCCCGGGGCCATGTCGGTGCTTGTCTAAGGCGAGGGCTGGAATCGAGGAACAAACCATGTTTGGACGACGGGCGTGAATCCTTCAAATTGATTTTGGGCAAAGTAGGCGGCGCGAGGGAGTTTGGGAAAGAAGTCGACATTGGTGGTGCGTACAAATTGCAACATCTGCCTTTGTTGATGGATATTCGTGGGCTCTTGATCAATGTCGAAATGCTTGGATGATAAGCGAGGGAGGACCAAACGAAGTCTTTATGTGGGGACGTCCGACGTTCTGGTTTGAGTTGAGGGCGGGTGCTTTCACTGTCTTGGGGCGTCGACCAAAGTAGCCTCTTCGGTGTCCCTTAAGGTTGGTTTGATCGAGGCAGAACCGGATTTGACCGTAGGATGAATTCATGGCAGCAATAAACTTCACATGGGCGCCTTTTGCCACAGCCAAGTGGTAAGGACAAGTGCGTCGAAGAGACCTGGGCAAAGTAGTATGGTCGAGTGAGGCATGGCAATTGTCGGATTTCATGGGCCGTGGGCGTCCATTTGCTATGTTGAGCTCGGGTTTACCAAATGCCTTGCGATCGGAGACGTACGACCGGGACCCCTTGTGAAGTGTGGGCCAAGTAGGCTGTTATGTCTTTTGAAGGTCAATTTCGGGCCCGGGGCCACGTCGGTGCTTGTCTAAGGCGAGGGCTGGAATCGAGGAACAAACCATGTTTGGACGACGGGCGTGAATCCTTCAAATTGATTTTGGGCAAAGTAGGCGGCGCGAGGGAGTTTGCGAAAGAAGTTGACATTGGTGGTGCGTACAAATTGCAACATCTGCCTTTGTTGATGGATATTCGTGGGCTCTTGATCAATGTCGAAATGCTTGGATGATAAACGAGGGAGGACCAAACGAAGTCTTTATGTGGGGACGTCCGACGTTCTGGTTTTAGTTGAGGGCGGGTGCTTTCATTGTCTTGGGGCGTCGACCAAATTAGCCAGAA
>JAUDRI010000041.1:37500-40000 GCA_033675395.1 Rhodiola chrysanthemifolia | reverse complement strand
ATCCCCGTCGGGGCCTCGTCGAGGCCTTGGGTAATTGTCGAGAAATCCTCGTCGTGGCCCTAGGTCCTTGTCGAGGCCTTGGGTAATTGTCGAGAAATCCTCGTCGGGGCCTTGTCGAGAAATCCTCGTCGGGTTCCATGTCGAGTCCCTGGGTCCTCGTCGAGAAATCCCCGTCGGGGCCTTGTCGAGGCCTTGGGTAATTGTCGAGAAATCCTCGTCGGGGCACTGGGTCCTCGTCGGGGCCTTGTCGACGCCTTGGGTAACGGTCGAGAAATCCTCGTCGTGGCCCTAGGTCCTCGTCGGGGCCTTCGGTAATTGTCGAGAAATCCTCGTCGGGGCCCTAGTTCCTCGTCGGGGCCTTGACGAGTCCCTCGGCCCTCGTCGAGAAATCCTCGTCGGGGCCTTGTCGAGAAATCCTCGTCGAGAAATCCTCGTCGGGGCCCTGGGTCCTCGTCGAGAAATCCTCGTCGGGGCCCTGGGTCCTCGTCGAGAAATCCTCGTCGGGGCCTTGGGTCCTCGTCCAGGCCCTGTCGAGCAGTTTCGATCGCCGCTAGGTCCTTCGCATAAAAACGGCCAAAAATCATCTTTTTCAAAAAGTTGCTCGACACATCTTTAGAAGATGTTGCAATTTAACGAATCAAGCTGGATTGGAGCAAAAATATTTTATTTGGATTTTTAAATTGATTTTCTCGGTTTTTATCATTATAAAATACAAAAAAATACAAAAAAAAATCGAAAACGAAATTGGCCAGCATATTATGAAACTACATTTCATAACAAACGCAACGGTGTGTGGAATGCAGAATTTCGATTAGAACAACTTCAAAAAAAGTGAGTATGTAAGCACAGACAATGTCATGTTTCCTCCTGCCAGACCCAAAAAAGTCCCATTGGCTCTTTAGGGGGTAGAGGTTGGTCGAGGGTCCAAAAATGAAAATTTCGGAAAAGCTTGCATGGGTTTTGCTACCCCCTACCATGCAAGTCGCAAGTCGAGAATCCTTATAAATTGGCCCCAGCACAATTATTTCGTCGGCGCACTCCTATGACGAAAGTCGTCGCTACACATTGACGCAGTCGGACAGTTGGCGAGGTAGGCGTCTTGGTCCGTTTTGAGAATTCTCGGCTTGTGGTCCCTCGGATGTCCCTTAAGGTTGGTTTGATCGAGGCAGAACCGGATTTGACCGTAGGATGAATTCATGGCAGCAATAAACTTCACATGGGCGCCTTTTGCCACAGCCAAGTGGTAAGGACGAGTGCGTCGAGGAGACCTGGGCAAAGTAGTATGGTCGAGGGAGGCATGGCAATTGTCGGATTTCATGGGCCGTGGGCGTCCATTTGCTATGTTGAGCTCGGGTTTACCAAATGCTTGGCGATCGGAGACGTACGACCGGGACCCCTTGTGAAGTGTGGGCCAAGTAGGCTGTTATGTCTTTTGAAGGTCAATTTCGGGCCCGGGGCCATGTCGGTGCTTGTCTAAGGCGAGGGCTGGAATCGAGGAACAAACCATGTTTGGACGACGGGCGTGAATCCTTCAAATTGATTTTGGGCAAAGTAGGCGGCGCGAGGGAGTTTGGGAAAGAAGTCGACATTGGTGGTGCGTACAAATTGCAACATCTGCCTTTGTTGATGGATATTCGTGGGCTCTTGATCAATGTCGAAATGCTTGGATGATAAGCGAGGGAGGACCAAACGAAGTCTTTATGTGGGGACGTCCGACGTTCTGGTTTGAGTTGAGGGCGGGTGCTTTCACTGTCTTGGGGCGTCGACCAAAGTAGCCTCTTCGGTGTCCCTTAAGGTTGGTTTGATCGAGGCAGAACCGGATTTGACCGTAGGATGAATTCATGGCAGCAATAAACTTCACATGGGCGCCTTTTGCCACAGCCAAGTGGTAAGGACAAGTGCGTCGAAGAGACCTGGGCAAAGTAGTATGGTCGAGTGAGGCATGGCAATTGTCGGATTTCATGGGCCGTGGGCGTCCATTTGCTATGTTGAGCTCGGGTTTACCAAATGCCTTGCGATCGGAGACGTACGACCGGGACCCCTTGTGAAGTGTGGGCCAAGTAGGCTGTTATGTCTTTTGAAGGTCAATTTCGGGCCCGGGGCCACGTCGGTGCTTGTCTAAGGCGAGGGCTGGAATCGAGGAACAAACCATGTTTGGACGACGGGCGTGAATCCTTCAAATTGATTTTGGGCAAAGTAGGCGGCGCGAGGGAGTTTGCGAAAGAAGTTGACATTGGTGGTGCGTACAAATTGCAACATCTGCCTTTGTTGATGGATATTCGTGGGCTCTTGATCAATGTCGAAATGCTTGGATGATAAACGAGGGAGGACCAAACGAAGTCTTTATGTGGGGACGTCCGACGTTCTGGTTTTAGTTGAGGGCGGGTGCTTTCATTGTCTTGGGGCGTCGACCAAATTAGCCAGAAATTTTCATTGGTCCCTGGGTTTTGATGGAAAATCGTAATTTCTTCGGATAAGACTCGGGCAAAGTAGAAGATTG
>JAUDRI010000041.1:5000-7500 GCA_033675395.1 Rhodiola chrysanthemifolia | reverse complement strand
CCTCGTCGAGAAATCCCCGTCGGGGCCTTGTCGAGGCCTTGGGTAATTGTCGAGAAATCCTCGTCGGGGCACTGGGTCCTCGTCGGGGCCTTGTCGACGCCTTGGGTAACGGTCGAGAAATCCTCGTCGTGGCCCTAGGTCCTCGTCGGGGCCTTCGGTAATTGTCGAGAAATCCTCGTCGGGGCCCTAGTTCCTCGTCGGGGCCTTGACGAGTCCCTCGGCCCTCGTCGAGAAATCCTCGTCGGGGCCTTGTCGAGAAATCCTCGTCGAGAAATCCTCGTCGGGGCCCTGGGTCCTCGTCGAGAAATCCTCGTCGGGGCCCTGGGTCCTCGTCGAGAAATCCTCGTCGGGGCCTTGGGTCCTCGTCCAGGCCCTGTCGAGCAGTTTCGATCGCCGCTAGGTCCTTCGCATAAAAACGGCCAAAAATCATCTTTTTCAAAAAGTTGCTCGACACATCTTTAGAAGATGTTGCAATTTAACGAATCAAGCTGGATTGGAGCAAAAATATTTTATTTGGATTTTTAAATTGATTTTCTCGGTTTTTATCATTATAAAATACAAAAAAAATACAAAAAAAAATCGAAAACGAAATTGGCCAGCATATTATGAAACTACATTTCATAACAAACGCAACGGTGTGTGGAATGCAGAATTTCGATTAGAACAACTTCAAAAAAAGTGAGTATGTAAGCACAGACAATGTCATGTTTCCTCCTGCCAGACCCAAAAAAGTCCCATTGGCTCTTTAGGGGGTAGAGGTTGGTCGAGGGTCCAAAAATGAAAATTTCGGAAAAGCTTGCATGGGTTTTGCTACCCCCTACCATGCAAGTCGCAAGTCGAGAATCCTTATAAATTGGCCCCAGCACAATTATTTCGTCGGCGCACTCCTATGACGAAAGTCGTCGCTACACATTGACGCAGTCGGACAGTTGGCGAGGTAGGCGTCTTGGTCCGTTTTGAGAATTCTCGGCTTGTGGTCCCTCGGATGTCCCTTAAGGTTGGTTTGATCGAGGCAGAACCGGATTTGACCGTAGGATGAATTCATGGCAGCAATAAACTTCACATGGGCGCCTTTTGCCACAGCCAAGTGGTAAGGACGAGTGCGTCGAGGAGACCTGGGCAAAGTAGTATGGTCGAGGGAGGCATGGCAATTGTCGGATTTCATGGGCCGTGGGCGTCCATTTGCTATGTTGAGCTCGGGTTTACCAAATGCTTGGCGATCGGAGACGTACGACCGGGACCCCTTGTGAAGTGTGGGCCAAGTAGGCTGTTATGTCTTTTGAAGGTCAATTTCGGGCCCGGGGCCATGTCGGTGCTTGTCTAAGGCGAGGGCTGGAATCGAGGAACAAACCATGTTTGGACGACGGGCGTGAATCCTTCAAATTGATTTTGGGCAAAGTAGGCGGCGCGAGGGAGTTTGGGAAAGAAGTCGACATTGGTGGTGCGTACAAATTGCAACATCTGCCTTTGTTGATGGATATTCGTGGGCTCTTGATCAATGTCGAAATGCTTGGATGATAAGCGAGGGAGGACCAAACGAAGTCTTTATGTGGGGACGTCCGACGTTCTGGTTTGAGTTGAGGGCGGGTGCTTTCACTGTCTTGGGGCGTCGACCAAAGTAGCCTCTTCGGTGTCCCTTAAGGTTGGTTTGATCGAGGCAGAACCGGATTTGACCGTAGGATGAATTCATGGCAGCAATAAACTTCACATGGGCGCCTTTTGCCACAGCCAAGTGGTAAGGACAAGTGCGTCGAAGAGACCTGGGCAAAGTAGTATGGTCGAGTGAGGCATGGCAATTGTCGGATTTCATGGGCCGTGGGCGTCCATTTGCTATGTTGAGCTCGGGTTTACCAAATGCCTTGCGATCGGAGACGTACGACCGGGACCCCTTGTGAAGTGTGGGCCAAGTAGGCTGTTATGTCTTTTGAAGGTCAATTTCGGGCCCGGGGCCACGTCGGTGCTTGTCTAAGGCGAGGGCTGGAATCGAGGAACAAACCATGTTTGGACGACGGGCGTGAATCCTTCAAATTGATTTTGGGCAAAGTAGGCGGCGCGAGGGAGTTTGCGAAAGAAGTTGACATTGGTGGTGCGTACAAATTGCAACATCTGCCTTTGTTGATGGATATTCGTGGGCTCTTGATCAATGTCGAAATGCTTGGATGATAAACGAGGGAGGACCAAACGAAGTCTTTATGTGGGGACGTCCGACGTTCTGGTTTTAGTTGAGGGCGGGTGCTTTCATTGTCTTGGGGCGTCGACCAAATTAGCCAGAAATTTTCATTGGTCCCTGGGTTTTGATGGAAAATCGTAATTTCTTCGGATAAGACTCGGGCAAAGTAGAAGATTGGATTCGAACTGCTTGGGGAATTGATAATGAATGCGCGTTTTGAAGTCATAATTTGGGGATTGGACTTTCGACTGGCTAGTTGTCCGGCGCGCTTGTGTGGGCTTGAGCGGTGCTCAAGCTTCCTATGCAAGGCGTCAGGGCATGCGCCCGGTG
>JAUDRI010000040.1:120000-124584 GCA_033675395.1 Rhodiola chrysanthemifolia | reverse complement strand
TGAATGATTTATCTTCATTCCACATTGTTTATGTCTTTTACTTATCAAGATCAACAAACGAAACAATAGATTTTCATTTCTATGTGTTCAATTAATAACATTCTCATACTACTTCCAAGAATGGCAAGGCCTATTTTGTGTAGGCTTAATGGTTCCCATTTCTACTATAAAAATCATATAAAAACTTGTTTGAAGTGTATTTAGTGTATTAATTTATTAATAGTCTTGGGTCAGAATCCTTTTTGACTGTTCACTATTGATCCACTATTATTAGTGAACAATAATGGACTAATTCCTTCATATTTATCGAGATAGGGGACATCATTCACATGGATATAGTAAGTCTTGCTTGGGCTGCTTTAATGGTAGTCTTTACATTTTCCCTTTCACTCGTAGTGTGGGGACGAAGTGGACTCTAAGTACTACTAATTAAGTTGATGAATCAAACTTTATCAATTGTTTTCTAGATAGCTCTGTAAAGCGCTTTAAATTATTACATTTTTTTATTTAATTCAAAGTTCCATTGTATTCTGGTCTGGTATAGTAATGTACTATAATGAATAATACCCTTTTTTCAATCAAACAGATATTTCAACAATTCTCCTGCTCGTATTCCGAAAGTAAAGGGGAGACAGAAAGAAATTCCAACCTAATTCTTCCTAAACTGATAAACCAACCAAATTTGACCACATATATCGACAATTAGTAAGAGGGGATTCCCTTTTATTTCTTTTATTTGTTTCCTTTTGTTTTCAAAGATAAAGTAGTACTTTTTTGAAATGACATAGATACGCACTTTCGATGTTCAAGCATTTTTACAACTCCTTTTCGAAATCCTAATAAGTTCCGTTCCCATAGAACTCCTTGAATTATTGGTCAGTGGTGTAATCAATTACTTCTTCATAATGTCAAAAAACAACTAGGTTTTATATATACCCATATTGCTTTTTACTTCATGTATTTTAGTCTTTCGATGTATGTCAGGATTCATAGTTCATATTTGAACTAAAAAAAACCTAAGAAACCTTGGAATTAGCATGGTAAGACTAAGAGGGGAGTTGTCTTTTGCTTTTTTGAGCTTGATTGGAATCAATACAAATCAAATGGATGAAACAAAGAATTAGAATAGGATAATATTAAGATTACATATACCTAATTCATATCACATATATGATATATGAAGATCAATCAATATTTTGATTGATCTATATTAATCGATAGAATCCGACTTTCTATACTTCACTAAGACTAAAAAAGTAACTAGTATGGTAGAAAGATGAATATATTTCTTTCTACCATACTATCAGATCTCATAGAATACTGCTGATTGTCGTTCGCTCATTTCATTAAGAATCAAAAGGCAAAGCTTTTATTTTTTCATTTTGTATTTATTCAATCATTAATAAGAACTAAGAAGCCAAGTTTCATTCAAATTAATTATTTTGATTTTGACTTATGGTTTTTACATATATGATAAGTAAAAAGGCAGTAGGAACTAGAATGAACAGTGCAGTAGCAATAAATGCAAGAATATTGACTTCCATAATATCATTATTTCGTTTTTTTTTACTTCGCAATAACTCGGGATTTAATCCCCTAGAGATGAGGAATCACTCTTTCGCCGGTAAATTCAATTCAATGAGATGAATTACATCGTGATGATATTGAATCAGATCAATATCATGAATAAGAATATCTGAGCTATCACATGGATTAATCGTCAAGAATTGAATAATATAATATAACATAGAAGGGTCCTTTATCCATACTGAATAAAAAATTGGATTAATGATCCAATCAATAATTTTTTATTTCTTATCCGTTTTCTCTTCTTGACTTTATTTTATATACCATAAATATACCATAATATATCACCAATTATCCGATCAAACATTTTGTGCCCATTTGCCCACTTTTTTGGTTACCAACCCATCGACGTGAAATGAAAAAAGGACGGAGTTAAGCTCTAAATTTCTTTTTGAATGTTAATAATCTAGTTTTCTTGACAACCAAAGAAGTGTGAGAAAGGTTAATCTTGGTATAAAAGATCTAATATTCCATACAATTCACTATTTTTTTGGTTGTTTCTTTGGACCCGAAGGAAAAAAAAGATTCATTCCCTTGCTCGGTGGGAAGAGATTCTTTTTTGTAATTAAGATTCCACACAATTGGAACCAAAAAATAGGTTTAACCTGAATGGGTTCTATCAGGGTAACTATGTTTAATTTATTTTATAATGTTAGTACAAAAAATGCTCTTAGTAAAAAAATAAACATATAGTATTGTTATACATTACAAGGATGAGGAGCAATCAAAAAAATACAGTAGATACTCTACTGGAATTCTGAATATGCTGCCCCCAATAATTGTACTAATTCACATATGGCTCTCTCCCACCAATTGTTACTATTTGAAATAGAACGGATTTTTTTGATGATAAATGCTAAAAAATAACTAAAGATCACTTTTGGGGGGAATGAAATTATGTTCCCCGTACCCTTTTCTCCGAATAAAGAAGGGGTGGATTGAGTATATATTGGATACGTCGGGACTGACGGGGCTCGAACCCGCAGCTTCCGCCTTGACAGGGCGGTGCTCTTACCAATTGAACTACAATCCCCCTAAAAAGTATATCCATATTATTTTTATTTCATTCAAAGCCCATCTATTTTGAATTACTGCGTTGTAACAGAGATTCGCGGATATATTGATAGTTCCGTGAATGCTTAGTGAAAACAACACGGATTACTAGTAATCCATGTTGTTATTCTCAAATCGATTGAGAATCCATTTTTTCAAAAAAAAAAAAGAGAAAATAAAAAATGTAAGTAGGGATATATTAGAAAGTTTTCTTTTTTTCCTGCGAATTCCTTATTTCTAGAAAACAAATGGGTTCTATCCATTCATGGTGGATCAGCGCATTTTTGGGCCGAGCTGGATTTGAACCAGCGTAGACATATTGCCAACGAATTTACAGTCCGTCCCCATTAACCGCTCGGGCATCGACCCAGGAACAATCACTTCTAAGGTTATTTAGAATCCATGATCAACCTCCTTTCATAGTACCCTACCCCCAGGGGAAGTCGAATCCCCGCTGCCTCCTTGAAAGAGAGATGTCCTGAACCACTAGACGATGGGGGCATGTTTTCCTGACCGACCCATACTATGTTCATAATATGACTAGTTTTTCGAAATTGTCAATATAATGGAATAATATGACTAGATCTGACGGATCTTTCTGTCGTCCATGATTCCATATAATTTATTGATTCCTCATTTCTAGTCATGAATCCTTCATTCAAATCGACATTCTATATTTCTCTATATAGATTGATTCTATATAAATTAGAAAAATTGCGAATTGATTCTAGAAATATAGAAAGTGAAATTCTTTTTATTAGATTAGATATTATCTATAAAAAGAAAAGAATCTCTAAATAAAAAACAAAAGAATATGAAGTCTAAGATACTCGCATGGAGTAATTTGTCTTTCAGAAAAGGTTTTAACTTCATTTCTTCCACTCTTCATTCATTGATTTACCTTTGTTAAGATGATATATACCTATCTATATCTCCCCACTAAACTAGGAAAAAAAAAAGAGAAATGGAAATCCGGAATAAAAAAATAATCTACAAATTTTTACCTAAGAAATTTAGTTCAGTAGACAAGTAGAATCTCTTGATCATATGATTCGATGAAAGATCTTGGATCTATGCCTAAATCAAATTGGGAAGTACATGTATCAAGTGAATGAGGTTCAGATGGGGGAAATTCAATAAAAGTAATTAGGGCCATTGTGAAATTGAAACAATTTATTGCATTGATATCAATAAACCTTTTCTTTTTAACTATACTAGGTAAAGAAAAACGGAATAGTCCACAACCCGCTATGAGTCTATTGCATATACTTATGTATAGAATATATGTACATATATCTAGTTTATCCGTATAGTAACTCAGTCAGGAATTTAATAAAAAGGGCCCTTTTAACTCAGTGGTAGAGTAACGCCATGGTAAGGCGTAAGTCATCGGTTCAAATCCGATAGGGGGCTTTCGTACCCTCCTGTCTTAGTATTAATATTTGGAGAATACAGATATTCCTTCTATTAATATTTAGGAATACTAATAATAAAAAAAAACAACCGTATAATGGGATCCTAATAAGTTATTATTCTTATGAGTTCGAATAATTAGAGTTAGAAATTTTGAACGTTTGTTTATTCTATTTTTTATTATAATATATTTTTTATAATGAAGAATAAAAAGTTGTCTCTTGAATTACCATATATTCCTATTTTACATTATTCTAATCAAATCGAGTTCTAAATCAACAAAAGAAAAAGTAAGTGGACCTGACCCATTGAATCGGGGCTATATCCACTATTCTGATATTAAAACTAGATAGAGCTAAAATTTGAATAGTGGGTCTTTTTTTTTACTCCGCAAGAATTTGTCGATATTTCCGATTCAATCTTCTTGTTCCTAGATGTTCCATAGGAATCAATTGCTATTCCGGTCTTCTACAGATAAAACAAGTCATAATATAAGAACCATAACAAGATCCATTTCTATTTAGAGTCGAA
>JAUDRI010000040.1:100000-110000 GCA_033675395.1 Rhodiola chrysanthemifolia | reverse complement strand
CCCGGTCGGAATAGGTGAGTCAATTCCTTCCCTTAGAACCGTACTTGAGAGTTTACTACCTCATACGGCTCATCACTTGGTATCCCCTTTGAATCTACCATATCTAATCTAATTCAACGAAGGTTATCATAGATCCAGAGACCCATCTCCTTTTTATCGGGTTAACTAAAAGAGATTAATTACATAAGTTTTAAACGAAAATTTGGATTACTAATAGGTTTTCGTTTTATCTTTTATCCAACCTTCTGAAGAATAAAACATGGGTATTTTTTTTTATTTACCTATTTTATCGTTATAATTTTCTGAAAGGTAACTATCTCAATTTCATATAGAAATTTATATAGAATCCTTGAAAAAGACTTTCCTTCATAAGAAAGAAAAGACTTACTCTCTTTGGGATCTGATGCTACACCGCTGCTCCCTAGTGGATCAACTCTATTACATAAGTGGATTCCTAACTTTTTTCATATCATGACAATGATATAAGTAAGCAGTTCTTATTGTATCGGACCAAAACCTCGCTAATTGATCTTTACGGTGCTTCCTCTATCAATTAGATTCTTTATCCATAGAATAAAGTATCTAGGCATATCTATTTCTTCATTTGATATGAAGTTTTTTTCTTTGCTACAGCTGATAAAAATCGTTATTTTGAACGATGTATATGTAGAAAGCCTTTTAGTATTTAATGCTTTTTTCTTTTCCTTTCTATAGTAGAGAGAGTCGCACGTAATGACAGATCACGGCCATATTATTAAAAGCTTGGGGTAAGAATGGGTTTCGTTCTAGTGCTCGAAAATAATATTCCAAAGCTTTGGTATGTTCTCCATTACTTGTGTGGATAAGTCCTATATTATAGAGTATATAACTTCGATCATAGGGATCTATTTCTAGTCGCATAGCTTCATAATAATTCTGTAAAGCTTCTGCATAATTTCCTTCGGATTGAGCCGACATCCGTTACGGTCGTCATTCGATTCCACGAATCTCCGTTCCAGAACCGTACGTGAAATTTGAATCTCATACGGCTCCTCCTTTATGTACATAATAAGAATAATAACTTATTAAGACTTAAAATATTCTCGTTATAAACTGAGCGGGGCTAGTGTTTTTACAAGAAATCTCTAGCCAACCCTTCTGCAAAAGATTTTTTCTTACCATCCAAGCGTGTTAGGATTAGATAGAAATGAAATAGTAACTCCAACAATTTCTTTGTCCTCAACGCTCCCTAATTTACAGGAATTGGTCACTTCAACAATCTTCGACGGTTATACGGGTATCCAAAGTACCAACGAGATGGATGCTTGTTGTCCCAGCCATTCTTGTTAGCCCCAACCCTGATAAGGAGGAAGGGGTTAATCGGTAATAAATAACAAAGTTTTTGTGTTGTTGATTTCTAGGTGTAGTGCTTCTTCCCATATGCCCCCTATTGGTACTAGTGAAGTATGGATTAACCTGTAATATAGAACCTATAGGTGTAACCTTTCGCTCAATACTCCAATCGACAATTGAAGCATCTGAGGCGGCATTACTCGAGGATACACGACAGAAGGAATTGCTCTATTTATAAACTTCACCTTCAACAAGTGTAGATTTCTTTCAGTAATCTTTTTTCTTTCTATCCCAAATCGTGTGTCTTTGGATGATCAAAAAAGAATCAAATCGCACCATCTCTGTAGTAAGTAAATGCCTCTTTTTCTCCTGAGGTTGTCGGAATTATTCGTAATAAGATATTGGCTATAATTGAAAAGGTTTTATCAATAAAATTTCCATTTATCTGCGATCTAGGCATAGATAACAATACATTCTATAATTCTTCATTACCTCTCGTAGGAAAACGCTCCCACAAACAAAGGAATTGGACAGTACGAAATAACATAAAAACAGACTAATAAAATGAAATTATTTTTATTACCTGAACTGTGAAGCAAGGAACTTTCTTTTCTATTTTTATAGTTAGGGTTGATTTGATTGTTCGTACCTATCAAATAATCTAATTATGAATAACTCGCTAATCACTCGGGTTTTGGGCCATAATCATTATGTAGGAGAGATGGCCGAGTGGTTCAAGGCGTAGCATTGGAACTGCTATGTAGGCTTTTGTTTACCGAGGGTTCGAATCCCTCTCTTTCCGTACGTTACCCAATTCACCAATGTTACTGACCATAATGTCTCAAATAAGGGATAATATTATTCTAATAGTTATACGGTATGGGTTCTCTATCCCTAATTCCTTTGATACAAAAATATTGGAAAGATAAGTAATATAATTCTCGCTGCCGATCTATTCCTTCGTCGAAAATGAAGTAAGATTGCTCGAACCCTTGTTATTTGAGTGAGTTTTAAGTTTGACGAGAATAATATTCTACCACTAGCAATTCATTTATTTTCAAACCGACCCCCTTACTATCTATTATTTGATTGACTAGTCCTTTATATTGGACTGAGTGAAGAGTCAAATGTTTTGGCAATTCCTCATGAGGAGTTGAATCAATAGAATTTTGAATCAGAGCTCTGGATTTTTTATCATCCTTCGCTGTAATAATATCGCTGGGTTTGCAACGATAACTCGGTATATCTACTATCCGACCATTAACTAAAATATGCCTGTGATTAACTAATTGGCGGGCTCCAGGAATAGTAGAAGCCATGCTCAATCGAAAAAGGATATTATCCAAACGCATTTCAAGTAATTGTAATAAAACCTGACCTGTTGAACCTTTTGCTTTTCCGGCAATACGGACATATTTAAGCAATTGTCGTTCTGTAAGACCATAATGAAAACGCAATTTTTGTTTTTCTTCTAGACGAATACGATATTGGGATCTTTTACCGGAACGTGATTGGTTTCTAAGATCACTTCCAACTCTAGGTCTTTTACTAGTTAGTCCCGGTAAAGCCCCCAGCCGACGTATTTTTTTGAAACGAGGCCCTCGGTAACGCGACATAAAGACTCCTTATTTGAAATTCCATTTTACAGAATAAGTCTAAATTAAAACTAAACTAAATAATAACTAAAGGGAAATATTGTACTACAAAGAATAATGAGATAAATTGTATCAGACTTTGTTATTGTATATATGAAATATATAAATAAAAAAGGATCTTTTCCTTTCTTGATTTGGTCTGTAGAGACCTAATCTAACTCTTCCTTTTTTTTATTCCTAGTTGAAAGTTTCTACGACATAATAAATTGGGGACTCTTTAAAAATGGGTCTTTTCAAAAGTTTTTGATTTCAAAGAGACATTATCAATCATGTAAAAAATCAAACAAATCCATAAAAGCCGGCTATCGGAATCGAACCGATGACCACCGCATTACAAATGCGATGCTCTAACCTCTGAGCTAAGCGGGCTCACATACGCATAAGAAAATTGTACATTTCATAAGAATTTACTAAACTACTTGGATCTTATTTTCCCTAGTAACTATTCAGATTCATTCTTAGCTATTCATAATTCATATTATTATAGCAAAAAGAAATAAAAAAATCGACCGTTCAAGTACTTAATAATGTCGGGTAAAATTAGATTAAAAGAAGAATCTATATGTGGTATATATCTATCTCTATTGAATTGCGGATACAGAAATGATAGAATCATTTCTGATCCCATAAAATGGTTTCCGCAGATAGAGATGAAAGAAGATAGGCAAAAAATAGGAGGAAAACATATTCAATATAGGAATCGGCATCTAATGAATTCAAGGGTTCCATTGAAAGAATGAAACGACATCACAATAAGATCCTAATCGAAAAAAAAAAAGGGGGGGATATGGCGAAATTGGTAGACGCAACGGACTTAATTGTATTGAGCCTTGGTATGGAAACCTACTAAGTGAAAACTTTCAAATTCAGAGAAACCCTGGAATTAAAAATGGGCAATCCTGAGCCAAATCTTCTTTTCCGAAACCAAACCCAAATACAGGGGTTCAAAAAGCGCGAGGATAGGTGCAGAGACTCAACGGAAGTTGTTCTAACAAATAGAGTTTACTATGTTGCATTGACAAAGGAATCTTTTCATCGAAACTCCAGAAAGGATGAAGGATAAATCTTAATAAACATATGTATACCTACCGAAATAGTATATCAAATTATTAATGACGACTCCAATTTTTATTTTAAAATGAAAGAATTCTTAGGAAGCGATTCCGAGTTGAAGAAAGAATCGACTCTTCATTGATAAAATAAGTGTCACTCCACAGTCTGAGAGATCTTTTGACGAACTGAGATTAATCGGACGAGAATAAAGATAGAGTCCCATTATACGTGTCAATACTGACAACAAGGAAATTGATAGTAAAAGGAAAATCCGTCGACTTTAGAAATCATGAGGGTTCAAGTCCCTCTATCCCCAAATCCCCCAAAAAGTCTTATTTGATTACCTAATTCTTTTTTCGTTTTTTCTTTTCATTAGTGGTTTCAAGCTTGTTATCTTTCTCATTCAGCCTATTATTTTACAAAGAGATCCTATTAAAATTGGATTCTCTTATCACAAACTTAGAAAGTCTAGGGACTGTATAAGACTTTAATAAAAACCCTTTTTAGTAAATACCCTTTCATTTTTTTAATTGACATAGCCTCAAGTCATATAGTAAAATTAGACTGATACGTAGAGGATGGTCGGGATAGCTCAGCTGGTAGAGCAGAGGACTGAAAATCCTCGTGTCACCAGTTCAAATCTGGTTCCTGGCACATGATTTAGTTTTAGAATGGATGCTTTCTTTTATATATGATATGAATAATAATTCATAGGGATCAACAGACATATATTCTATAGCAGGATACCTACGTACCCATCTAGGCGTCTGGAAATATACCCATACATTGTATAGATGAGAAAAGAATAAATTACAGTAGTTAAAAGAATCTTTTTTTGTTCGTACCCTGTCTGTTCTCGTTCAAAAAAAAAAATATTAATACTTCATACGTATTTGAAAGGTTAGTTGGTTAAAAGACCCAAAGGTCTACTCTATAGAAATTGTAGAATGGGACTAGAAAAAAAAAGAATTTCAGATACAATACAAATAGAATAAATTCTATCCTATCCCTTTTGATTTCTTTGTAGTTTTTCCGCCTATTATGAATTTATCTAAGTCGTGTGCGCGGTACAAAGTTCATGTTCCTGATGGAGAGCTCTTTTAGTTCATCCTATTGGTTAGGCTTATCTGAACTAAAAAAACCTATCCATAATACGAATGAGGCTTGAATTACTCTGTTTGATCTAGCACAGAGCATACACAAAATCCTTGAATATCTCGACTTGTAAAAGTGAGGATTAGTTTCTTATCATTCAATGAGCATCTTGGATTTCATAAAAATTGGGGGCAATATAATCCTTACGTAAGGGCCATCCTATCCAACTTTCAGGCATTAAGATACGTTTCAAGCGGGGATGATTATCATAATAGATTCCTAACATATCATAAGATTCCCGCTCTTGAAAATCTGAGCTTTTCCAAACCCAGAAAACAGAAGGAATTCTAGGACTCTTCCGCGGGACAAATACTTTTATGCATACCTCTTCTGGTTGATCTACACCATACTCTATTCTCGTAAGATGATACACGCTAGCTAACATCCCGCCTGGTGCTACATCATAGGCACATTGGGAACGTAGATAATTGTAACCATATACATATAAAATGACAGCAATGGAATGCCAATCCTCGGACTTTATTTGTAAAGTCTCTATTCCTTGGTAATCAAAGCCCAAAGATCTATGAACTAACCCGTGCTTGACTAACCAAGCGGACAAACGGCCCTGCATCTTTTTTATCTCTCCCGCATTTTTTGTATAAGTTTTTCCTATTTCCTTGCGATGAAATTGATGAAAAGTGACCCGCTGTTTGTTATTATGTACAAAAGAATGCTACCTAATTCACCAATTCGTGTGAAGATACTAAACTTTTGTATTTAAAAAATGTTTCAAGAGAGATCTCGGAAGTATATGGCGATTGATAGAGTAATCCTTGATCATAAGTTCCCGTATGAGTACTGCGTCCAACATTAAACTTGTGATTGGTAGTAAAACACCGATTCCCTTGTTGAGACCTAATTCTATCTTCATAGATTTCTCGAGATATTTTCTTACGAAGTTTTGTTAAAGCATCTATAAGGGCCTCCGGTTTAGGTGGACAACCCGGCAAATAGACATCCACGGGAATTAGCTTATCAACTCCCCGAACCGTACTATAAGAATCGGTACTGAACATTCCCCCTGTAATTGTACAGGCCCCCATAGCAATAACATATTTTGGTTCGGGCATTTGCTCATATAATCTCACTAAAGAAGGAGCCATTTTCATCGTAACTGTACCCGCTGTTAAAATTAGGTCTGCTTGTCTAGGACTCGACCTTGGTACCAGTCCAAAACGATCGAAGTCGAATCGTGACCCTATTAATGAAGCAAATTCAATGAAGCAACAACTGGTACCGTAGAGAAGTGGCCATAAACTGGAGAGTCTTGACCAATTGGAAAGATCATTTGATGTAGTTGAAATAACTGAATTTTGGCTTGTTCGATTAAGTAAAGGAAACTCAACGGAATTCATAACTGTCTCAATCTTTTTTTTTGTTACTTTATTCTTGTTATTGTCTGACGATTCTGGAGCTAAGACCATTCCAATGCTCCTTTTCGCCATGCATAAACTGAACCAACAATTAGGATAAGCACGAAAATTAAAGCTTCTATGAATACAGATACACCTACGACATCAAAACTCATTGCCCATGGATAAAGAAAAACTGTTTCAACATCAAAAACAACAAAAACTAGAGCAAACATATAATAACGGATTCGAAATTGTAACCAAGCATCGCCCATTGGTTCTATACCCGATTCATAACTAGAAAGTTTCTCCGGGCCTTTACTAGTCGTAGCTAAAACTCCGGAAATTAGAAATGCCATGATCGGAATAACGCTTGATATTATTAGAAATGCCCAGAAAATATCATATTCATAAAGCAGAAACATAGATGTACTCCTATGAATGTGGAAAATAGATAGGATTAGTTGATTCACATTGGAATTTTCAAGTCACCCCTCACTGTTTAGTCAAAACAACAATTCGGTTTAATCGAACCATCTAGTTTTCTTTGGTTGCTATCGTACATGTCTCATTTCAAGATTTATTGCCTGGAATCTTATTTCCGTTATACTTACTCTAAAAAATAGAAGAAAGTAATCATGTGTAGTAAAATTCCTAGGATTATCTATCTAAGTGTTTATAATGTATTGGTGGTGGTATATCTATATAGAAATAAATAGAATAGTACACTTTTTTGATTGGATACAAAAGAGAGAAACCTACTTGTTTTCTGTTTTACTAGGTACGGTATACCAATCAAAAAGCCTATTTGACAATGTTTATACGAAAAGTTATAATTTTTTTTTTTTAGCGGGCTCATATTAGGATTTTGACTCCCAAAATCCATCAGAATTGGGTAGATATACAAAAAAGTATCACCAATTCCGCGATTGTGCACAGGAAAATTCATAGGTAATTAATTTACCAATACAAAGATTAATGAAGAAAAATGGGTTTGTTTATCCGAAATTATAAGACTACTGCTTGGATCTATTGACATGCGTTTTTGTTTTCATTTGTATGCTCTGCTGTAAATAATCTCCGTGAGCGAACTTATGGAAATAGATTTTTTTTTTCGATAAAACAAGTCACTCCACAATTCCAAACAAGAAAAGAATACGGAAATGACAACTATAAAATTTTTGTATCATTTTATTTCATTTAGGGCTATACGGACTCGAACCGTAGACCTTCTCGGTAAAACAGATCAAACTTTTTATTATCAAAATGAGTCGAACTATTTCAAAAACCCAACATGCAGTTTTTTGCATTGGGCTCTTTCATTAACTAATAGAAATATCAGCTAGTCTGCCATATTTTTTTTTTGAAAGAAAGATTAAGGAGATGGTTCCATGCCCTTTGATTCATTACTGATCTAGGAGCACTGCCAAAGTGTTTCAAAGAAGGGTTATCTTGACGTAGGTCTGCTATGGCCTTGATCAACCTAAGTTAAATAGAGTCTCTATCGGCTCTGCTTAAAGCATAAAATATGCAACTTTATACACCTTAAAGCTCATAGGATGAAAAGAGATTATTTTGAAGTCCTTGTGCTCATTCTGCCTAGCATTGAATAAACTGAATATTCACCCTATCAATATCTCAAATCAAAGGCCCGGTTTCTTTGGCGCATAACTAAATAGGCACCGAACCTTTTGTCAGGCTATTGTTCCCTCAAAGTCATGGAGTAAGACATTGATTTCTCAAGAAGATCAAATCTTTTGATTACATGATGGACTTCTCTGAAAAACATTGGCGCACGTGTAAACGAGTTGCTCTACCAACTGAGCTATAGCCCTTGTGCTTGTAATACATATTTTATTATCTAGATAATTTCTTGTCAAGATGAATATTCTACGATCCAACATCATAGCTCTTTGATCTTTTTGATTGATATTGCTTATAAATAATATTCCATTTATAATCCATCGACGGGATGGGTCCCGTTTGTTTCTCTTTGTCATAATAAATTACCTACTTAACTCAGTGGTTAGAGTATTGCTTTCATACGGCAGGAGTCATTGGTTCAAATCCAATAGTAGGTAGAACTTATTAGATAGCAGAGTCAACGGTATCTAATAAGTTTTTATATTCATCTCTTAAATTAATTGACATTTGCATCAGAATTTAATTTCACTGGATTCTATTTGATTGTATTCAATTGGCAGTTCAAAAGAACTTAGAAACAAAATCTCTTTTGCTTAGTCGGGTACACAAACGAATTATGAAATTGTATTGATAGCCTCTACTCGTGTCCTAGCTCGTCTGAGAGCTAGATTTGCCTCAATTGTTTGTCTCTTACCTTCAGCTTTCTTCAAATTAGTTTCCGCGTTTTCAAGAGTTTGTTGAGCTTCTTGGGGATCAATGTCACTACCCTTCTCTGCATCATTTACTAAAATCGTGATCTCATTATTACCGATTCTAGCAAAACCACCCATCAGAGCCATCGTTAGCCATTGGTTGTTAAGGCGTATTCTTAAAATACCTATATCTACAGCTGTAGCAATAGGAGCGTGGTTTGGTAATACGCCAATTTGTCCACTATTAGTAGATAAAATGATTTCTTTCACTTCGGAATCCCAAACAATTCGATTAGGGGTCAGTACACAAAGATTTAAGGTCATTTATTCGATTTGCTCTCCATTTCTAAGTTCATAGCCTTCGCGGTAGCTTCATCGATGTTACCTACCAAATAAAAAGCCTGCTCAGGAAGACCATCTAATTCCCCCGAAAGGATTAATTTAAACCCTCTAATTGTTTCTGCTAAACCAACATATTTTCCCGGAGAACCGGTAAAAACTTCTGCTACGAAAAAGGGTTGGGAGAAAAAACGTTCAATTTTTCTTGCTCGTGCTACGGTTAAACGATCCTCTTCGGATAATTCGTCCAACCCGAGGATAGCTATAATGTCTTGAAGTTCTTTGTAACGTTGTAAAGTTTCCTTAACTCTTTGAGCAGTTTCATAATGTTCCTCACCAACAATCCGAGGTTGGAGCATAGTTGACGTTGAATCTAAAGGATCCACTGCTGGATAGATACCTTTGGAAGCTAATCCTCTTGATAGTACAGTAGTAGCATCTAAATGTGCAAATGTCGTTGCAGGCGCAGGGTCAGTCAAATCGTCCGCAGGTACATAAACAGCTTGAATAGAAGTTATAGACCCTTCTTTGGTAGAAGTAATTCTTTCTTGTAAAGAACCCATTTCAGTACTAAGGGTGGGTTGATAACCCACAGCCGAAGGCATTCTACCCAATAAGGCGGATACTTCGGAACCAGCTTGGACGAAACGGAAGATATTGTCGATAAATAAAAGTACATCTTGTTCATTAACATCTCGGAAATATTCCGCCATAGTTAGGGCAGTCAAACCAACTCTCATACGAGCTCCCGGCGGTTCATTCATTTGACCGTAGA
>JAUDRI010000040.1:72500-95000 GCA_033675395.1 Rhodiola chrysanthemifolia | reverse complement strand
GAGAATCAAAAGTTTCTTAATTTTTTGTGATATCCCTTTTTAGTCATATTAATGATTAGTAATCAAAAAGCCAGTCTCTATCAACAAACAAGACAAGAGTGCGACTTTTGCCTTTCGCGAATTTCGGGGAAGGCAAAAATTTGCACCCTCTCCTTATACTTATGTATATAGAAAAAATTGTCTCTATATAGAGTCTTGCATCCTTCTATAATTTACCGATAATCGTCATTATTACTAATAAACCCTGTTGGATCATTCATATAGTTTATGTAGAAAGCTAAAAAAACGAAGCCCATTTAGTTAGTTCTATCCTCTTTGCACTTATTCGATACTCAATTATTATATATATATATATATTCACTTATATTAGAGTCTAATTTATTCCAAATAGAATTATTTTATTCTAAAATACCTTATATAACAATTATAACAATATATAACAGGTACAAATCTTAAATCGAGGTATCCAGTCTATGACAACTCTCAACAACTTACCCTCTATTTTTGTGCCCTTAGTGGGCCTAGTTTTTCCGGCAATGGCAATGGCTTCTTTATTTCTTCATATTCAAAAAAACAAGATTTTTTAGATCCGACGGGATGAAATCGCATTTTTTTTTCAAGACTTAGATTTAGATCATACCACAGATATCTATTCTATTTAGTATAATATGATCTAAGGTGTGACTTCCTCCGAAGACTCCTAAAGATTCACATTAGAATAAGGCTAGTTGATGAGAGTTCCTTCGGAAACAAAAAAAGAGTAAAGTCAAATTTATTTTGTTTATTCTTTCACTTCCAATAAAATACAACTGGATCGAGTATGAGTTGGCGATCAGAACAGATATGGATAGAACTTATAACAGGGTCTCGAAAAATAAGTAATTTCGCTTGGGCCTGTATCCTTTTTTTAGGTTCAGTAGGATTTTTATTGGTTGGAACTTCCAGTTATCTTGGTAGGAATTTGATAGCTTTATTTCCATATCAGCAAATCTCTTTTTTTCCACAAGGGATCGTGATGTCTTTCTATGGTATCGCAGGTCTCTTTATTAGTTCCTATTTGTGGTGCACAATTGCGTGGAATGTGGGTAGTGGTTATGATCGATTCGATAGAAAGGGGGGAATAGTGTGTATTTTTCGTTGGGGATTTCCTGGAAAGAATCGTCGCATTTTCCTCCGATTCCTTATGAAAGATATTCAGTCCATAAGAATAGAAGTTAAAGAGGGTATTTCTGCCCGCCGTGTTCTTTATATGGAAATCCGCGGCCAGGGGGACATTCCCTTGACTCGTACTGATGAGAATTTGACTCCACGCGAAATTGAACAAAAAGCTGCGGAATTGGCCTATTTCTTGCGCGTACCAATTGAAATCTTTTGAAAAATAAACTAACTAAATGCTTTCTCATCAAAAGGAAAAAGCTTTTGAATCCTCTTTTTTATAATATAAGAGGACTCATTGTAGCCAAACCGGATCAGAGATATATTATATAGAACAGCCATAAAACAAAACTGCTTTGTCCGCAAAAAAGTTTTATGCGTAATATGGAACTCCGCGCAACTTAATTCAGTACCAAAAAAAGTAAAAATTACCGGAATTCCGTCTTGTTTTGCCATTTTTTTTTTTGATGATGACACTTTTTTCATAATTTTTTCAACTAGTCTTGGGCTCAGGGGGTTTATTTCGTCTTGAAATGGGATTGTCTAATTTTAATTCGCTCGTTCGGGTATCCATCGTAAGGGGGAAAGGATTTCAAAGTTAACTAATTAAGATATCTGAAAAAAAAAAGGAGTATTTCCTTATTCAAATTCGAAACGGTCTTATTCTATTTATGTATTCTTTGTAGGATCAGAGGCTAAACCCTGAATCACAAAAAAGGGGGGATTCATATCTTGTAATAGAACTCACGCTTGATCGAAAGAGTAGATCACATAGAATCGATGAATAGGGTGGGTTCATTAATAATTCAAAGATGAAAAAAATGTCAAAAAAGAAAGAATTGACTCCCCTTATATATCTTGCATCTATAGTATTTTTACCCTGGTTGATCTCTCTTTTATTTCAAAAAAGTGTGGAATCTTGGATTACAAATTGGTGGAATACTAGGAAATATGAAATTTTTTTGAATCATATTCAAGAAAAGGGTATTCTAGAAAAATTCATAGAATTAAAGGAACTTTTCTTGTTGGAAGAAATGATAAAGGAATTTTCGGAGACACATCCTCAAAAATGGAGTATAGGGATACAAAAAGAAACAATCCAATTGATCAAGATGCATAATGAGAATCGTATTCATATGATTTTACACTTCTCGACAAATCTAACCTATTTTGTTATTCTAAGTGGTTATTCTCTTCTGGGTAATAAAGAACTTATTCTTTTTAACTCTTGGGTTCAGGAATTCTTATATAACTTAAGTGACACACTCAAAGCTTTTTCTATTCTTTTATTAACCGATTTATGTATCGGATTCCATTCACCCCACGGTTGGGAACTTCTGCTTAGGTTTGTGTACAAGGATTTTGGGTTTGCTTATAATGATCAAATTATATCTGGTCTTGTTTCCACTTTTCCAGTCATTATAGATACAATTTTCAAATATTGGATTTTCCGGTATTTAACTCGTATATCTCCGTCACTTGTAGTGATTTATCATTCGATGAATGATTGAAAAATGGTCCACTGTAATCTTAATCCAATTCTAATATTTGTTACTGTCTAACATCGGAAAAGCGCATTCAAAATAATACTTACTAGTTCTATCAATCTGGGGGGATTTTCCTATATTGCAGTTAACTGAGTTTAGTAAAGAGCAGAATCGTGGATAGGGAACTATACTAGCGACCTACCTAATTTATTGTAGAAATTTTCGGGATCAATGATTGGACCATGCAAACTAGAACTACTCTTTCTTGGATAAAGGAACAGATTACTCGATCCATTTCCTTATCCCTCGTGATATACATAATAACTCGGACATACATTTCAAATGCATATCCTATTTTTGCACAACAGGGTTATGAAAATCCACGAGAAGCAACTGGGCGTATTGTATGTGCCAATTGCCATTTAGCTAATAAGCCCGTGGATATTGAGGTTCCACAAGCGGTACTTCCCGATACTGTATTTGAGGCAGTTGTTCGAATTCCTTATGATATCCAAGTGAAACAAGTTCTTGCTAATGGGAAAAAGGGTGGTTTGAATGTAGGGGCTGTTCTTATTTTACCTGAAGGGTTTGAATTAGCCCCCCCCGATCGTATTTCGCCGGAGATGAAAGAAAAGATAGGAAATCTGTCTTTTCAGAGTTATCGTCCTACTAAAAAAAATATTCTTGTGATAGGTCCTGTTCCGGGTCAGAAATATAGTGAAATTACCTTTCCGATTCTTTCTCCCGACCCTACAACTAAAAAAGATGCTCACTTCTTAAAATATCCCATATATGTAGGTGCAAACAGAGGGCGGGGGCAGATTTATCCGGACGGGAGCAAGAGTAATAATACGGTTTATAATGCTACAGCAGCAGGTATAGTAACTAAAATTATACGAAAGGAAAAAGGGGGATATGAAATAACTATAGGGGATCCATCAGACGGGCGTCAAGTAGTTGATATTATTCCTCCAGGACCAGAGCTTCTTGTTTCAGAAAGTGAATCTATCAAACTTGATCAACCATTAACAAGTAATCCGAATGTGGGTGGATTTGGTCAGGGAGATGCAGAAATAGTACTTCAAGATCCATTACGTGTTCAAGGCCTTTTGTTCTTCTTGGCATCTGTTATTTTGGCACAAATCTTTTTGGTTCTTAAAAAGAAACAGTTTGAGAAAGTTCAATTGTCCGAAATGAATTTCTAGGTCCGTGAATTTATCAACATCAAGCTCGTGGAAAAAGGACAAAATTCTTGTTGGAAATTAGGTTATCTATAATAAAAAAAAAGAATGCAAAGTCTTTTGTTTACTTGTTTATATTCTTTTTTATACTAGCTGTCAGTAATTACTTGTACACAGCACTGGTGATAGTATATATATTGTAAATAAAAGTTTTTCAATTTACCTTTTCTTTGTTTCCAAATTCGAGTGGTGTGATCAGTCATATTAAAATGGAATATAATGTATCAACTATTTTCTATTCAACTAGAAAAAATTGACTAGATACTAAACAAAAAAGAAGCAGAGAATAGAAAAGAAAGAATGGAACACATTTTGTTAGGACGGGTTAGTTGTTTTCCTAGTCTTCGACACAAGAAAAGAATTTTATACGTCCCTTTCTTGTGTCGAAATAATAATTATTCTTGATTCTGTTCGTCAAAGATTCTTATGTTTAGTTTTGATTTTTTTAGAAGTTTATCATAATCTTTTTTTATGCACAACAAATAGTGGACAAACAAAACAAAAAGGCACTTTTTAAAACAAATTTAATTTTTTCAATGAATTCAAAAATCAATTTGTGTAAGATCTTAAAATAAATAAAGTGGAGCTTTTGAATTTTAATATATAAACTCAAGGGTTTGCATAATATCTGATCTACAGAAACCCATTAAATTAATTAATCCCCCTTCTTCTAACTTTGCAAGTCTCACTTTGCAAGTCTCAATGGATACTATATATATGAAAAATTCCTGTTAGGAAGCAATCAATAAAAGTCATAAAAAGTATAAATAAATATTTTATGAAACCTCAAAAAGTAAAGGTGATCCGTTTTGTCATCTATATCAAATCAATAAAATATTAAACTATTATGAAAGCATGTAAGAACTCAAGGGGAAGGTGCCCTTGAGTTCTTACATGCTTTCATATCTACAACTCAGTTCATCCGATTACTACAAGGATGAACCCAATCCTGAATAGGAACCATAAAAAAAAATACCTAGTAAACCGATCACAGCAATACCAGTTACCGTACCTATTATCCAAAGAGGAATCCTTCCAGTAGTATCGGCCATTTACCCCACTTCCCTCCCCATTTTATCAAGTGGTCATGCTCGAGACATAAACAGTCATGGATAATTATGAAATGAGACCCTTCCGAATGGTATAAGAGAAGTCCTACTATTAGTTAGTATTCTCTTTCGTTCTCTTAATTGAAGAAATAATTGGAAAATAAAACAGCAAGTACAAAAATGAGTAATAACCCCCAGTAAAGACTGGTACGATTCAATTCAACACTTTGTTCGTTTGGATTTGATTGTGTCGTAGCTCTATAATTTGGATTAGATTTATCGTTGGATGAACTGCATTGCTGATATTGAACCCAAAAAAGAAACGGTAGGTACAGCTAGTCCGTGAATAGCCAACCATCGCACTGTAAAAATTGGATAGGTTCGATCTATGGTCATTGGGGCCTCCTAAAAGGATCTACTAAATTCATCAAGTTGTTCCAAAGGATCAAAACGGCCAGTTATTAAAGGAATTCCTTGTCGACTCTCTGTAAAATATTCGTTTGGTCGAGGACTTCCAAACACATCATAAGCTAAACCCGTACTAACAAATAACCAACCCGCAATGAATAGGGAGGGTATAGTAATGCTATGAATGACCCAGTAGCGAATACTGGTAATAATATCAGCAAAAGAACGTTCTCCTGTGCTTCCAGACATGGCGAGCTCCACATATTCTTGTACAGTCAAAGAGGATCGATTCCATAAAAGATGAGATCAGTAAATGGCAATTCACTGAAACTTAATCTTTGTTAGATCGTCCATATTGTACCGAGGGTGCTTTTAGAGTATACCGAATCAGTATAGCTATCCTTCTTCTGACACAGCAATGCGTTTTCAATCAGTATCAAAATAAAGTGCTATATCATTTTTTTGTTGCTTGTTGATGTAGAACCAGACACTATTCAATAGAAAACTCCTTCCTCGAGTATATGAGTTCTTTCCATTATTGACTTCGAACGACAACTACAAATCAAAGGTACGTAAATTCGACGAGTGAATTGCGAATAATTTATGAAGTAAATTTGCATATTCCCATAATGCAATTAGATGTAAACTCTATTTATTTTCTTTTCATTATTGTAGAAGATATTTTTTGAAATTTTTTTCTAAATTAGTTAGTTGTCTAGTACAAGTACTACTAGGAGATAGTCTTTGATTAAAGAAAGGGAAAACGGAATAATAAAATTGTAACAATCAACATTTTTCATTCGCACGTTTTTCTATTAGATCTAAAGATCTAAAAGATTCTTTCTTGACCTAACTACAAGTCTGGGGCTTTACTTTATATATTTATATAAAGAAAAAATGTCTAGCCTAGAAAGAAGAATATAATTGTAAAGTACTAGTCTTCCAATTTAGTTGGAATCCCAACCAAAAGAGTTTATCTTTTCGAATAATCCGATTGTGCAATACTTGCATTTGATTTCATTTTTATTCAAAAAGCGTTTCTTTTTTGAATGAAGTTACATGGCACAGTTCTTATTATTTAGAATTTGTTTACTCATGAGTTGCCCAATGAATCTCTTGAATTGAAATCGTGGGATGAGCAGGAGTAGATGTCACAATCAAGTTCTTATTCTATCTCTGTCACTCTATCCTTGTTAGTGTTAATGATTGCTGACTCAAAAACTTTCAATCAAAACGGTAAATTTAGGTAAATGCTTTCTATACATATGTATAAAAAATAAATTTGATTTAATTTAGCTCTTTTATGCTTACTATAACAGGTTATTTCGGTTTTTTACTAGCAGCTTTAACTATCACTTCAGGCCTTTTTATTGGGCTGAGCAAGATACGACTTATTTGAAATTAATTGACTGCCGAATTCAAAAAGGAACTCTTTCTTTCTGTAGGATTCCATGTATTATATAGTTTCTTAACATATCAATTGCCAATTATTAGTCATTGAGATTCACGGGTAATTCCGATTAATATTTAGAGATAGATATTACCTCTCTTTTTCCCTTTCGAATCAAATAAAAAAAAATGATTGAAGTTTCTCTTTTTGGAATTGTCTTGGGTTTAATTCCTATTACTTTAGCTGGATTATTCGTAACTGCATTTTTACAATACAAACGTGGTGATCAGTTGGACTTTTGATTAATTAATATCTCTTGTCTCTTGACCCACCCCTTTTCGTTAATACACAAGATATCAAATTGACTGCTTGTGTTAGGGAAGCTTTTTCAGCGTAATTAATTTAACCTAACAAAAACGTAATCACGCTCTGTAGGACTTGAACCTACGACATTGGGTTTTGGAGACCCACGTTCTACCGAACTGAACTAAGAGCGCTTTCTTAATAAGGTTTCTTTTTTTTTAACCCTAATACATCTTACATACATAATCTTTCATTTTATCATACTATAAAATGAAAGATTATGTATGTCCAATTAAATCTTAATCGATCTCAATCGATCCCTTGTTACTGCTCAGAGGAGAAGTCATAGGTAGGGATGACAGGATTTGAACCTGTGACATTTTGTACCCAAAACAAACGCGCTACCAAGCTGCGCTACATCCCTTTCAATTGGTCTACAGTGTCATTGTAGAGAATTCCTGCCTTGTTTTCCATATCATTTTTTTCATTGATATATTCATTTATCTTGCCCTTTCTTCTTTTTGGTCTCCTAGCATATACCACATATAATAAAAAAGGAAAATGCATTTTTTTTGAAATGCTCAAGAAAGGGGCTTTTCTTTTTTTTAAGAAAGGGCAGAAATATTTTCTACGGAATTGTTATCCATTTAGGGATTCCGCGTACAAATACAAGTGGTCCTTAATCCTTAACTACAACTATCTATGTATCTGATCATATATGTATTAGCCTTATGTATTACAATACAATAAAGAAGGAGGATTTTCAATGCGAGATCTAAAAACATATTTATCTGTGGCACCGGTACTAAGTACTATATGGTTCGTATCTTTAGCGGGTCTATTGATAGAGATCAATCGTTTATTCCCAGATGCGCTGACATTTCCTTTTTTTTCATTCTAGTTATTGACGTGGGAGGGTTTGAATAAGATTAGAGATACAATTCTATATCCGAAACTACATCTCACCCCATTTTTTCTCTTTTTTCCCTTTTTATAATTCCAAGAAGGGATGAAAGAGAAAGAATAAAAGTCGATTCAATCACAACTAAAAAAGGGTAATTGAATCAAATTACTAGAGTGAAAAAAGAAAAGGAAATGCCAGTCTAGGGCAAGATTATCATACAAGATCCTTAACAAAATCTAATACAATTAGATTAGAACTATAGTTAATTGTATTACTTATTAATTACTATCTATTGATTTCAGCGAAATCTTTTATAATTTGGTTTCGTTCTAATTTTTTCTTTTTTTTTTAGCTAAAAAATATAGAAGAGTTGAGTGAATCAAAAATCCAAAGGAGTTTCATGGCCAAGAGTAAAGATGTACGGGTAACGATTATTTTGGAATGTATCAGTTGTGTTCGAAACAGTGTTAATAAAGACTCAAGGGGTATTTCCAGATATATTACACAAAAGAATCGACACAATACACCTAGTCGATTGGAATTGAGAAAATTCTGCCCCTGTTGTTCCAAACATACGACTCATGGGGAGATAAAAAAATAAATGGAACAGTCAAAATGACATATTATAATATATTATAATATCTAAATATAGATTCTAATCTAAATAAACCCATATATAAACAAACCAAATCCTATTTTTGAATTCTAATTTATTTTAAATCCGACCGAAATAGGATTTCGGGAAAAGGAATAAACAAACCATGGATAAATCCAAGCGACCCTTTCTTAAATCGAAGCGATCTTTTCGTAGGCGTTTGCCCCCGATCCAATCGGGGGATCGAATTGATTATAGAAACATGAGTTTAATTAGTCGATTTATTAGTGAACAAGGAAAAATTTTGTCAAGACGCGTAAATAAATTGACCTTGAAACAACAACGATTAATTACTATTGCTATAAAACAAGCTCGTATTTTATCTTTGTTACCTTTTCTTAATAACGAGAAACAGTTTGAAAGAACTGAGTCGACTGCTCCAACAATAGGTCTTAGAACTAGAAATAAATAGGTTTAGTTTACTTTTCAATCGAAGCAAAATTCCAATTCGAACTAAAACTTGGTTGGTGTTGTGTTCGAAAAATAGGAGAATCCTAATTTAATTCGTGTGTCATAATAAAAAAAAGCAGCGGGGAAGAAAAAATAAGTTTTTATTGAATTCTTTTGTTCATTTTGACAACTTTATCTTAATCTTATCCTATTTTATCCTCTACCTTCCCGGAGTTGATTCTCCGGGGAATTCCAGTCAAATTACTCCAATGGATCCAATATTTCATTGGAAATCATATAAAGACAATTCCTATTTAATATAGCTATTTGTGCAAGTATTTTACGATTTAGAAGCAATTGACTTTTGTACAGATCATTTATTAGTCTACTATAACTACAGGATACTCCTTTATTGCGAATTACTGCATTTATCCGAGTAATCCATAAACGACGAAAATCCCTCTTTTTCTTATCTCGATCGCGATGAGCCGAAATTAAAGCTCGTATTTTCTGTTGAGTAATAGTTCGAGTAAGTCTTGAATTAGCCCCCCGAAAACTTGATGCAAATAAACGAATTTTGTTTCTACGTCTCCGAGCTATATATCCTCGTCTAATTCTAGTCATTGAATAAATGAAACTTTGATGAATAACTAATTGAGTTGCTGTCTATCAGTTATTCTTTTTCCCCTTACTGATTTATTTATAACAAAACGGATTCTTCGGATATATAAAATAAAAATTCCAATGACTTTTGCTACTATAACCTTCCCAACCACAATTTTTTCTTATTTCGAAGTGAACTGTCTAAAAATAAGAAATTTTTTGATATCTAGTATCCATAACATAGTCAAATAGATATATATAAAGTAAATATAAAAAGAATAGAGTGGTTCCATCGTTTCTATGGTTACTTCTTAAACGGTGAGGTCCTCTCTATACACCGGAGCCTTTTCCTTCATTTAATGAATCTTATTTTTTTTGGTAACTTGTACAGTTCACACCGTTGTGTGGCTCTACCCATGAATTATCCAGTAATAGGTCTTTCACAATGAGATCTACCTATACAGTAACGGTATTTAATTCTGAAGGTTAGCTAGGTAGCTGATCCTGTTAGGCCGTTCTTAGAAGTATAAAATTTCTTCTTCTTAAATAATAAATAGGATTTCCCCCGCTTAATAAATAACCATTTGTTACCAATGGGGAATTGCTTCTCAGCTTATTGGATTTGCACCAACGGAAACCATAAATTTCATACGCAATAGGGAGATAGAATAGATTTTAGCCATTGAATTGAAAAATGTCATTTTATTCTATTTATTGGTACTGATCATTCATACGGATTGCTACTGGTTGTTATTGGTTCCTTTCTTTTGTTCCAGCCCATGATCTGAACGAGTCGCACATACACCCTAGTACATGTTCCTCGGCGCTGAGGACATCCCCTAAGAGCGGGGGATTTCGTGACATTTCGTATTGGCTGTCTTGTGTTTCTAATAAGTTGTTTAATAGTTGGCATGCTGAATTGTATACAGACTGAGCTGGTTTAGATCGCTCCTAACCGGATGCTTATGAATTCTTTCTATTTAATAGAATAATATTAAAGAACCGGGTAAGACAATAAATAAAATCTCAATCAAATCGCGGATTTATGCGAAATCCTTGCTATTTTCATCCAACTGCTACAAGATCCACAATTCCGTGAGCTTGGGCTTCTGTTGCTGACATAAAAACATCTCGTTCCATGTCTTCGGATACAACCCAAAAAGATTTACCTGTTCTTTGGACATAAACCATTGTGATGGTTTCGCGCAGGTTCAGTAGTTCTTCCGCTTCCAGGATAAATTCTCCCGTTTGGGACTCATAAAAAGAACTCGCAGGTTGATGCATCATTACCCTGGTGATATAACATACAAAAGGGTTTCGCAGAATGGGGTAAAGAGAAAACCACTAACAAGAAAAAATAGAACCGTACAGGCATCTTTTGCATATTGCATACGGCTCACGAATGGAATTTCCGATCGAAGATAAAATAGGATTTCTCATACCCAGATCGAAAAAAGGTCCAATTACCACCCTTCTTTATTGGAGGAGTTCCAAATACTATGATGGTTCCGTTGCTTTATATATTTATTACGTCTGTAATTCAGCAATCCCAAAGTTTCTTTTTGATCCGATCAAATAAAATACGGAAAACTTTTTCATAACATAAATATTATTCAGAACTTTTCGGTGTGAAAAAAGTTTGTGACACTGAGATTCCGATAGATCAAATCGGAAATACTTAGTATTTCATACTGCCCTTTCGATACATAATTTAATGTTTTGAGAAACGAATTTTATCATATCGAATTCGAAGTGCCATGCTATTATTACTCAAGATTCTTATTTCATATGGCGAAGGCATAGACTTCTTTTTTTATCTCAAATAAAAAACTCATTGGCGCCAAGCGTGAGGGAATGCTAGACGTTTGGTAATTTCTCCCCCGACCAGGACAAAGGATCCCATTGAAGCGGCTAATCCCATGCATATTGTATGTACATCTGGTGGCACAAATTGCATGGTATCATAAACAGCTATTCCGGGTATTACCCATCCACCGGGAGAGTTTATAAACACATAAAGCTCTCTGTTACGATCCTCTATAGTGAGATATACCATAAGACCAATAAGTTGATTCGAGAGCTCATTATCAACCTCTTGGCCTAAAAAAAGTAATCTTTCTCGATAAAGTCGGTTGATTAGGATAAAATTGTATCCCTTAGGAACCGTACATGCACCTTTTAATGCATACGGGTCAAAAGAATCGTGAAAAAAAAAAAAAAGGCTCAATGTATAGATTTCGGCTCCTGCTCTTTTTTTAAAAGCAAAATTTTTCTAACGAAGGAGCTTTTTCTTCTATTTTTTATTGTAAGAAAGAAAAGTTTGTAAACCTTTCACTAGAATTTCACTCTAATATATAATCGAAAAAAATTCATTAAACTCGTTGAATTAACTTCTCAATTGATGTATTCTTTCATCGAGATACACCCTCAATCACGATGTCATTTTCTTGTTCCTGAATGGGCCTCTTGAATTCTTTTAGGTTTATGCTCTACTCCAGGTAAAGATAGGTCCGATTGTAATTTTCACATATAGGACAAATGTACCTACTACCATTTCTTTTTGCTACAAATTTTTGTTGAATCGGTTTCGTGTCTTCGGCCAAATTTTCGACGCATTCATCCTGTTTTACTCAATTGATTAATAGGGATCATTCCTATTTTTTAGTATAGGAAAAAAGATAATTTCTAATGAGGTATCAATTAATAACCTAGTCAACTATATAATATGGTAATACAAAATTTAGAATTAGAAATAAACGCAGCAATCATTGGTATATTACTAAGTTGGGGTTGTTCTAAACGGAGCCTAGATAATTTGATTGGTCCAACCAAGTCAACCATAAATTATTCTAATTGATAATATTAATCTGGATTCCCCTAAAATGGATCTAATTTCACTTCACGCTCCAATTTTTTGATAATCTTTCTTGGGCGAATCAGAGGATAGCTCGATCGGGGAGAGAGAATGGGGAAATCCCATATGACCCAATATATCTGACAAGTCGCACTATATGTCAACCCAAGATGCATCTTCCTCTCCAGGGCTTCGAAAAGGTACTTTTGGAACACCAATAGGCATTTAATGAAAAAAAAAAATAAAGTAATCTATTTTACTTTGATGTGAAAACGTAATAGTGGGTTTAGTTTATTGTCCTCATAATATTGGTCTTTAGCATATCATTTTTTATCTATAGATTGGAGATTTGATAAAGGAAGTCAGAATGACTAACGACAAATTATTCTAAATATACCCGTCGAATGATGAACAAGTAGGGATCTGTTTGCTCATACAAAACGGTTCAACCACCCATTGCGTATTGATACTTATCGGGTATAGAATAGATCTGCTTCTCTTTGTTCCTATAAACAGAATTGTTCCATTATTACCAATAGAATAGAACAAATAGTAATCCTTACTTCACGATAATTCACTGAAAGGGGAGGCCCCTAGCATCATTTTTCCAATGCAATAAAGTTACATAGTGTCTATTTTTCTTTCATAAAGGGGTATTTCCATGGGTTTGCCTTGGTATCGTGTTCATACCGTCGTATTGAATGATCCCGGTCGGTTGCTTGCTGTCCATATAATGCATACGGCTCTGGTTGCTGGTTGGGCCGGTTCAATGGCGTTATATGAATTAGCAGTTTTTGATCCGTCTGACCCCGTTCTTGATCCAATGTGGAGACAAGGTATGTTTGTTATACCTTTCATGACGCGTTTAGGAATAACTAATTCATGGGGCGGTTGGAGTATTACAGGCGGAACTGTAACGAATCCGGGTATTTGGACTTACGAAGGAGTGGCCGGGGCACATATTATGTTTTCGGGGTTGTGCTTCTTGGCAGCTATTTGGCATTGGGTATATTGGGATCTAGAAATATTTTCTGATGAACGTACAGGAAAACCCTCTTTGGATTTGCCCAAGATCTTTGGAATTCATTTATTTCTTTCAGGGGTGGCGTGCTTTGGTTTTGGCGTATTTCATGTAACAGGTTTGTATGGTCCTGGAATATGGGTGTCCGATCCTTATGGATTAACTGGAAAAGTACAATCGGTAAACCCAGCATGGGGCGTGGAAGGTTTTGATCCTTTTGTTCCGGGAGGAATAGCCTCTCATCATATTGCAGCAGGCACTTTGGGCATATTAGCGGGCCTATTCCATCTTAGTGTCCGTCCGCCCCAACGTCTATACAAAGGATTACGTATGGGTAATATTGAAACTGTCCTTTCCAGTAGTATCGCTGCTGTCTTTTTTGCTGCTTTTGTTGTTGCGGGAACTATGTGGTATGGTTCTGCAACTACCCCAATCGAATTATTTGGTCCTACTCGTTATCAATGGGATCAGGGATACTTCCAGCAAGAAATATATCGAAGAGTCAGTGCTGGGCTAGCCGAAAATCAAAGTTTAACAGAAGCTTGGTCTAAAATTCCTGAAAAATTAGCTTTTTATGATTACATCGGCAATAATCCGGCAAAAGGGGGATTATTCAGAGCAGGATCGATGGACAGTGGGGATGGAATAGCTGTTGGATGGTTAGGCCACCCTATCTTTAGAGATAAAGAAGGACGTGAACTTTTTGTACGTCGTATGCCTACTTTTTTTGAAACCTTTCCCGTTGTTTTGGTAGATGGAGACGGAATTGTTAGAGCCGACGTTCCTTTTAGAAGGGCAGAATCGAAGTATAGTGTTGAACAAGTAGGTGTAACTGTTGAGTTCTATGGCGGCGAACTTAACGGAGTCAGTTACAGCGATCCCGCTACTGTGAAAAAATATGCGAGACGCGCTCAATTGGGTGAAATTTTTGAATTAGATCGTGCTACTTTGAAATCTGATGGGGTTTTTCGTAGCAGTCCACGAGGTTGGTTTACTTTTGGACATGCGTCGTTTGCTCTTCTTTTCTTCTTCGGACACATTTGGCATGGTGCTAGAACCCTGTTTAGAGATGTTTTTGCGGGTATTGACCCAGATTTGGATTCACAAGTCGAATTTGGAGCATTCCAAAAACTAGGAGATCCAACTACAAGAAAACAAGCCGTCTGATAGAACATTGCTGGGATATCTTTTGCTTCTTTTTTACTTTTACCTAAGGTATTAGAGAAAGCCTAATTTGAATCACTGCCATTTCTTTGACTCTTGTTTTTTCTTTATCCGGGAGATGATTCAAAATAAACAGGTATGAAAGTTATAATTGTAAACCACGATCGAACCTATGGAAGCATTGGTTTATACATTCCTCTTAGTCTCGACTCTCGGGATAATCTTTTTTGCTATCTTTTTTCGAGAACCGCCGAAAGTTCCAACTAAGAAATGATTTTTCATTATCTCAATTGAAGTAATGAGCCTCCCAAACTGTGGAGGCTCATTACTTCAATTAGTCTCCGTGTTCCTCGAATGGATCTCGTAGTTGTTGAGCGGGTTGCCCAAAAGCGGTATATAAGGCGTACCCAGTAAAACTTACAAGTAAACCAGATACAGAGATGGCGACTAGGGTTGCTGTTTCCATTATTATAGAATTTCAAGATCACAATGAATCTATGATAAGATTGTTTATTTACAACAGAATAGTATACAAAGTCAACAGATCTCAATTATTACAATAAGATTTATGGCTACACAAATCGTTGAGGAGCGCTCAAAAGCACGTCCAAAACAAACAGGTCTCGGGGGGTTGTTGAAACCGTTGAATTCGGAATATGGTAAAGTAGCTCCTGGCTGGGGAACTACTCCTTTGATGGGTGTCGCAATGGCTCTTTTTGCAATATTCTTATCTATTATTTAAGAGATTTATAATTCTTCTTCCGTTTTACTGGACGAATTTCCATGAATTGATTCCACAAGAATCATTAAGTCTCGGCTTTTCAATATAAAGTGACTAATTTAGGGCTCAGATTTTCTACCCCATTCTATTTTGGTAGTTCGACCGCGAAATTTTTTTGGTTTCTGTATTTCCGGAATATGAGTGTGTGACTTGTTAGAATTGATCCTAGTGCAGTACAGAGAACCCATCTGTCATCTTGATAAAGATAGGTTTTTAACCTCGTCGGAATATTTATTCTAGTATTTGGAAACACGAAATATATGAAATAAATTATGAAATAGTGGAACTATGATTTATATGTGAATAGTTAGACCCCGTGGCCGTCTCCAAACCATTTTCAAAGAATACGAAGCTAACAAATTCGAAATTAAAAGATTTTTCTTCTTTTAAACTCTGTTTATGCTTATTTTAACGCAAGGACAAAAGTTTCTTTGCTTTGGATTTTAAGTCATTATTATATTATCGATATTAATTATATTATATCGATTCATTAAATAAGTGATGATCCAATGGTTCTTACTCAGAGAAGCTTTGGGCTAAACTTTAAGTTTTTTTTGAGAATCATAATCATCGGGGGTGTAGTATGAATCAGAGGTTTAATTAATTCATAGGGTCTTAACAAGAGAATTCCTATAAAAAAAAAAAAAAGCCGAATTAGATACAAATCAAAATAATAAAAGAAATAGGGAACGAGAAGATTCAAGAGGCCTTTAACGATCACCATAAAGACAAATGAGCCAACTTGATGTTTTGGCACTATCACCATAAAGAAGAGTTGTCGGGTTTTTTTATTCTTTCGTCTCGTCAAAGAAGATTGAATCAAAAAAGAAAGTAATAAATTTCCAACTTTCTATTACACACCCGTTGCAAGCAGCCTTTGTGTGCTTTTGCTTGAGCTGTACGAGATGAAATTCTCCTATACGGTTCTCGGAGGGGGAGTCCTCTTGGTTTACCTATCTCAATAAAGTGTATGATTGGTTCGAAGAACGTCTCGAGATTCAGGCGATTGCAGATGATATAACTAGTAAATATGTTCCTCCTCATGTCAACATATTTTATTGTCTAGGAGGAATTACGCTTACTTGTTTTTTAGTACAAGTAGCTACAGGATTTGCTATGACTTTTTACTACCGTCCGACTGTTACTGAGGCTTTTTCTTCTGTTCAATACATAATGACTGAAGCTAACTTTGGTTGGTTAATCCGATCGGTTCATCGATGGTCGGCAAGTATGATGGTCCTAATGATGATCCTGCACGTATTTCGTGTTTATCTAACCGGTGGGTTTAAAAGACCCCGTGAATTAACTTGGGTTACAGGTGTGGTTCTGGCTGTATTGACTGCATCTTTTGGTGTAACTGGTTATTCCTTACCTTGGGACCAAATAGGTTATTGGGCAGTAAAAATTGTAACAGGCGTACCTGACGCTATTCCTGTAATAGGATCTCCTTTAGTAGAGTTATTACGTGGAAGTGCGAGTGTGGGCCAATCCACTTTGACTCGGTTTTATAGTTTACACACTTTTGTATTACCCCTTCTTACTGCCGTATTTATGTTAATGCACTTCCCAATGATACGTAAACAGGGTATTTCTGGCCCTTTATAGAGAAGAGAGATCATAGATATTTCAAATCAATCTTTATATCACTTGATAGAGGAACAACAGTATTTCATTGCTACACATATGGATTATTGAAAAGAATAGGACATGTATTTGGATATTTCCCTTCAACTATTTGTGTCAAATAAATAATCCAATATTATGGGGTTAAAGGGAATTCTCTAAAGATAAAATGGATTATGGGAGTGTGTGACTTGAACTATTGATTGTGCCATGTAGATATATGTTATCTGCCACATTAGAATTCAGAACCAAATGTGTCTTTGTTCTAACCACCGCGTAAGCCCCATACAGAGGATAGGCTGGTTCGCTTGAAGAGAATCTTTTCTCTATGATCAAAAACTCAAATCTACTCGTGTCGTGCGTGAATAGGCTCCGTAAGATCCAGTATAATAAGTGATGTGGCCTGAGCCAAATTGTGTTTTTACTTAGTTAATAGTATGGAAATGCATCCATTTCCTTTGCATTGACCCGAGTTATGATACTATCGGAGTGAAACAAGGGATCTAACGGAGAAAAGGGGCTAGACTCTATTAGTAACAAGTAAATTCTTTGTATGTAAAAAGGGCTCGAGATACTTTGGGGATAAACGCCAATTAATTGCAAAGATCTGAGACGACCCAGAAAGCACTTGATCCTGATCAACTTTGTATGTAAGCCTACTTGGGTATTGAGCATTTAATTATAAGAACTGAAGTGCTTGCAATGAATAATTGCAACTCCGGAAAATAGAATCTGTTCCATTCTTACATATGAATCATTCATATATGTCTAGATATCAATAACATATAGATTTTTCATTTTAGATGGATACATTTTTCTTTTTTGATTCTTGCTCGAGCCGGATGATGGAAAATTATCATGTCCGGTTCCTTCGGGGGATGGATCGATAAGAATTCACCTATCCCAATAACAAAAAAACCTGACTTGAATGATCCTGTATTAAGAGCTAAATTGGCTAAAGGGATGGGCCATAATTATTACGGAGAACCTGCATGGCCCAATGATCTTTTATATATTTTTCCAGTAGTAATTTTAGGTACTATTGCGTGTAACGTAGGATTAGCGGTTTTAGAACCATCAATGATTGGTGAACCCGCCGATCCGTTTGCAACTCCTTTGGAAATATTACCTGAATGGTATTTCTTTCCGGTATTTCAAATACTTCGTACAGTACCCAATAAGTTATTAGGTGTTCTTTTAATGGTTTCAGTACCTGCGGGATTATTAACAGTACCCTTTTTGGAGAATGTTAATAAATTTCAAAACCCATTTCGTCGTCCAGTAGCAACAACTGTTTTTTTGATTGGTACTGTAGCGGCCCTTTGGTTGGGTATTGGAGCAACGTTACCTATTGATAAATCCCTAACTTTAGGTCTTTTTTAAATTGATTCAATTGTGAAATAAAATATCATCCTTTTTGTATCTAGGGAATAATCACTTCAAAGTGAATTCTCCCTAGATACATCTATTCTGAGGCTATGGATTTTCTTTCTGTTAAAGATTCAAAATAGCTTTTGATCGTTTTTTATAAATAAAAAATAAAATAACCCTAATGTATTGAAAACTGAGTTTTCGGTAAATCCATTGTGAAATATTTTTCTAGAACGTCCAATATCTGCTTTACATCTTCTATGTGAAAATGTTCCATTTTCATAAGATCCTCTTGACTCTTATTAAAAAGGTCCAACAATGTATGTATATTAGCCCTTTTGAGGCAAATATAGATCTTGGGAGACAATTCTGATTGGTCAATAAAAATAGAATTTAATACTTTTTTGGTTTTGCTTAGTTTAGTCCATTTTTTATGCAAAGTAAAAAGGGGTAAAGTAACCTTGTGTTGATTGTCTTCTAAATGTAAGTTTGCTTCTTCCGCATGTATAAAAGGAATAAAAAAATCAATTAAATTCCGGGAGGCCTCATGAAGTGCTTCTTTAGGAGTTAAACTTCCGTTTGTCCAGATTTCTATAAAAAGTATTTCTTGTTTTTCCTTCTCATTCCCATAAGAATGAATACTATGATTCGCATTTCGAACAGGCATAAATACAGCATCTATAGGATAACTTCCATCTTGAAAGTTATTTGGGGTTTTTATACAATATCCTCGATTCCTTTCAATTTGTAATCCAATACACAAATTGATTGGTTCCGTCAAGGTCACTATATGCTGTGTATTATCAACGATTTCCACAGAAGGTGGTAAGATGATGTCTTGAGCAGTTACAGAGCCAGGACCCCTGACACAAATAGATGCGTTTCGAATTCCATAGAGATTACTTCTCAATACAACTTCTTTCAAATTCATTAAAATTTCATGTACTGCTTCTTGAATCCCTATTAGGGTAGAATATTCGTGTGGTATTTTCTCAGATTTTGCACGTGTGATACATGTTCCTTCTATTTCACCAAGCAAAGCTCTTCGCATTGCAATACCTATTGTATCGGCTTGACCCTTCCTAAGCGGAGACAGAATAAAACGTCCATAATAAAGACGCTTACTATCTGCTCTTGATTCAACACACTTCCACTGTAGTGTCCGAGTAGATACTGTGACTTTCTCTCGAACCATAGTAATATTATTTGATCAGATCATTGAATCATTTATTTCTCTTGAAATCTCTTCAGTGTTTAGTTCTACACACGCCTTTTTTTCGGGGGTCTACAGCCATTATGTGGCATCGGGGTTACATCTCGTACGAAACTTAATAGTATACCGCTTCTACGAATAGCTCGTAATGCTGCATCTCTTCCAAGACCGGGACCTTTTATCATAACTTCTGCTCGTTGCATACCTTGATCCACTGCTGTACGCATAGCATTTCCTGCTGCGGTTTGAGCAGCAAATGGTGTTCCTCTTCTTGTACCCCTGAATCCACAAGTACCGGCCGAGGACCAAGAAACTACCCGACCCCTTACATCTGTAACAGTCACAATGGTATTGTTGAAACTTGCTTGAACATGAATAACTCCCTTTGGAATTCTGCGTCCACTCTTACGTGAGCTAAGACGCCCGGTTTTGCGTGAACCAATTTTTTGTATAGGTTTTGCCATATTTTATCATCTCATAAATATGAGTCAGAGGTATATGGATATATCCATTTCATGTCAAAACGAATCCTTTATTTTTATTTGTCCTTAGGGTTCTTTAGAGAGTTATTTTCGAAAGATTAGCCTTGTCTTTGCTTATGTCTCGGGTTGGAACAAATTACTATAATTCGGCCGCGCCTGCGGATCAGTCGACAGTTTTCACAAATTTTACGAACAGAGGCTCTTATTTTCATATTTTTCATTCCTTACCTTAATTATGAATTGATTCTTGGAAGAAACTAAGTTTCCTGAAATTTGGAATCTGAAATTGTATCCTCCCGAAAATAATGTTGAAGGGTAAAATAAAAAACCATCTAATCGATCGAATCCTTCGAATCCTTATTGCGAATTCTATAAATTATGCGTCCTCTAGTTGAATCATAACGACTTACTTCAATTTTGACTCTATCTCCTGGTAGGATCCGTATAAAACTACGCCGGATCCTTCCTGAAACATAACCTAGAATTAGGTCATCATTATCTAAACGAACCCGGAACATACCATTGGGAAGTGATTCAGTAATTAAACCTTCATGAACCCACTTTTGTTCTGTCATTTGAGGTAAAACCTCCTTGGTGTATCAACTGATGGAGGAAGAGTGATATTAGACAACCCTTTCTTGCGCTTTTTTTTTTCCCAAATAAGAGGTTTCAGATCTAATTCGGATATTAGAAGGATTACCATATATAACACAAAATTTCTCCGCCAATTCTTTCTAGTCGAGCCTCTCGGTCTGTCATTATACCTTGAGAAGTAGAAAGGATTACAATTCCCATCCCACCTAAAATTCTGGGAATGCGTTGGTAGTTAGAATAGATTCGTAGACCGGGTCGACTTATCCTTTTTAAATTTAAAACAGTTCTATATCGTCCTTTACTATTTCTTCTATGTTGAAGGGTTAAAACCAAAAAATATTTTTTGTTTTCCCGATGTTTCCTCACATTTTGGATAAAACCTTCTCGTAAAAGTATTTTAACAATGTTTTCAGTGATGTTAGTAGATGCTATTCGAACTGTTCCTTTTCTATTCATGTCAGCATTTCGTATAGAAGTTATTATATCAGCAATAGTGTCTCTACCCATGATGAACTAAAATTAGTGGTTTCTCAAAATTTGGATATAATAAACATGCTCTTTTAAAATTATTAAAGGTATATACGTGAGACATAATCTACTAATAATTAATCGATTTCATTCAAGTCAATTTTACTATAACTATCTCGCGATTTTGTTTTATAATACCTCGGGGGCTAATGAAACTATTTTAGTAAAATTTAACTGTCTCAATTCTCGTGCAATCGCACCAAAAATTCTCGTTCCTTTAGGATTTCCTTCTTGATCAATGACAACTGCAGCATTGTCATCATATCGTATTATCATACCGTTATCACGTTTGAGTTCTTTACAAGTACGTACAATTACAGCTCTGATCACTTCGGATCTTTCTAGAGGCATATTTGGTACTGCTTCTTTGATCACAGCAACAATAATGTCACCAATATGAGCATATCGGCGATTACTAGCTCCTATGATTCGAATACACATCAATTTTCGCGCCCCGCTGTTGTCCGCTACATTCAAAAGGGTCTGGGGTTGGATCATATCATTTTTTAATCTATTTTAAAAATTTTAAAATGCAAAAGGGGCGCAGAAAAAAAAAGAAATATTTTTTGTCCAAAAAAGAAACCCGCAATTGTTTTTTGTTAGTCCAAAGGAAAGAAAGACTTCTTGCCTTTCATTTTACATTTCTATTCCGAAAGAATAAATTGAGTTTGTATAGGCATTTTGGATGCTGCTATTTGAATAGCTTTTCTAGCTACATTTTCCGCTACTCCCCCTATTTCATAAAGTATCCTACCCGGTTTAACGACAGCTACCCAATATTCGGGGGATCCCTTACCCGACCCCATACGTGTTTCTGCAGGTCTTACTGTAACTGGTTTATCTGGAAATATACGTACCCATATTTTTCCACCACGACGTACATTTCGTGTCATTGCTCGTCTCCCTGCTTCTATTTGTCTAGATGTGATCCAAGTAGGTTCAAGTGCCTGAAGAGCATATCTACCGAAACAAAGACTATTACCTCTATAAGATATTCCTTTCATTCTTCCTCGATGTTGTTTACGAAATCTGGTTCTTTTGGGGTTATAGTTGATGGTTGTTTCGCAATTCCATCTCTACTCCAGAACTGGACATGAGAGTTTCTTCTCATCCAGCTCCTCGCGAATCAAAAGAAAAGATTGATAAATAGTCAATTTATATATCCATCTATGTAAGTAATGAAAAATACACTGAATCCATGGATTCTTTCAAATTTTATCTAGTTTATTTCAAATTCTTCTAGACTTTTTTTGCTATATAACTAAATATATATATTTATAGTTA
>JAUDRI010000040.1:62500-65000 GCA_033675395.1 Rhodiola chrysanthemifolia | reverse complement strand
TTTTTCAATGATATCCCACGATCAAGACAATTGGCTGAATCCCGTGAAACCATTTCATGGAAGTTCATTGATATCTTCTTTTTATAAAGCAAATCGACTTCGATTCTTGAATAATCCACATCACTTCTGCTTCTATTGTAACAAAAGATTCCCCTTTTATGTGGAAAAGGCCCGTATCAATAATTATGATTTTACGTATGGACAATTCCTCAATATCTTGTTCATTCGCAACAAAATATTTGATTTGTGCGGCGGTAAAAAAAAACATGCTTTTTTGGAGAGAGATACTATTTCACCAATCGAGTCACAGGTATCTAACATATTCATACCTAAGGATTTTCCACAAAGTGGTGACGAAACGTATAACTTGTACAAATATTTCCATTTTGAAACTCGATCCGATCCACTCGTTCGTAGAGCTTTTTATTCGATCGCAGACATTTCGGGAACACCTCTAACAGAGGGAGAAATAGTCCATTTTGAAAGAACTTATTGTCAACCTCTTTCAGATCTGAATCTATCTGATTCAGAAGGGAAGAACTTGCATCAGTATCTCAATTTCAATTCAAACATGCGTTTGATTCACACTCCATGTTCTGAGAAAGATTTACCATCCGAAAATAGGAAAAAACGGAGTCTTTGTCTAAAGAAATGCCTTGAGAAAGGGCAGATGTATAGAACCTTTCAACGAGATAGTGCTTTTTCAACTCTCTCAAAATGGAATCTATTCCAAACATATATGCCATGGTTCCTTACTTCGGCAGGGTACAAATATCTAAATTTTTTATTTTTAGATACTTTTTCAGACCTATTGTCCATACTAAGTAACAGTCCAAAATTTGTATCCATTTTTCATGATATTATGTATGGATCAGATATATCATGGCGAATTCTTCAGAAAAAAGGGTGTCTTCCACAATGGAATCTGATAAGCGAAATTTCGAGAAAGTGTTTACATAATTTTCTTATGTTCGAAGAAATTATTCATCGAAATAATGAGTCACCATTGATATCGACACATCTGAGATTGCCAAAGGTTCATGAGTTCCTCTATTCAATCCTTTTCCTTCTTCTTGTTGTTGGATATCTCGTTCGTACACATCTTCTCTTTGTTTCCCGAGCCTCTAGTGAGTTACAGACAGAGTTCGAAAAGGTCAAATCTTTGATGATTCCACCATACATGATTGAGTTGCGAAAACTTCTGGATAGGTATCCTACATCTGAACTGAATTCTTTCTGGTTAAAGAATCTCTTTCTAGTTGCTCTGGAACAATTAGGAGATTCTCTAGAAGAAATCCGGGGTTCTGTTTCTGGCGGCAACATGCTATTGGGTGGTGATCCCGCTTATGGGGTCAAATCAATCCGTTCTAAGAAGAAATATTTGAATATCAATTTCATCGATCTCATAAGTATCATACCAAATCCCACCAATCGAATCACTTTTTCAAGAAATACGAGACATCTAAGTCATACAAGTAAAGAGATCTATTCATTGATAAGAAAAAGAAAAAACGTGAACAGTGATTGGATTGATGATAAAATGGAATCCTGGGTTGCGAACAGTGATTCGATTGATGATGAAGAAAGAGAATTTTTGGTTCAGTTCTCCACCTTAACGACAGAAAAAGGGATTGATCAAATTCTATTGAGTCTGACTCATAGTGATTATTTATCTAGTGATCATTTATCAAAGAACGACTCTGGTTATCAAATGATTGAACACCCGGGAGCAATTTACTTACGATATTTAGTTGACATTCATAAAAAGTGTCTAATGAATTATGAGTTCAATACATCCTGTTTAGCAGAAAGACGGATATTCCTTGCTCATTATCAGACAATCACTTATTCACAAACCTCGTGTGGGGCTAATAGTTTTCATTTCCCGTCTCATGAAAAACCCTTTTCGCTCCGCTTAGCCCTATCCCCCTCTAGGGGTATTTTAGTGATAGGTTCTATAGGAACTGGACGCTCCTATTTGGTCAAATACCTAGCGACAAACTCCTATGTTCCTTTGGTATTTCTGAACAAGTTCCTGGATAACAAGCCTAAAGGTTTTCTTATTGATGATATCGATATTGATGATAGTGACACTATTGATGATAGTGACGAGAGTGATGCTAGTGACGATATCGATCTTGACCTCGATACGGAGCTGCTAACTCTGATGAATGCGCTAAATATGGATATGATGCCGGAAATAGACCGATTTTCTATCACCCTTCAATTCGAATTAGCAAAAGCAATGTCTCCTTGCATAATATGGATTCCAAACATTCATGATCTGGATGTGAATGAGTCGAATTACTTATCCCTCGGTCTATTAGTGAACTATCTATCCAGGGATTGTGAAAGATGTTCCACTAGAAATATTCTTGTTATTGCTTCGACTCATATTCCCCAAAAAGTGGATCCCGCTCTAATAGTTCCGAATAAATTAAATACATGCATTAAGATACGAAGGCTTCTTATTCCACAACAACGAAAGCACTTTTTCAAT
>JAUDRI010000040.1:27500-45000 GCA_033675395.1 Rhodiola chrysanthemifolia | reverse complement strand
TCTCATTTTTCAATTATTCAACTATTTTCTTTTACCAAGTTCAATGTTAGCCAGATTAGTCAACATTTATATGTTTCGATGCAACAACAAGATGTTATTTGTAACAAGTAGTTTTGTTGGTTGGTTAATTGGTCACGTTTTATTCATGAAATGGGTTGGGTTGGTATTAGTCTGGATACGGCAAAATCACTCTATTAGATCTAATCTACTTATTCGATCTAATAAGTACCTTGTGTCAGAAGTGAGAAATTCTATGGCTCGAATCTTTAGTATTTTCTTATTTATTACCTGTGTCTACTATTTAGGCAGAATACCGTCATCCATGGTTCTCAAAGAAACCTCAGTAACGGAAGAAAGGGGGGAAAGCAGAGAAGAAACAGATGTAGAAATAGAAAAAACTTCCGAAACGAAGTGGACTAAAGAGGAACAAGAGGGATCCACCGAAGAAGATCCTTCTCCTTCCCTTTTTTCGGAAGAAAAGGAGGATCCGGACAAAATCGATGAAACGGAAGAGATCCGAGTGAACGGAAAAGAAAAAACAAAGGATGAATTCCACTTTCACTTTAAAGAGACATGCTATCAAAATAGCCCTGTTTATGAAACTTCTTATCTGTATGGGAATCAAGAAACTTCGAAGTTAGAAATACTTAAAAAAAAAGAAAAGATATTAATAAATACAATTGTGGTTCTTCTTTTCGACTATAAACGATGGAGACGTCCGTTTCGATATTTAAAAAACAATAAATTTGAAAATAGTATAATAAATGAAATGTCACAATATTTTTTTTTTTCGTGTCAAGATAATGAAAAAAAAAGAATTTCTTTTACCTACCCACCCAGTTTAAAAACTTTTTTTGAAATGCTAGAAAGAAAGATGCATTTTTTCAGATCGGTAGAATCGATAGATTCAATCTCTGATGAACTAGAAAATACATGGGTTTATAAAACTGAACAAAACAAAACGAAACTAAGAAATGAATTTCTAAGTAGACTAGAGGCTCTACAAAAAAGATCTCTTTGTCTAGATTTATTAACTAGATTTCGTATTCATGAAACAAAAAAAGAATATTTGCAAAAAAAAAAAGATCCCGTCTTAAATGGTCCCTACCGCGGACCAACAAAAAGCATATTGTCACCACCACTCTTTAGTGAAAATTCCATAAAAAAAAGGCCAGAGACTTCTTTGATAAATAAAATACACGGTCTTATTCTTTCTAATAATTTTATAGAATTTGAAGAGATAATGACTATGTATGATAAAAAACTAAAAACGTTATCAGTGGGAATAAAGGGAATTAATAAAAAAATACCTCGACGGGCATACAAATTAATTGACGAGTTTGAACGGCAAGAAGGAGAATACGAAGCAGCCGTATTAGAGGACCCTGGAATGCGGTCAAGAAAAGCAAGATTTTCAGTAGTTTTTACTATAAATGAGCCTACTTATACTAATTACGAAGCAGAACCAGAGGCATTTTATTTGATGCAGTATGCAGAAGAATCAGATTTTCGTCGAAATATAATCATGGGCTCTATACGAGCTCAAAGGCGTAAAATACCAATTTTAAAACTGTCTCAAGCAAATGTACATTCCCCACTTTTTTTGTACAGACTCGAGAAATCAATCCTTTCTTATTTTGATATCTCTGGCCTGATTAAACTAAGTTTCCGAAATTGGATGAAAAAAACTAAAGAATTTGAACTTTCAGAAAAAAAAGAAAAAAATGAGAAGTATAAAAGAGAAGCAACAATAGGGATCGAAATAGCAGAGGAACCTCCGGATGGTATTCTAACTCCTCAAGTAACAAGGAGTTGTATATTAATAATAAAATCAATTCTTAGGAAATATATTATATTACCCTCATTGATAATAGCTAAAAATATTGGCCGTATCTTATTATTTCAATTTCCCGAATGGTCCGAGGATTTCGAAAATTGGAATAAGGAAACGCATGTTAAATGCACTTATAGTGGTGTTGAACTATCCGAAAAAGACTTGCCGAAAAACTGGTTAAGTGAAGGTATTCAGATAAAGATCCTATTTCCTTTCTATCTGAAACCTTGGCATAGATCGAAACCTGAATTCCCTCAAATGGGTCGATTGAAAAAAAAAAAAATTCGTTTTTTAACTGTGTGGGGGAGGACAACCAAACAGCCTTTTGGTTCACCCCAAAAAGAGCCTTCCTTTTTTGTACCCATTTTTAAAGAACTCATAAAAAAAATGAGAAAATTAAAAACAATTTTTTTTTTTATTTTAAAAATGTTAAAAGAACTAAAAAACTGGATTAACAAAAGTGGTCTAGTTCTAAACAGACTAATAAACAACCCCTCAAAAAAAAGCAGAATTTTGTTAGTTGGGTTGAGCGAGCTAGATGAAGGGGGTGAAACTAAAAACGACAAAGATTTGATAAAAAATAATCAAATAATTAACGAATCGCCCATTCCAACTCGATCGAAAAATTGGACAAAACATTCGCTAACAGAAAAAAAAATGCAAGATATGACTATTAGAGCAAGTACAATCAGAAATCAACTAGAAAAAATCATAAAAGACAAGAAAAAAAATTTAAGAACTCCTGAGATAAATAACAGGTTTAACAAAAAGCGGCATGGCATAAAAAGATTAGAATTAAAAAAAATACAAATTATTTGTCAAATAGTAAAAAACCGACTGACTCGATTAATCTTTAATTCGCAGTATTTTATAAAATTTTTTATTGAAAGAATATACATTGCTATCGTCCTAGTTATTAATATAATAAGGATCAAGGGACAACTTTTTTTTGATTTTGAATCAAAAAAAAAAAAAATGGATAAGTACACGTACAATAATGAAGTAAATAAAAAAGAAAAAAAAATGGACTTTAGAAACTTTAGACAGTCCTCTTTTTATATTAGTAATAAAAATTCAAAATTGTTTTTTGACTTATCCTCTTTATCACAAGCCTTTGTAGGGTATAAATTATCACAAAGCCGCATTTTTAACTTATACAACTTAAGATTAAGATCTGCACGTCAATATCATGAAACAGCTCTTTTTCTTAAAGATAAAATAACGGATCATTTTGGAGTACAAGGAATATTTGATTCGGAATTAACAGATAAGAAACTTCTTACTTATGGAATAAATGAATGGAAAAGCTGGTTACAGAATCATTATCAATATAATATATCTCATATTAGATGGTCTGGATTGGTACCAAAAAAATGGAAAAAGAAGAAAAATAGCCCCTCTATAAGCCAAAATGCAAATAAGGATTTATCAAAATGGGATTTATATGAAAACGATGAGTTAATTCGTTACGAAAAGGAAATTAATGATTATGGATTAAACTCATTATCAAATCACAAAGGGAATTTCAAAAAAAATTCTCGATATGATCTCTTATCATATAAATCTATTAATTCTGAAAATAAGAAGAACTCATCTATTTTTCTTTTACCATCACAGGGAAATAATAACCAAAAAATATCCTATAATTACAATACAAATAAAAGAAAACTTTTTACGCTAGGAGATAACACTTCTTTAGGCGAAAAAGCTATTACAGATATGGATAAATCTGTTTTTTATTACAGAATTATCCAGTTGTGTCTTAGAAAAAGGGTCAATATTGAAGCCTGGATCCAGACTAATACCAAGAATACTAAGATAAGTAATTATCAACTAATTGAACAAATCGATAAGAGGGGTCTTTTTGATTTGACGACTCGCCAAACTGAGCAAACCCACCCAAGGATTCAAAGCTTTTTCGATTGGCTGGGAATGAACGAAGAATTTCCTATTTTGAATAAAGAACGTTGGTTCTTACCAGAATTGATACTGCTTTATAATGTATATAAACTAAAACTGTGGAGCATACCAATCCAATCACTTCTTTTAAATTTTAATGAAAAGAAAAGTTTGAGTGAAAAAAAGAATATCACTCTAAAGCAAAAATGGAATCTTGGATCTGTTCTCTTAAACCACGAAAAAGATGTTTCAGACTATGGTGATTTTTTAGACTATAGTGTGGAATCAGACATAAAAAAACGTATAAACGAAAGCAATACAGAGGAAGACCTCGATTTTGTACTAACAAGTCATTTGCTTGTTCAATTGAGATGGTCTTTTTTTTTCAATATAACAATAATGAAAAATATCAAAGTATATTGTCTCCTGCTTAGCTTGCGAAATCCACGAGAAAGCGCTCTATCCGCTATTCAAAGAGGAACAATAAATCTAGATATAATGCCGAGTGTTACAGAATGGATGCAAAGGGGGGTATTTTTTATTGAACCAGTTCGTATGTCTATAAATAATCCTGGACAATTTCTTATGTATCAAACCATACGGATTTCATTATTTCAGAAGACTAATTATCAACCTAATCCAAGGTATCGAGAAAAAATGGATTTTTCAAAATCCATTGCAAAAAAGCAAAAAATTCTTGGAAATAGAGACATAAAAAATTCCAGTTTACTTGTTCTTGAAACTATTTTATCGCCAAGCCGTCGCAAAGAGTTAAGAATTCGAATTTCTTTTAATTCAAAAAAAACCAAAGGTATAGATCTAAATATGGTATTTGGCAACGGAAACAATGTAAAAATTTATGGTCCATTTTTGGTTGAAAGCAACCGTCTTAATAGATTAAAGTTTTTTCTTTGGCCGACTTGTCAATTAGAAGATTTAGTTTCTATGAATCGTTATTGGTTTAATACTAATACTGGGAGTTCTTTCAGTATGTTAAGAATACCTATGTATCCACAATTCTAAATGTATGAAATGCATGATAGGATATTTTGATTTCTATTCTGTAACATATCGCCCAGAAAAAACTAAACAGACGTAGACACGTATTGTCTTATATTCTATTCTAATACATGAATAATAATTCAATAATATATCAATTCGATCCATAATTCATCAAAATTTTTTGATTATTTAAAGTTTAAATTTTTCTCTCTTTTATGTTCTGAGTTCCACCCTTTTTCTATCTAAAGAATGAATCAAATAAAAAACAGAGTTGGATTATTAATGGTTATTTGATTTTCAAAATTTTGATCAAATTAAAAAGCCCAGAATGAAAAAAAAATCTACCAAATTAAAATGTCCAACATTATTATTACTGATCCATAAAATTCATATTTTTAAAAAGTTGGAGAGGATTTACTTTTATGCTAAAGAATTCAGTTTCCTCAGTTATTTCCCAAAAACAAGAAAAAAAAGAAGAAACCAAGGGAGCCGTTGAATTTCAAGTAGTTAATTTCACGCAGCAAATCCGAAGACTTACTTCACATTTGGAATTGCACAGAAAAGATTATTTATCTCAGAGAGGTCTAAAAAAAATTCTGGGAAAACGTCAACGACTGCTGGCTTATTTGTCAAAAAAAAATGGAATACGTTATAAAGAATTAATTGATCGACTGGATATTCGGGAACCAAAAATTCGTTAATTTCAAGAACTAAAATTCAATTTATTGGTTATTGGATCCTGCCTTTTGCTGAATTTCTTTTTGTTTTCTGCAATTCCTAGAAAAATGAATCAAGGAACAACCTATGAATGTACCAATTATAAGAAATGAACTTATGATAGTAAATATGGGACCTCACCACCCATCAATGCACGGCGTTCTTCGACTCATCATTACTCTCGATGGTGAAGATGTTGTTGACTGTGAACCAATATTGGGGTATTTACACAGAGGAATGGAAAAAATTGCAGAAAATAGAACAATTATACAATATTTACCTTATGTAACTCGTTGGGATTATTTGGCTACTATGTTCACCGAGGCCATAACCGTAAATGCACCGGAACAGTTAGGGAATATTCAAGTACCTAAACGAGCCAGTTATATTAGAGTAATTATGTTAGAATTAAGTCGTATAGCTTCTCATTTATTATGGCTTGGCCCTTTTATGGCAGATATTGGTGCACAAACTCCCTTCTTCTACATTTTCCGAGAACGAGAATTAGTATATGATCTCTTCGAAGCTGCTACTGGTATGAGATTGATGCATAATTTTTTTCGTATCGGAGGAGTTGCCGCTGATTTACCGCATGGTTGGATAGATAAATGCATTGATTTCTGCGACTATTTTTTAACCGGAATTTCAGAATATCAAAAACTTATTACACGGAATCCCATTTTTTTAGAACGTGTTGAGGGAGTAGGAATTTTGAGTGGAGAAGAAGCACTAAATTGGGGTTTATCGGGCCCAATGCTACGAGCGTCCGGAATAGAATGGGATCTTCGTAAAGTTGATCATTATGAGTGTTATGACGAATTTGATTGGGAAGTCCAATGGCAAAAAGAAGGAGATTCATTAGCTCGTTATTTAGTAAGGATCAGTGAAATTGAGGAATCTATCAAAATTATTCAACAAGCTTTGGAAGGAATTCCGGGCGGACCTTATGAGAATTTAGAAATACGATGTTTTGAGAAAGTAAGGGATTCCCAATGGAATGATTTTGAATATCGCTTCATTAGTAAAAAAACCTCTCCTACTTTTGAATTGTCGAAACAAGAACTTTATGCGAGAGTCGAAGCCCCAAAGGGCGAATTGGGAATTTTTCTGTTAGGAGATGGTCGAATTTTTCCTTGGAGATGGAAAATTCGACCACCGGGTTTTATCAATTTGCAAATTCTTCCTCAGTTAGTTAAAAGAATGAAATTGGCTGATATTATGACGATACTAGGTAGTATAGATATCATTATGGGAGAAGTTGATCGTTGAAATGATAATTGATAGAACAGAAGTACAAGATATCAATGCTTTTTCAAAATGGGAATCCTTAAAAGATGTGTATGAGATCATATGGATGCTTATTCCGATTTTGACTGTTATAGTAGGAATCACAATAGGTGTACTAGTAATTGTGTGGTTAGAAAGAGAAATAGCTGCGGGGCTACAACAACGTATTGGACCTGAATATGCTGGACCCTTTGGAATTCTCCAAGCTTTAGCAGATGGTACAAAACTACTTTTCAAAGAAAATCTTCTTCCATCTAGAGGCGATACTTATTTATTCAATATCGGACCATCCATAGCAGTCATATCAATTCTATTAAGTTATTCAGTAATCCCTTTTGGCTATCATCTTGTTCTAGCCGATCTCAATATTGGTGTTTTTTTATGGATTGCCATTTCAAGTATTTCTCCAATTGGACTTCTTATATCAGGATATGGATCAAATAATAAATATTCTTTTTTAGGTGGTTTACGGGCTGCTGCTCAATCGATTAGTTATGAAATACCATTAACTCTATGCGTGTTATCAATATCTCTACGTGCGATTCGTTGAAACATTTTCCCTATTGTCCTTTTCTTTTCGTTGGAAAGAAATTGTCTGAATTAAAGAAATCACTTTCTTTTTTTGTTCATTAACCCGACTGATGAACACAATCAGATAGTTCTATGAGTGAAAGAAAACAGCTTCGAAATTTGCAGTAAAAATAGTAAGTCTCATTTCCTATGTATAAGGATTAAACATAAGTAAACATAAGTAATTCACACTGTTTATCCCAAGATCGGTTGATTGATCATCCTGACTTGAAGCGGGTTTAAAATAACAACCAACTTTATGGATTTTTCACTATCGTTTGTATGTATTACCATAATAGTGAGTTGATAAAAAATGAGTGGGTGGTTAGAAATACCAAGGTACACAAAGGATTAGTAATAGAGATTATGCAAATTATACAAAAAAGCATTTACGCATAAAAGGAACACTCATTGGGGCTTTAAGTTGGTAGAAATGATCCGGTAGTACTTCCCACGATTCCGATCCAGAGTATGCCCCTATCCACTGAAAAAAACTATCAGGAACGAAAGAATCCTTTTTGAAAAGACCCCCTTTTTTCCGTTTTTGAGAAAGAAGAAAAAGAAGAGCAGGAACGAACAAACTAGAAAGAATGCAATTCCAATAAAAAAGAGCGACCTTTTTTATTCTTTCTTTAATATAGTTAGATTCAGAGGGATAAAAGTCCTATAATGAGTGATGAAGTAATGGAATATGTATGGAATGCTTTTTTCGTAATCGAAAATCCTGGGTTGAAATATTTATATATATTACTAAAAGGAGTATTTTATTGACGGATTAAGTTATTACTCAAAAAATATTGAAATTTTTACAATTAAAGTAAAAGTAAAGGATGAGATTAATTCAGAAATACTTTTTTTATAGCAGACGGAATTACATTGGGCTAATTCGGGGCTTTTCCATATATTTTGACTCTATCTAACATACAAGTATATGACGTTAAAAAATACTAACCCGGTCCTTAAATTTATTTAGGCTCCTAGAGGAGCCGTATGAGGTGAAAATCTCATGTACGGTTCTGTAATAGCGATAGTAACAGTAATGTTATCATCGACTATGATTATCTAATAGTTCAAGTACAGTTGATATAGTTGAAGCACAGTCAAAATATGGTTTGTGGGGGTGGAATTTGTGGCGTCAACCGATAGGGTTTATCGTTTTTCTAATTGCTTCCCTAGCAGAATGTGAGAGGTTACCCTTCGATTTACCAGAAGCAGAAGAAGAATTAGTAGCAGGTTATCAAACCGAATATTCAGGTATCAAATTTGGTTTATTTTTTGTTGCGTCCTATCTAAATCTATTAGTTTCTTCATTTTTTGTAATAGTTCTTTACTTGGGCGGTTGGAATCTCTCTATTCCATATATATTCGTTCCTGAACTTTTTGTAAAAGCAGGCGGAGTCTTTGGAACAATCATTAGTATTTTGATTACATTAGTTAAAACTTATTTGTTTTTGTTCATTCCTATTACAACAAGATGGACGTTACCTAGGCTGAGAATGGATCAATTATTAAATCTTGGATGGAAATTTCTTTTACCTATTTCTCTCGGTAATTTATTATTAACAACTTCTTCGCAACTCCTTTCACTCTAACCATGCAAGTCTATACGTAGACTTATCTCAAACAAGAGAAGGAAAAAATCATCAAATTATTCATACCTATTCACGATATGTTCCCTATGGTAACTGGGTTCATCAATTATGGTCAACAAACAGTACGAGCTGCAAGGTATATCGGTCAAGGTTTTATGATTACTTTATCCCACGCAAATCGTTTACCTGTAACGATTCAATATCCTTATGAGAAATTAATTCCATCAGAACGTTTCCGCGGTCGAATTCACTTTGAATTTGATAAATGCATTGCTTGTGAAGTATGTGTTCGCGTATGCCCTATAAATTTACCTGTTGTTGATTGGAAACTACAAACTAGGATCCGAAAGAAACAATTGCTTAATTACAGTATTGATTTTGGAATCTGTATATTTTGTGGTAATTGCATTGAGTATTGCCCCACAAATTGTTTATCAATGACTGAAGAATATGAGCTTTCTACGTATGATCGTCACGAATTGAATTATAATCAAATTGCTTTGGGTCGTTTACCATTGGCATTAATTGACGATTACACAATTCGAACAATTTTGAATGCGCCTCAAATAAAAAATGGCTAAAACCCCCTTTTATAAAAAATTTAGAATTACTAGTGTCGTCTTTTGATCTAAATAAAGGAATTTTTTTTTGAACTGCCGAATTGAACCTCAAAAAAGAATGATATTGGTCCTATTTTTGGACCTATATCAATACACATTTATTCTTTCAATTAAAAAAAAATATATATCCCCGATAATTTTACTTTTCCTGGTCCGATCAATAAGTTCATGAAACATTTCGATTTTTTTATTTCTTATTTTATATTATATATAATGGATTTACCGGGACCAATACATGATTTTCTTTTAATCTTTCTGGGATCAGGTCTTATATTAGGAGGTCTAGGAGTAGTATTATTTACTAATCCAATTTATTCCGCCTTTTCATTGGGATTAGTTCTTGTTTGTATATCCTTATTCTATATTTCATCAAATTCCCATTTTGTAGCTGCTGCCCAACTTCTTATTTATGTGGGAGCTATAAATGTTTTAATCATATTTGCTGTGATGTTTATTAATGGTTCAGAATATTACAAAGATTTCCAGTTGTGGACTGTTGGAGATGGAGTTACTTCAGTGGTTTGTACAAGTATTTTTGTTTCGCTAATTACTACTATTCCAGATACCTCATGGTACGGGATTATTTGGACTACAAGATCAAACCATATTGTAGAACAGGATTTGATAAGTAATAGTCAACAAATTGGGATTCATTTATCAACAGATTTTGTTCTTCCATTTGAGCTCATCTCAATAATTCTTTTATTTGTTTTGATAGGTGCGATTGCGGTAGCTCGTCAGTAATAAAGCTTTCGAACGTTCATAGCATAGATAAGATAAGAAATGCTTTTAATTCAATCTATTACCTATTCTCAATATTAGAAATATATTTCTTTGTCCTTGTTCCGTGCTTTTTAGATTCTAGTCAATAGAATAAGTTGAGTTGTTGTTCATATTGAAATGAATCAAGATTGATAAGGAGTCGGTCAATGATGCTCGAATATGTACTTGTTTTGAGTGCCTATTTATTTTCTATCGGTATCTATGGATTGATCACGAGCCGAAATATGGTTAGAGCCCTTATGTGTCTTGAACTTATCCTAAATGCAGTTAATATAAACTTCGTAACATTTTCTGATTTTTTTGATAGCCGTCAATTAGTAGGAGATATTTTCTCAATTTTTGTCATAGCTATTGCAGCCGCTGAAGCAGCTATTGGACCAGCAATTATTTCCTCAATTTATCGTAATAAAAAATCAACTCGCACCAATCAATCAAATTTGTTGAATAAATAATATGCATTCAAAAATTTGAATCTTTATCAACGCAAATAAAAAAATTGTTATTCAGTCAGTCCAATTAGTATGTATGATATTAAATATAGGTTCATATTCCTGTTTACGAAGATGTACTCAATAAAAGTATCTTTACTCTTTTGTATAAGCTGATCCATAAATTAATTTTGTATAAAAATTTTGGTAAATCATTGATTCATCTGATATCTAAATACATGATTCATGTACAAGTTTATTAGATTGAAAATTTATGACGTTCAAAAATTTAGAGATTCAATGTCACATTCAGTAAAGATTTATGATACATGTATAGGATGTACTCAATGTGTTCGAGCCTGCCCCACAGATGTATTAGAAATGATACCGTGGGACGGGTGTAAAGCTAAACAAATAGCATCCGCCCCACGAACAGAAGACTGTGTTGGTTGTAAACGATGTGAATCCGCTTGTCCAACGGATTTCTTGAGTGTTCGGGTTTATTTATGGCATGAAACAACTCGTAGCATGGGTCTAGCTTATTGATACGTTCAAAAAAAATAGCACTAATCCTTTTTTTTACCGACAAAAACCCGTGCTCAAACTAATATATAGTTTCCATTTCTTTTTTTTTTAGTACGGGTTTTTTATGGTCTAAGTGTATCTTATCTTTACCATGAACCTTTTTCCTTGGTTAACATTAATTGTAGCTTTTCCGATATCTGCAGGTTCTTTTATTTTCTTTCTCCCTCAGAAAGGAAATAAAATAATAAGGTGGTACACTATATGTATATGTATCTTAGAACTCCTTCTAATGACCTATGCATTCCGTTATCATTTCCGATTCGACGATCCTTTAATACAACTGGCAGAGGAGTATAAATGGATACATTTTTTTTCTTTTTACTGGAGATTAGGAATAGATGGACTTTCTATAGGACCCATTTTATTAACGGGATTTATTACTACTTTAGCTACTTTAGCGGCTTGGCCAGTTACTCGAGATTCACGATTTTTCCATTTCTTGATGTTAGCAATGTATAGTGGCCAAATAGGATCATTTTCTTCCCGAGACCTTTTACTTTTTTTCATCATGTGGGAGTTAGAATTAATTCCTGTTTATTTACTTGTATCCTTGTGGGGAGGAAAGAAACGTCTATACTCAGCTACCAAGTTTATTTTATACACTGCAGGAGGTTCCATTTTTCTGTTAATGGGAGTTCTGGGGATCGGTTTATATGGTTCCAATGAACCAACATTAAATTTTGAAATATTAGCTAATCAATCCTATCCTGTGGCATTGGAAATAATATTTTATATTTTATTTCTTATTGCTTTTGCTGTCAAATTACCGATTCTACCCCTACATACTTGGTTACCAGACACCCACGGGGAAGCACATTACAGTACTTGTATGCTTCTAGCTGGAATTTTATTAAAAATGGGAGCATATGGGTTGGTTCGGATCAATATGGAATTATTACCCCGCGCTCATTCGATATTTTCTCCATGGTTGATAATAGTGGGTACGATCCAGATAATCTATGCAGCTTTAACATCTCTTGGCCAACGTAATTTAAAAAAACGAATAGCCTATTCTTCTGTATCTCATATGGGTTTCATAATTATAGGAATTGGCTCTATTACTGATACGGGCCTCAACGGAGCTCTTTTACAAATAATTTCTCATGGCTTTATTGGTGCTGGGCTTTTTTTCTTGGCAGGAACGGGTTATGATCGAATCCGTCTTGTTTATCTCGATGAAATGGGTGGGATAGCTATCTTAATGCCCAAAATATTCACCATGTTCAGTATATTATCGATGGCTTCTCTTGCATTACCGGGCATGAGTGGTTTTGTTGCGGAATTGATAGTCTTTTTTGGACTAATTACTAGTCAAAAATATCTTTTAATGATAAAAATACTAATTACTTGTGTAATGGCAATGGGGATGATATTAACTCCTATTTATTTATTATCTATGTCACGCCAGATGTTCTATGGATACAAGCTATTTACTGTTCCAAATTCCTATTTTTTTGATTCGGGACCAAGAGAATTATTTGTTTCGATCTCCATCGTTCTACCCATAATAGGTATTGGTCTTTACCCGGATTTCGTGTTTTCATTATCAGTTGATAAGGTTCAAAGTATTTTAGGTAAATATTTTTATAGATAATTTTTGTATAAAAAATCTATTTATTTTCTTTATACAATAAAAAATAAAAATTTTTGACTTATTAACTTTATTAACTCATTAATAGAAAAAGAATTTTAACTGGATCCATTTAGCCTTTGTGAGAGCCATTTGAATCAAGTATTGTATTGATTCAAACGGCTCTTGACGACTTCAACTAAGATTTCGTAGATTTTTATTTACGCTATTTTCTATCTCTAATCGGTAGGCCTTTTTTATTCTTTTTTTTTTTTTTTATTCAAGCAGGTGTTAATTGAAACGAACCATAACTATGTAGCCCTATTCCTAAGAGATTGACCCCAAAATAGCATATCCAAATTATAATAAAGCCCATAGAAGCTACAATTGCAGAATTTGCAACTTTCATATTTATATTTGTTCGAGTATGTAAATAAATCGCGAATATAGTCCACGTAATAAAGGCCCAAGTTTCTTTTGGGTCCCAATTCCAATATGATCCCCAGGCCTCATTAGCCCAGACTGCTCCGGAAAGAATCCCTATAGTTAAAAAGATAAACCCTAGACTAATAACACGATAACTCCAATGATCTAATTGTTGAATCAATTGTGATCGGTAATAATTTTTAGCCGAATCAAAGGAGGTGCTTTGTAAAACATTCCTTCTTTTATTCATGTATTGGATCTGACCAAAGTCAAATAACTCAGTAAAAAATAAATGGCTTTTAGCAAAAATAAAAATTTTGATATCTTTTCTAAATGTAATGACTAGAAGAGATACTGATAATAATGATCCACATAAAAGAGCTGCATAACCCAATAACATCATACTTACATGCATCATTAACCATTGGGATTGCAGAGCAGGTACTAATATTGTGGATTGATGCATTTCAGTTAACAGACTCGAAGTGGCAAATCCTTGAGTAAAAATAGCACTTGGTGCAGTTATTACGCGTAAGGTTTTGTTTTTTAAATATGGAAACATATGAATAATCGAGAAACTCCACGAAAGGAAAATTAATGATTCACATAAATCACTTAATGGAAAATGGTGTGAATAAATCCAACGAATAATTAAAAATCCTGTTATACAGCAAAAAATAGCTATTAGACCTCTTTCAGAAGAATTAGAGAGTCCTATCATTTCATCGACTACTAAGCTTATCAAATAAATTGTAATTACAATTGAAACAAGGGAAAAAGAAATATGAGTTAATATATGTTCGACAGTAAAAAATATCATATCCATTTTTAAAATAAGGTATCGGAATTGAATTCATTATAGGACTTATTGTATCTCTTTTAGAAGAGAATGTGCCGCCACTCGGATTCGAACCGAGATGCTCAAGCACTGCTTCCTAAGAGCAGCGTGTCTACCAATTTCACCATAGCGGCTTACTTAAAATAATAATAAGCTATTATTATTCAAGTGTCGAGATTTAATGCGTTAATTAACTGTTCGGAACTTTTTTTAGTAAATGTCCAAATTAGTGAACTTAATAAACTTAATAGTGAGGTTTGTTCAGGTCTTTTATGCTCTCCATTGTTGTATTTGTAAATAAAAAAATAAAAAGTGCTACCTCCTATCTTAGGAAATCATAAAAAAAGGATTGTGCGAAAAGGGGAGATGGGGGAAATAAAAACCCCCACCAGATAGAAGGTTTCAAATAGTTTATTTTGAGTATGTTTTATGTTTTATCATTTCCGAGGTGGGGGTTTTTATTTCGCAACAAAATATTGCTTTCAGGATTTTTTATTCTATATAGAATAACTATATAGAATAGAAGAGTCAAAAAGTTACATATTATGCTTTACTAGGTATTGCATTAGATAATAAAAATTTCGTAGTCATATTCTACACTAAATTAACATTTGTCCGATTGCGATTATTTGAATCTTTTATTATTTGGGTGTTGGTACAAAAAAACTTTTTGAATTACCAGTAGAAAGGGATTTGCCTAATGAAAAGGCTTTTAACGCTGCCCAATATCCCTTCCTTTTCCACAACCTTTTATGAATACGCTTTTTGGCCAGAGAAGTACGTTTTTTTGGAACTGCCATTCAAAATTTAAAAGGTTTTTCAATAATATCATTGGATGTGAAAGACATCTATTGTTCAAAACGAATTCTTCTTCATTATCTATCTATCCATAGATGATACGCTACTAACCTCATAAAAAAATCATAGGTATATGAAAATTACAGAAAATATTACTAAGGACAAAAAATTTTATAGGTGAAAAGATAGAGTTAAGTTACTAAAAAAAAAACAAAAAAACAGCTTCCATTTCGATCTCAGTTTATTTTAGTCATTTATACCTGGAATCAAAATCATCGACTAATTTACGAACCCAACTTTGACCTAATAAAAAATTTAAATATAAAGTTTACTATTAATAGTCCCAGTTGAAAGAATATACCTAATTTTAAAATTTTCATTAGTTAAAAACTAAGTATTCCATTTTCACAAAGAAGTTCTCCATGTTATTTGACCAATTTGCACTTCTTGATTTGAATATTTGAAGTATTGAAGAAACACTGAGAATAATTCAGAATAAAACCTTTTTAGTTATTACCTATCTTGATTTTGTTCTTTTACAATTAGATAGGATCTGGTGAATTAGAAACAATTTTGAAAGAACAAATTTTTTATGGAACATACATATCAATATGCATGGATCATACCTCTCCTTCCACTTCCAGTTCCTATGGGAATAGGACTAGGGCTTATCTTTTTTCCGACGGCAACAAAAAATCTTCGACGTATGTGGTCTTTTCATAGTGTTTTCTTATTAAGTATAGTTATGGTTTTTTCAGCTGACCTATCTATTCAACTAATAAATAGGAGTTCCATTTATCAATATATATCGTCTTGGACCATCAATAATGATTTTTCTTTAGAGTTTGGCTATTTGATCGATCCACTTACTTCTATTATGTCAATATTAATCACTACTATCGGAGTTATGGTTCTTATTTATAGTGATAATTATATGTTTCATGATCAAGGATACTTGAGATTTTTTGCTTATATGAGTTTTTTCAATGCATCTATGTTGGGATTAGTTACCAGTTCTAATTTGATACAAATTTATCTTTTTTGGGAATTAGTTGGAATGTGCTCTTATCTATTAATAGGTTTTTGGTTCACACGACCCCTTGCCGCAAATGCTTGCCAAAAAGCGTTTGTGACTAACCGTATCGGGGATTTTGGTTTATTATTAGGAATTTTAGGTCTTTATTGGATAACAGGTAGTTTCGAATTTAGAGACTTGTTCGAAATATTCAATAACTTAATTTCTACTAATGGGGTCCATTTTTTATTTGGAACTGTATGTGTCTTCCTATTATTTTCTGGTGCAGTTGCTAAATCTGCTCAATTTCCCCTTCATGTATGGTTACCCGATGCTATGGAGGGTCCTACTCCTATTTCAGCTCTTATCCATGCTGCGACTATGGTGGCAGCGGGAATTTTTCTTGTAGCTCGGCTTTTTCCCCTTTTTATAGTTATACCTTACATAATGAATTTCATATCTTTGCTAAGTATAATAACAGTACTATTAGGAGCTACTTTAGCTCTTGCTCAAAACGATATTAAAAGAAGTTTAGCCTATTCTACAATGTCTCAATTGGGGTATATGATGTTAGCTTTAGGTATGGGGTCTTATCGAACAGCTTTGTTTCATTTGATTACTCATGCTTATTCCAAAGCATTGTTGTTTTTAGGATCTGGATCAATTATTCATTCAATGGAGCCTATTGTTGGATATTCTCCAAATAAAAGTCAAAATATGGTTCTTATGGGTGGTTTAATAAAATATGTGCCAATTACAAAAACTGCTTTTTTTTTAGGGACACTTTCTCTATGTGGTATTCCACCTCTTGCTTGTTTTTGGTCTAAAGATGAAATTCTTAATGATAGTTGGTTGTATTCACAGATTGTTGGAATACTAGCTTGCTCCACGGCAGGATTAACAGCATTTTATATGTTTCGAATCTATTTACTAACTTTTGAGGGACATTTAAACATTAACTTTCAAAATTATAGTGGAAAAACAAGTAGTTTGGCCTATTCCATTTCTTTATGGGGTAAAGAAAGTCCAAAAACAAAAAAAAAACAAATGAGTTTATTAACTTTATTACCAATCAAGAATAATGCTGGTACTTCTTTTCTTTCGACAAACACATATCGAATTAATGATAATGTAACCCGACACTTTATGACTATTACCCCTTTTGATAGTACAAAGACTTTATCCTATCCTCATGAAGTAGATAATACTATGTTATTCCCGCTGCTTCTATTGGTTTTATTTACTTTTTTTGTTGGATTTATCGGGATTCCTTTTACTCAAGAAGGAAAAGATTTGGATATATTATCCAAATGGTTAAACTCATCTATAAATCTTTTACATAAACATTTTTCTAATTCTGTGGATTGGTATGAATTTGTTACAAATGCAACTTTTTCTGTCAGTATAGCCCTTTTTGGAATATTTATCGCGTTTCTTTTATATAAACCTGTTTATTCATCGTTCAAAAATTTGAATTTAATGAATTCATTAAAAAAAAAGGCTCCTATTAAACTTTTTTTTTTAGGAGAAAAGATA
>JAUDRI010000040.1:5000-10000 GCA_033675395.1 Rhodiola chrysanthemifolia | reverse complement strand
AATGATCCGCTTGCCCCGAAATGACCTGGCCCAATAGGGAAATCCCAATGAATTGGGCCTTTCGATACAATAAAATAGAAAGCCCCAAGGGCGCCATATTCTAGGAGCCCAAACTATGTGATTGAATAAATCCTCTTCTATCTGTTGCGGGTCGAGGGCTCCTTCTACTTCCCCTTCTTCAAACTCCGATTCGTATTTTTCATAGAGAAATCTCTGATCAACGATAGAACAAGATCCATTTTGCATCATATCTAAAGGATTCCTTGGTTCGGGCCGAAGAAGCAATGTCACTCGATCATTATCAAACTGACTGCAATCTTTTTCTGTCCGTGAGGATCCCCCCAGAGCACCTTCTACTTCTAATAGGCCATGAACTAGATCAGAAGCATTCTCAACGAGTCCATAAGAAGTGATCCCATTTTTTTCATCGGGTCCGGGTAGAGACCAAAGGTCTTGGGCGACCGATCCGGCAGAACAACTCAAAAGATAAAGAAGTATCGTTAATTTCTTCATGCTCGTTCCAAGTTCGAAGTACCATTTGTACAAATAAGAATCCCTTTCGTTACATGATTTCTTCTTCATATAGATAGATATAGGATCTATGGGGCAATTACTTAGAAGTACATTTTGTGCAACAGCCCTTCCTATCTGATAGAAAAGGATCTCATGATCCTGAACCGATCTTACCTGGGATCGCAAATCCCAAGTTTGTCTATGAAGAGCGGATCTAATTGTATTAGTGTCTATAATTGATTTCTTCTGTGTAATACTAATCGCTAAGGCCTCATTGGTAAGTGCTACAAGATCTCGTGCATTGGAACCCATGGTTATGGACCCGAATTCATTAGTATGGAACATTTTCTTTTCCAAGTGAAATCCCTTAGTATATGAAAGATTGAAAAAGTGCTTTCGTTGTTGTGGAATAAGAAGCCTTCGTATCTTAATGCATGTATTTAATTTATTCGGAACTATTAGAGCGGGATCCACTTTTTGGGGAATATGAGTCGAAGCAATAACAAGAATATTTCTAGTGGAACATCTTTCACAATCCCTGGATAGATAGTTCACTAATAGACCGAGGGATAAGTAATTCGACTCATTCACATCCAGATCATGAATGTTTGGAATCCATATTATGCAAGGAGACATTGCTTTTGCTAATTCGAATTGAAGGGTGATAGAAAATCGGTCTATTTCCGGCATCATATCCATATTTAGCGCATTCATCAGAGTTAGCAGCTCCGTATCGAGGTCAAGATCGATATCGTCACTAGCATCACTCTCGTCACTATCATCAATAGTGTCACTATCATCAATATCGATATCATCAATAAGAAAACCTTTAGGCTTGTTATCCAGGAACTTGTTCAGAAATACCAAAGGAACATAGGAGTTTGTCGCTAGGTATTTGACCAAATAGGAGCGTCCAGTTCCTATAGAACCTATCACTAAAATACCCCTAGAGGGGGATAGGGCTAAGCGGAGCGAAAAGGGTTTTTCATGAGACGGGAAATGAAAACTATTAGCCCCACACGAGGTTTGTGAATAAGTGATTGTCTGATAATGAGCAAGGAATATCCGTCTTTCTGCTAAACAGGATGTATTGAACTCATAATTCATTAGACACTTTTTATGAATGTCAACTAAATATCGTAAGTAAATTGCTCCCGGGTGTTCAATCATTTGATAACCAGAGTCGTTCTTTGATAAATGATCACTAGATAAATAATCACTATGAGTCAGACTCAATAGAATTTGATCAATCCCTTTTTCTGTCGTTAAGGTGGAGAACTGAACCAAAAATTCTCTTTCTTCATCATCAATCGAATCACTGTTCGCAACCCAGGATTCCATTTTATCATCAATCCAATCACTGTTCACGTTTTTTCTTTTTCTTATCAATGAATAGATCTCTTTACTTGTATGACTTAGATGTCTCGTATTTCTTGAAAAAGTGATTCGATTGGTGGGATTTGGTATGATACTTATGAGATCGATGAAATTGATATTCAAATATTTCTTCTTAGAACGGATTGATTTGACCCCATAAGCGGGATCACCACCCAATAGCATGTTGCCGCCAGAAACAGAACCCCGGATTTCTTCTAGAGAATCTCCTAATTGTTCCAGAGCAACTAGAAAGAGATTCTTTAACCAGAAAGAATTCAGTTCAGATGTAGGATACCTATCCAGAAGTTTTCGCAACTCAATCATGTATGGTGGAATCATCAAAGATTTGACCTTTTCGAACTCTGTCTGTAACTCACTAGAGGCTCGGGAAACAAAGAGAAGATGTGTACGAACGAGATATCCAACAACAAGAAGAAGGAAAAGGATTGAATAGAGGAACTCATGAACCTTTGGCAATCTCAGATGTGTCGATATCAATGGTGACTCATTATTTCGATGAATAATTTCTTCGAACATAAGAAAATTATGTAAACACTTTCTCGAAATTTCGCTTATCAGATTCCATTGTGGAAGACACCCTTTTTTCTGAAGAATTCGCCATGATATATCTGATCCATACATAATATCATGAAAAATGGATACAAATTTTGGACTGTTACTTAGTATGGACAATAGGTCTGAAAAAGTATCTAAAAATAAAAAATTTAGATATTTGTACCCTGCCGAAGTAAGGAACCATGGCATATATGTTTGGAATAGATTCCATTTTGAGAGAGTTGAAAAAGCACTATCTCGTTGAAAGGTTCTATACATCTGCCCTTTCTCAAGGCATTTCTTTAGACAAAGACTCCGTTTTTTCCTATTTTCGGATGGTAAATCTTTCTCAGAACATGGAGTGTGAATCAAACGCATGTTTGAATTGAAATTGAGATACTGATGCAAGTTCTTCCCTTCTGAATCAGATAGATTCAGATCTGAAAGAGGTTGACAATAAGTTCTTTCAAAATGGACTATTTCTCCCTCTGTTAGAGGTGTTCCCGAAATGTCTGCGATCGAATAAAAAGCTCTACGAACGAGTGGATCGGATCGAGTTTCAAAATGGAAATATTTGTACAAGTTATACGTTTCGTCACCACTTTGTGGAAAATCCTTAGGTATGAATATGTTAGATACCTGTGACTCGATTGGTGAAATAGTATCTCTCTCCAAAAAAGCATGTTTTTTTTTACCGCCGCACAAATCAAATATTTTGTTGCGAATGAACAAGATATTGAGGAATTGTCCATACGTAAAATCATAATTATTGATACGGGCCTTTTCCACATAAAAGGGGAATCTTTTGTTACAATAGAAGCAGAAGTGATGTGGATTATTCAAGAATCGAAGTCGATTTGCTTTATAAAAAGAAGATATCAATGAACTTCCATGAAATGGTTTCACGGGATTCAGCCAATTGTCTTGATCGTGGGATATCATTGAAAAATAGGAATCCGTGTTATCAAAAGATTTCCTGCGATTATTTCTAGTATGGAATGAGTCAATCATCCACTTTGGTATCTTATTGAACAAAAATGGTGATATTGTTCCTCCATTGATCAAGAATTTCGATTTTTGAGAAGTATCATGATCATCCAATAAGAAGGGTTTCCATTTTTTCAAATGAACGATTTGAAGACCTATTGATTCTAACAACTGATTGCAGAGTTGATAATTCGGACCTTTCAATTCATAGATGTGGATCTCGGACCTATGAACGGGGATATTCCCGAAACTCACAAAGAAAAAAGGAAGTGAGTTAGACAAAAAGAGAAGCAACTTGGACAAAAAAAGAAGTGACTTAGACAAATCTTTTTTGTCGATAACTTCAGACCAATCAATCGAATATTGATTACGTAGTAATCGATCGAACACTACTTGAAAATGGCTCTTCTGCTCAGAAAGGAAATGCTCCTGGAAATTTGTGCTCCCATTGGACCCTTTGTATCTATCTGCATTAGGATCCCGATTCATGGATCTCTCGGTTCGAGAAATCCAAATAAGAGGGTCGAACCATTTCTTCTGACTCTTTTTCAAATTCGATAAATGTTGGTTGATCGTATATTTCATTAGAGTTCTATGATTCAGAGTATCATTTCCTATTTGATCCCTTTGAATTCCATATTCGAAGTTGCGATCGGATCTATTCATTAAAAAGAATGGATTCAATACATTTCTTATGGTGCTATATTGGATTTTAATCAGATTTCGGATCAATCTAGATTGATTGAATGCCTCCATTATGTTGTTGCTAGCAAATACCACTCTTTTTGGTTTTGGATCTTCCAAATCATTCCCGCAGGAGATACGGACCCATTTTTTTCTCATCCTTCGATAAAAAGATTCATTCTCTTCATAAAAAATAGGAGGTAGAACCAATAAAGATTTCTTTTTCGATTCATCCCTGGCCTCATTCAAGAATTGGTTTTGATCCAATCCGTAGGAAGCAATAGAAAAGGCAAATCCCTTATGATACACCAGATCTGGCTCGGTTATTGATAGAGTGAATAGATCTGCCTTTTCTTGAAATCTCTCTTCTGATTCAAAATCGTGGCGTAACGCGTATCCCCCCCTGTTCCGGTCATGGAATAGATGAAATAAATCAAAAAATGGATTTTTGTTCAAGACTGAAATCTTATTGGAACTGTCCATATCCGGTTCGTCCTTCGGAACCATATCACATCCCGGATCTGATGAAATAAGATGAATTGAGACAGTATTTTGTAAATACGTAATTATCTTGAATATATTAACCATTTCTTTATTTTCCGATCGCCTGGAAGGGACAAAAGAAGGATCTTGTTCTTTCTTCAACAATTTCTGATCTCTAGTGGACCTCTCAGTAGGATTCGAACCCAGATGAAGTTCTGACCATCTGTCAGAGAAAAAAGAACGAATGGATCTTGTAGGATTCCCAAGAACTTCTTCGATTTCTTCCGGAAGCAGATGATTATTCATCTGCTTCTCACGTTCCGTGAATAGCCGGGACATTGAGGAATATCCAGAAAGGCATTTCGGGAATCGGTCTGATTCTATCTCTGTTCGTTCCGTTT
>JAUDRI010000039.1:0-125000 GCA_033675395.1 Rhodiola chrysanthemifolia | reverse complement strand
AGCAATGTTAAGAAAACAGTTAATCACTAGATGAAATTTATCATACTGAGTATTGTTTACCTTAAGTCCTTCGACTGCTAGACCACAGGTCCACTTATTTTCACCAGCTCCAAAGTACGTCTCCATAAGACGCATGGTGAAAATCCCACAATCGGTATAATTATTCTTTGTTCTCCACTTCATGGCCAAGCGTTGTGGTGCTACATTGTCAAATATATGACTCTTCTTGTGTCTGATTTCACTTAAATAAGCCAAGAAGTTTGTGTTCTGTAAAGTTTAGATGCATATGGTTAGTGATTACATGAAAACTTAAATATATTGTAATAAGTTGCTAGGAATTTTAAATTGTATTTGACTACCAGATTGTCAAAGTATACGCCGTATTTCTGCTTGAAACTTGGCACCTTTGTTGAATTGTCGATCACCTCGATCGTGGCTCGGACCATGTCATAGCATATCAAATAAAAATGGTTGTCGTGGCACATTGTGAAAACAAACTACAAGAACATCCTGAATTTAGTATATTTTCTGATAAACATTAATCAAATAAATGGTTGAATTGGGAGACTCACCAATGTCACCTCGTGAACATTTACTTTCGGAAATTTTTGAAGCTCATTTTCTAGTACATTTTTAAATGTTGCAGCTCGACTTTCCTTTCCTTTCCATTCTTTCTTTGATGTGTGCATCTGCAAAATTTAACATGATGTTTAAAATATGCAGATTGAATACATTAAGTTTCAATCAAGTAGATATCACTTCCAGTTACTTGAGTTGTTGCAAAAAATCTTAACATGCTCTCTGAGGATTTTAATTTTTCGTTGTCGTTCAACAACAGTGCCCACAAGTCAATAATGACACTAGACAGCCATTCGTTCGTGTTCATTGTTTTAAGGTCTTTATAATCTGCTGCGTCAGTTCCTCTTTCGAAAAGCATACCACTATAATTATGAAAAATATTAAACTTAATGAGAGAAATTTAATTACGAATAATGATAAATAAACAATGATTAAATGAAGCAGTATTAATGAAGTTCAGAATTTTAATAAAGTACCAGTCTTTTGCGTCGCCATCGTACATCCAACGACACAAGTTGCAGTACACTTGTTTTGCTGGCACTACAATCTTGATAACTCTTGAAATGAATGGTGATTTCAATTGTGGCCTTGGTGCTATCTCCCGACGTGTCCTTTTAACTTGTGCAGGACGTGGAGTGGGTGTTTTGTATAGCAATTTATCGCTTACTTCATCACACACCCTTATAGCCTCTTCCAGAACCTGTGGCGGGAGGTCGGTCTCATCATTTATGTCCAGCATAGGCAATTTTGGCACGTCAAAGGAGTTTTGATCATCTTCTGTAACACTCGGTTCATCTGGTGTCAGCCCAACGGATGCATGTTTTGCAATGGAATCTGAGACGTGAATATTAACGGGTTTGATCAGTTTTTCCATCTTGCTATCCATCACACGAATTACAGGTGCTGCGGTTGTGGGGCTGGATATCATGACTTGTTCCGTACTAATCCCGTTTGCTGAATAGTCTCCACTATTGTTGTAAATACTCATCTCCCTCCTAATTTTTTCATGGTTCATCTTGATTCTTTCTTTGAAATTGGGGGACTTCAAAGCTGCTTTGTAAGACTCATCATATTTTTTAATTGCTGCAACTAGCAATTCCATGGCATTTTCTTGTGATCTCAACAAGCCCTGGTATTATTAAGGAAAGTGTAAGGTTACAATATAAACAGTTACAGCAACAACAAAGAGAAGAGAAATGGAAATATATAACATATGTTAGGGAATATGCAAACTATGCTACTGATTATGCTTCATTTGTTACGGATTTTGATACCCTTGGTACGGATAATGATACCAGTGCTACGGATTATGACACCTATTCTACGGACTATATTAACAATTTATACAGACTGTGATACTTAAGCTACGGATTATATCTTAAACTCAGGGACTAATGATACACATGCTACATACCATGAAACATCTGCTTCTTGTTATAAATGTTTGCATAACAATAATAATCCGTAAAGTCATAAACATGGTGGACTTACAAAACAAGCTTTTTTAACGCTGCCGTCTTCTCCTTTTTTTTGTTCCTTTGGTTGTGATTTTTCTTGACTTTCCTTTTGTTCATCTTGTTCTAGTACCATTCCGGACAATCCTTCTAACATTCTGGCAATAACTGGAGGTGCATTACGCTCTAGCAATGTCACATATCTCCCGAATCCACCTTGTTTGTTCTCTGATTTGATCCTTTTTTCAATGACATCATCATTTATTGCAATTATAGCAGGAAATGTTCTCTCAAATTTAACAAGTCTGTCTTGAAATCTGTCCAGGTACAGTACCTACGAGATAGAACCGCAATTAGTGCACAAACATTATGTGCATGATGTTTCAGAGTTTTTAAGAAAATTACCATCAAGAATGGCATAGGACCGGTGTATGGACTTCCTTTTTTCACCTCCCACTCATCCTTCGTATGTCTTAATCTATCGATCATAAACTCACCCCAATTTAGGGCTCGGATATCATCTATCCCCTCTATGGCATTGAGAATTCTTTGGTTCGCTTTCCCCGACGCTGTGCTATCCACCATTGTTGAATAGAACAGCACAAGAAAATTTAGCTTAAATAGGTCGTCGGCCTCTTTTGATTTTTGTATCTTCTCTGACACTATTCGGCACTTTATTTTATTTGCTGATATGTCACCATATTGCACTCTGAATCTTTGCACAAGAAGGGCGTTATGGTTAGTCCTTAGCGGAACTTTTATTGGCCGACCGCCCATTGGTAGCCCTAGTGTGAAATTCACGTCCATTGGCTTTATCTCTGCATCTCCACGTCGAGTCACCAGTTTTCATTCCTTTGAGTCAAATGCTTCTAGTAGCCAAATGGCGAATTGGGTAGGGACATAGGTGATCCCCAAATTTAACATGTCGTCTAAACCCATCGAACCTACTGCTACCTTCTGTTGCTCTGTTAGGCTCTTTACGGCATCCGTTAGAGTATTTGGGGTGGTTCGGGTTTCAAATCCTTTGTATCTTGTACTTTGACCATCTGTTTCTTTATTTCCTTGTGGTTGCGGCTTACCATTGCAGACCACACCTTTATCTCCTTTTTTGCCTTTCTCAGTTTGATTGGCTTTTCTTTCCCTGATATCCAAACTCTCTATCAATGAAAAAGAAAGAATAAAAAAATTAGATAATAGCCAGTTAAAATCCATTTGATACAATTTAAAGTTGCTTAGTGTTGAAAATAATGTAAGATGTGAACTTTTCATTACCTGCTGCAGTTTGTTTTTTTGTGCCCTGACTTTTAGCACACTTAGTGTTGGCCACAAAATCATCATCGCTTTCGGTTTCAGTAGGAAGTATTTTTTTTATGCTTTTTTTGCACCAGCTATAAGAAGAAAATATAAATAAGTTTTGCTTCTGTTAAATGTAATACGGATTATGTTTACTACGCTACAGATAATGATCCAGACGTACGGATTATGCTTCTATTGTTACGGATAATTACCAAATCAATTTGTTACGGATAATGCATCTAATGATACGGAAAATGAACCTTGTGTTACGGATTCTGAAAAAAAATTCTTCGGATTACAGTGCAGTATTACACTGTAATTTTATTGTGAGTAACTATTTACTGAATGTTTGCAATTTGTACCTGGTTTCTTTATGTGGTTGGCTGTATTTGTATCAACTACTTCATTGATCCCTTTTGTATGAGCTGGATATCTGCCAACTATAACGAGTAAACACATTTAGTCTTAAAACAGGTAGTTTTATAAAACTACATTGAATTGATTAAAACCAACACAACACCTTTGAGAGTCTGGGTGCTTGTTTAATATGGAATTTGTTTTCGCTTCATTTGTGGTTGGGTTTCTTCAGGTACTTCTTTGGCTGTGTTCCTCTTCCTCTTGCGATCTACAAAGACATTTTTATGTAATATTATCTACAGCCAGTTTGAGATTGTAGGCTACAAATCATAGAATATAACAAGCCAACAGGGCAATGTATTCATCTCTTCATAGTTATCCTACGGATTATGATAGGAAGTTATTTTCGATAGATGCATTCTTATTTCTGACAAATTGAATGCAACTTTGCATACCCTTAAATCTAACAATTCGTGCAGCAACAAACCCTAGTCGACCTACTAAATCGCTCTGTAAACAAGGCAACGTTTCATCCCCTTTCCAAAACCAACTCTAAAGCTACGGATTATGCCGGGTTATGCTACGGATTATGATAGGCAATTACTCCGACAACTTGAATTGAAATTAGCAAACCCTAATCGAGAAATCGAATTCTAAAGCTACGGATTTTGCCGGGTTATGCTACGGATTATGATAGGCAGTTACTCCGACAACTTGACATGAAATTAGCAAACCCTAATCGACAAATCGAATCGCACTGTTAACAATCGAGAAACGGAAAACAAAAATTGAAAACCGAAAACTCACCCGACGTTTGAATCGGTTGCTTCGGCGGAGGTCGCCTATGGCCATCTTCGGTCGCCATTTTTCTAGACCGTCGACTTCGGACTCGTTGCTTATGGCGTCCTTTCGCTTCGTTTGCGGCGGTTAGTGGTGGTCGTCCGTAGCTTCGGCTTCGTAGCAAGAGGGGTTAGGGTTAGGGTTCGTCCGAGTAAACAACGGGAGCAGTTTATGGAATTGTTGTGGGACGATACTAACCCTGTATGCGTAAACTGTCGTGATTTTGATTAAAAATCTAAATTGATCTTGGCTGTTGATTAGCAAAAATCAATGGACAAGAATAATTCTTATTTCTCACCTTAAAGTCACTTCTCACCAGATCTCAACCCTTAGAGTAATTATGTAATTATTCGACTGTTTTGATCGAGTAATTAGAGGCGTGCGTGTTGATAAGTACTTACTACTCCATTAGATAATACTCTCACAGGTTAATAATTTAAAATAATAAGATAAGAATAAGTAATTGGCTGAATATAACTATAACTTTTTTTATGGTGGAATAAAACTAACTAATTAGGGAAAAATAAAATTAATAGAAAAGAAAGAAAAAGCCAAGAAAGTGATAGCATTTGATTGAATCAGAGTATTAAAGAAGGTGCGAGATTAAAAATCTCTTTTACATGACACTGATTGATATGGACTCATATCTCTTGTGGATGGTGATATCACATAGGAGACAAAGACATAGACGTCTTTTTTCTTTTTTTCTTTTACTAAAGGAAAAATAGTAGAAAGTTGTCCAATGTATTGAGTGTGTCAGGTGATTCTAGTCTAAAATTTTGGGAAAAATTTGAAATGATGGCTTTATCAAAACACAAAGTATTGAATGTGTTTGGAGTGGTGCAAAACCCACATAGAATCAAATGGGAACAATGCTGATGCCTTCTGTGGCTGATATACCTGGCTGCAACAATTTAATGCTCTCTCATCTACCATTGCCAGCGAGGAGCCTAAAATGTTGGAGAAGCTGATGCCTCCTCAATCTGTAGTAAAACAGCTTACTGAAGAAATCTAGTGAAGAAATTAAAGCTGCTATTCCAGTTCAGGAGTCCCGTGACTCGCCTTGGGTCACGGGCAGCTCAGGGCGTCACGGGCGTGTCCGTTGTGTGAGGAATGGAGCTGCTACTGAGGGAGCCCGTAACACCCGTTCGTACCCGTGACCAGTTTCCTTGTCACGGGCCTGCAAAGCTGAAGGGAGTCAAGTCCGTTGCTGAAGACCAGAGTTCGTTGCTAATGGTCCGAAGTTCGTTATGTGCTAGTGGAGGCCGTTGGCGAGCGACGAATAGGAGCGTGCCACCTCAGCCCGATCCGTGGCGCGTAACAGATTCAAATTGGACGCTCGAGATTAGGCGAAATGAACGGCTTGGATTGCATCTGGGCAAACGAGTATTTAAGTTGTGTTTTCGAGCTGTTAGGGTTCATCTTTGCGAGAAACACAAATCGATTCTGTTCGACGTCCGAGAGAGATCGGTTCAAGAAATTGGTTGAGGGCTTTCGTCCGCAAGGTGCTTCCGTTCAGTGCGGCGTTCAATCGAAGCAAGACGTTCGGTCCATAGAGAGATCGGATTCGTGGTGTTATTCAAAAGCTTGTAACCGAGATTTTGTACTCCGGCGACTTAAGGTCGATTCCGACGATTCTTCATAGTGAAACCGGGAGAGCTAGTGAGCTCAAGTGGACTACCTTCTCACCTAGAAGGGAACCACTATAAATCTGGTGTGTCACTTTACTTTCCGCAAATTCTCAATCTCTAATTGAATTTAGGGTTTGATAATTGAACAACAACAACATAATTGGATTAATATTGTAGTCCTGATTTACAACAGTGGTATCTAGAGCTTAGTCGATCTATTCTTGGTTGTTGTTGCTGATTGTGTTATATCTTGATTGAATTGATCATTGTGCTTGTTTTGTTTCACTTACGAGGTGAAAAATGGTGCAAGCAAGGATAGAGATCGCTCCTTATGATGGGAAGGGTGACTTTCAAGTCTGGTGCCTCAAGATGAAGGTTGTGTTATCCCAGCATAAGGTGTTGGTTGCCCTTGAAGAGGAAACCACTAAGTGGTCTGAAGTTGAGAAGAAGAGGAAGGCTGATATAGAGGTTGAAGCATACAACCCGATCATACTGAGCCTTGGGGACAGTATCATCAGAAAGGTATGTGATTGTAAAACTCCTCTTGCAATGTGGAAAAAGTTAGAAACATTGCATGCTAATCAGATTGCCCCTAACTTGTCATATGTGAAAGCATCTATGTTTGCATATAAGATGAATTCTGCTAGAACTATAGATGAAAATCTTGATGAGTTCTTGAAAATGTCTTTGATGCTTAGAGATACTCCACATGCTCTTGATGAGACCAGTCTTGTGATGATATTGATGAATGCTATACCTGAGTCTTATCATGTAGTGAAAGATGCTTTCCAATATACTGGTGATGTACCTTCTTATGATAGATTTTGCACTGCTTTGAAAACCATGGAGTTAGAACTTAAAAGTCAAAAAGCTAAATCTGCTTCTGGTTTGTTTGTTAAGTCTAACAAGTCTTCTTTTCAGAACAACAAGCATAAGTTTAAACCTAAGCCTAAGTCTGATGGAAATGATAATAACTCAAATGATAATGGTTCTAAACAGGGTCAGTCCTCTCAAACTAAGTGTTATCATTGTGGGAAGGTTGGTCATTTAAGGAGAAATTGTTATAAATGGTTAGCCAAGTCGAAGACCAATGGGAACTCTGAAACCAACCTAGCCTTGACATCTGATAAACCCAGCTCATCATCTGAGGTTCTAACTGTCACCAGTGGGGATTTCAGTGATGAATGGGTATTAGATTCAGGCTGTTCTTTTCATATGTGTCCCAACAAAAATTGGTTCAATGACTTAGCTCACACTGTTAGTGAAGATGTGTACATGGGAAATAATAATACATGTAAAGTCATGGGAATGGATAGTATAAACCTGAAATTAACTAATGGAAAATTAGTGACCTTAACTAAGGTAAGATATGTCCCTGGCTTGAGAAGAAACTTGATTTCCCTTGGTGCTGTTGATGATTCTGGTTGCTCTTACAATGCTAAGAATGGTGTGCTTGCTGTGTTTAAAAATGATAGGCAAGTATTAACTGGAAATAAGACTGGCAGTGTGTATATTCTTGATGGTTCATACCATGGTGGAGCTAAGGAAGCCTGCCCTGCTGTTTGTGAAGATGCAACTGTAAAGTGACATCTTAGACTAGGGCATATGAGCCAAAAGGGAAAGGAGTGCCTGAATAAGCAAGGTATCCTTGCTGAAAAGGTGACCCAGCTACCCTTTTGTGAGCCTTGTGTCCTAGCCAAACAGAACAGGCTGAAGTTCACCATTGGAGTTCACTCAAGCAAGACAATCTTAGAGTATTTACATGCTGATTTGTGGGGACCAGAGTCTAATGAAACTCATGGTGGAAATAAGTATTTTCTGAGCATTGTAGATGATTACTCTAGGAGAGTTTGGACTTTCCTTCTAAAAACTAAAGATGAGGCTTTCACTAAGTTTAAGGACTGGAAACTGTTAGAAGAAAATCAGACTGGTAAAAAGGTTAAGGCTTTGAGAACTGATAATGGTTTGGAATTCTGCAATGCTGAGTTTGATAATTTCTGCATTGAGCATGGTATCTTGAGACATAAGACTGTTAGATTAACTCCTCAACAAAATGGAGTGGCTGAAAGAATGAATAGAACATTGCTAGATAAACTGAGATGCTTATTGTTCACTTCTGGTTTACCTGTCTTTTTGGGGTGAAGCTCTTTATACTGCCACTTATCTTGTTAATAGAAGTCCTAATAGGATGCTTGATTTCAAATGTCCTATGGAACTGTGGAATGGTAAGAAACCTGATTTGAATGAACTGAATTTTTTTGGATGTGCTGCTTATGCTAATACTAGGGAGGGAAAATTAGATCCTAGATCAACCAAATGTATTTTCTTAGGTTATCAAAGATCAATGGGAACTAAGGGCTATAGATTGTGGGACATGAATGCTAGGGGAATTAAAATACTGATTAGTAGAGATGTTATTTTTTATGAGAACACTTTCCCATATAAGAATAACATTGTAGCCAATTCTGATAGCTCCCCTGCACCACCATCTGATAGAACCTTATTTGATATAGATCCTCCTATAGACAATGAGCAGCCTGATCAGGTAGAGAACCATGTAGAACAAGATATGCCCCAACCAGAACCAGGCAATGACCAGAATGAACCTAATGAACAAGCTGAGAACTTAGATCAGGTGGAGGAACATGAGTTAGCTACCCAGGATGTGTTAGCAGATTGGCAGCTTGCCAGAGATAGGCCTAGAAGAGTGCCCAGAGTTCCCCCTAGATATTCAGAAGCTGATCTAGTATCCACTGCCCTAATAGCTGCTAAGGAAATTAAAAATGAACCTGATACTTACTAGGAAGCCATTGAGGGTAGGGATAGTGAGAAATGGAAAGCTGCTATGCTTGATGAGATGGAGTCTCATAAAACTAATCAAAGCTGGGTTCTGGTAAAAAAGCCAGAACACCACAAACTGGTTGATTGCAGGTGGCTGTTCAGGATCAAGGATGAGGATCCACCAAGGTACAAGGCAAGTTGGTTGTTAAGGGATTCACCCAAAAGGAAGGTATTGATTACCATGAAATATTTGCACCTGTTGTCAAGTTTAAGACTATTAGAATCATGCTTGCATTGGTTGCTATTAATGACTTGGAAATTGAACAACTTGATGTTAAAACTGCTTTCCTTCATTGAGAGTTAAATGAGCAAATATATATGATGCAACCACCTGGTTTTGTTGATAAGAAATATCCTGAACATGCTTGCTACTTGAAAAAATCTTTGTATGGTTTGAAACAAAGTCCCAGACTTTGGTATTAAAGATTTGACTCCTATGTGCTGAAAATTGGTTATGTGAGAAGCAATTTTGATCCATGCTTTTATTATGCATCTGTGGATAAGTGCCCAGTTTATATGCTGTTATATGTGGATGATATATTGTTGATAAGCAAGTCAGATGATAAGGTTAATATGCTGAAATCACAGTTAAGTTCAGAATTTGACATGAAAGATTTAGGAAAGGCTAAGAAAATACTAGGCATGGTTATTAATAGAGATAGGAGTAAATTTTTTCTAAAATTACATCAAAGGCCTTACTTAGAGAAAATAGTATCTAAGTTTAGTAGTCTTGATTGTAAACCTGTAGAAGTGCCATTAGCTCCTCACTTTATTCTGTCTAAATCTCAAAGTCCTAAATCTGATGTTGAATGTGCTAAAATGGAATAAGTGCCTTATGCTAATGCTATAGGATCAGTCATGTATGCCATGATCACTTCTAGACCTGACTTGTCTTATGCCATATCTTTGTTAAGTAGATTTATGTCCAACCCAGGACCTGAACATTGGTTGGCTTTGAAACATGTATTTGCATATATCAGGAGTACACTAGATGTTGGTTTGTGCTATAAGAAGTGACATGATGAATTTAAATTAACTGGGTATGTTGATGCTGACTTTGGTGGTGATAGAGACAATAGAAAATCTACAACTGCTATATATTATACTCTTGGTGATTGCTGTGTTTCTTGGAAGTCACAACTTCAATCTATTGTTACCATTTCATCTACTGAATCTGAATATATTGCATTGTGTGATGCTGTGAAAGAGGCTATGTGGTTGCAGGGTATGCTTAGTGAAGCAAAATTGTTTAATGGTACTGCTGTGATTAAATGTGATAGTCAGTCTGCCATCTGTTTAAGTAAAAATCCTGTCTACCATGAAAGGTCGAAACACATTGACATAAAGTATCATTTTGTTAGAGATAAGGTAGCTATAGAGAATGGTGATGTTGTGATTGAGAAAGTAGGAACTGAATTTAATCCTGCAGATATGGGCACCAAAGTTGTCACTTACCCCAAGTTCAAGCTTTGATTGAAACTTTTGCATTTGGAGTGATTTGTTTTGCAGGTGGAGCAATGAATGGGTTCAGTCGGTTTTCACTATGTTAAGGGTTTGTTGGAATCAAGTTGAAGGCCTAAAGTGGCTTAAAGGAATAACTGCTTTAGGTGGAGGATTGAAGAAATTAAAGCTGCTATTCCAGTTCAGGAGTCCCGTGACTCGCCTTGGGTCACGGGCAGCTCAGGGCGTCACGGGCGTGTCCGTTGTGTGAGGAATGGAGCTGTTACTGAGGGAGCCTGTAACACCCGTTCGTACCCGTGACCAGTTTCCTTGTCACGGGCCTGCAAAGCTGAAGGGAGTCAAGTCCGTTGCTGAAGACCAGAGTTCGTTGCTAATGGTCCGAAGTTCATTGTGTGCTAGTGGAGGCCGTTGGCGAGCGAAGAATAGGAGCGTGCCACCTCAGCCCGATCCGTGGCGCGTAACAGATTCAAATTGGACGCTCGAGATTAGGCGAGATGAACGGCTTGGATTGCATCTGGGCAAACGAGTATTTAAGTTGTGTTTTCGAGCTGTTAGGGTTCATCTTTGCGAGAAACACAAATCGATTCTGTTCGACGTCCGAGAGAGATCGGTTCAAGAAATTGGTTGAGGGCTTTCGTCCGCAAGGTGCTTCCGCTCAGTGCGGCGTTCAATCGGAGCAAGACGTTCGGTCCATAGAGAGATCGGATTCGTGGTGTTATTCAAAAGCTTGTAACCGAGATTTTGTACTCCGGCGACTTAAGGTCGATTCCGACGATTCTTCATAGTGAAACCGGTAGCGCTAGTGAGCTCAAGTGGACTACCTTCTCACCTAGAAGGGAACCACTATAAATCTGGGGTGTTACTTTACTTTTCGCAAATTCTCAATCTCTAATTGAATTTATGGTTTGATAATTGAATAACAACAACATAATTGGATTAATATTGTAGTGCTGATTTACAACATCTAGTAGTAGGATTTATTTAACATCACAGTTGGTTATGCCCCGTTTTCCGTATCACTCTAGTAATATAATGGATTTGGCTCACTTTTATGTTTCGATGGAGAGTATATTTTTGAAAACTTTAGACAGTTTATTATGGAATATTTTAGACTTCTGTTGACTGCTTGAAAGGCTAATTAAGCTTTGCTGGCTGATGATTAATTTTTGTGTACAACTATTGACTGGACGTGCACACAGTACTGACTGGTTCTCTTATTCGTATTAGGGTTCCTGTTATTAGTTGCTAGATCCGCCCCCAGTTCTAAAATATTTATCTCGCCCCCGGTCCGAAAAATTCCTGGATCCGCCCCTGTTATCAGACATCGTCCATTGAACCAGTGTGAACCATGCATGGGCTGTTAGGGAGTCACTACAAATTTTTCCAAATTTTCCGTCCAAAAATTCCGTCTCAATAAAGTCATAAGAAATGGCGACGGTAAATAAAACAGTACATTTTCGATTCCATTCCCTCACCGAAAACATTTTCGAGGTATTTCCATTATAATTCCGTCAACATTAATTCCGTCGCTCATGAGTTCTCGGATTAGCGACGGAATATAAGTAACGAATAAATGACGGAAAGTACCCGCATATTTTATTCACATACATTCCGACATTTCCGTCATATATGCCAGCGCTTCATTTATAAGGCGCCGTTTATAATGTCAATTAAGACATCGCTTCAACACTGAAGTGCTGTCTCATTTGCGAACCATATTTTCTGAATTTTTTTATATTACTTTATTATCAATTTATTTTAACGTATAATCAATCAGCGTTACACAAATGATTTCAAATATAATTTATTATATAAAAACCATTACTTAGGGGTTAATTTGCGTTACAAATTCATTTGGATAAAGCACTATGAGTTCGGTTCCGGTGAGAAGTGTATGTTATAGCTTTTCATTTGCTACGAATAATGTATTTAATGCATAATCTTTTGAAAAGATACGAATAATATATTTAATTCTTATTAATCGTAGTCATTGATTACAAAATATGAATGGATGAGATTAGTTCTCATTTCTCACCGTAACATACACTTCTCATGTGATCTTTACTCAAAGCACTATATATATTTTATTTAAATCATTGAATACAAAGTTGTCACTAATTGATTTATAACGACATCGTGAGCAGTCGAACATTATGCAATCTACGGGTTGGTTGACAACGACAAAAGTGAATTCCTTCATGTCCTTCGCCTCGTACGATGATCATTGATGACCATCTTGCATGCATTCATAAAATTACCCCGAATGCGACTGTCATATTGTGCATCCCAGGTAGCTATACTCTACAAGCAAATCATTTGTAAGATCCGTTAACTTTAGTCATCCAAAGGAAAGTAAAACATTTCTTGAGTTCTTGTTTTGTACCTGAAACTCCTCGAACCATATTTCCTTGCTGCTGTCTGGGATCCTGGTCCATGATGCCCACGTTGCGTCCCAACATTTTAAGATGCATTCTTGAGCAATCCGTCGTTGAACATCGAATGGGAAGAAACTGTTACAAAAGTATGAATTACATAACGTGCCGCATTTATCAAAACAGACAATATGAAGAGAACAATAGTAAGTTGTTACTGGTGTCGGCCAATAGGCACAACGTGATCTCTACGAGCAAATCCGCGTGTATTGTCAGTGAAACTCACACGGTCAAATGAAGGAGACATATGTTGACGATTGGAAGGAAGTATATGTTGCTACTGAATGTGGTGGGATGAATGATTTCAAGAGTTCTCAATCTCATAGTTATATAGCGCAACAATGAAATATGGTTGCATAAATTTTTCCGTCCAACTTCAGTCCATTTTCCGTCATCTGATGACGGAAATAACATGTTATAGTGACCGAAACGCAAAAACGGTCTATAATTAACGGGAACTTTGTAAAGGTATAATGACGGCAACATGACGGAAAAATGAAACATTTATTGGAAATTGCCAACGAATTAAATATATTAGTGATTTCCAACGCCTTACAATTATGGCATAAATTGTATATTACATTCATATATTGTCAGTGAATTGAATTTGTACTTGGAAATTGTCAACGGTTTAAACGGCTGAAAATTTATGTTCGAAATCGGACTCGTAGAATACAAATTTATACATTAAAACGGCGCTTAATTGAGACGCACCGTATCAGGTATACTTAAAACATCGCTTACCCATAACGCGCTGACTTAAGTTCATAATAAACGGCGCCTTACAAATGACACGCTGTCTCATTGAATATATTGCTTATATCTTAAACAAATTTGTTATTACCCGGGTATACTTTAAACGGCGCTTAATTTAGACGCGCCGTATCAGGTAGACTTAAAACATCGGTTACCCATAAGGCGCTGACTTAAGTTCATAATAAACGGCGCCTTACAAATGACACGCTGTTTCATTGGACATTATAAACGGCGCCTTCCACTTTAAGCGCTGTCGAAAGTGCGAATATGCATTGATATTTTTTATTGTTACAAACAATCCCGTGCACGATATCATTTCCTTAATAAACATTTATTCCCGATTACATTGCTCTATATTATCAACAAAAACAAACACATTTGCATTGCCCAGCATTATATGTACAAAACATTTGGACCAATATACAGCATATATATGATGTGTTTTACACTGGATTATCTGCTTGCCGCAAATAATCTACCAATTCATTAGCAAAGTCGCACCTCATATCATTCAGGACATTGTTACCATACGAGTCCTCTCATGTTGGGAAAGCCTTGGAAAAAAGCGCACAGTTATCAAATTGGCATATACGTAGACTAATGGTTGATGATCTATTACTTATCGGGGCATATATTTACCTGTCTGATGTCTTCATGAAGAGATCCATTGGTTTGATGAACAAACTTCGTTATGTCGCGCATATATTGCAACACATAGTAGCCACACACTTCAGTGTTGAAGGGATGTCTGGAGCACTGAAATAAGAAATGATTTATAAAAATAAATCAAATGTATTAAGTAAAGGAATAAAAGAATTTGGTCTTTTCTGTTGTTAATTGTTAAGTCCATACCGTTACAGTCCTCTACTGTATAGGTTCATCTAACGGGAGATTGAAGTATGTACGCAATCCCCTGTAACATTAGTGTAATTAATATAAGTTGTAGCACTTGTAGTATTGGTAAGAAATAGCGGATTAGCATAGTCGTCGTTACGTGTTGACGAAATTTATTGCATCATCCAGCAGTGGACTTGCGATTGGATCAAGCCAAAGGACCAAGCGCTTCTCGGGGAATATGACAATTAACATCCAATGCCACCTAATAAATATATATTTCAAATGTTATATTCATATACATTGTATTTCATCGAAAACACAGAACACCACGGAAAATAATAACTTACTTTTTGACATGGACGTAGGGGAGGAAGTAGCAAAAATTATGAACGTAGTCTGGCATTTGCAATCTCCTCTCGAAGCAAGCGACCCTCGTTTCTAGATCGACGGACGGAGTCATATGACTCGGTCTGAAGTATCCAAACGTAATGCCCGGCGGGATCTTATCGTGTATAACTCTGTTGCCATTTGAATAATTAAGTGTTCCAGTCAACAAAATTTCATTGTTAACAACAAATAATAATAAATAAATAAAAATTTACCCCATGTACACTTCAACCGCGGTTGCACTCAAAGCTTCCAATGAGCTGAAATGCAAAATGTCAGATTTTTCCAGTTGGATATAACAATCTTCACCGAAAACTTCGCTAGCAATGTACACCGAATAGATAGTCGACTTGGCCATCATTTTCGCGTGTTCGTACAAAAAACGACAATTCATTGTCATTCCTTCAAGTTTAGCGTCGTCAAAACTGCTACATTGGAGTTTAAAAAATCTGTACTCGTCATATCCCTGTGCGGGGAAAAAAAAACCAATGAACCTATTCACATTGATATGCTTATAGGTGTTTCTTATCATATAACAGAATTTAAGAATCAACTACCTTTTCATCAATGTCTACCAGACATTTCGGCCATCCCACAAAATCACCCAGTACATCTGATACTTTCTCCATGCGCCCCAACTTCATTGGAAGCTCTGCCGACGGTTCAAGTTCAATCTCTACAACCACCTTCACCATCTCATCAGTCAGCTCTTGACACTGAACGAAGCGTCCTCGCATCACTCTGCCAAGTGCTACAAGTATCCTGCCCTGATCCAAACCTCCTCCTTCCACGTGCAGCAAGCATTTCTTCCCAACCTGAAATGGAAAAATTCAGACACATTTACGAAGTAAATTGAAATTTCATCGTAATTTAAAAAATTACGGAATATTACCTTGGGTATATCTCCAAATGGGTCATCATCGTACCCAATTTCAGGGCTATGACTCGTAAGAGCGTTCGAAGTGACAGTGCACTGTGTGGTCGACGAAGAAGATTGCTTCCTAAATACTTTTTTCCAACCTACCAAACACCCCCACCCCCCGTGTTCGTCCAGGGTACTCGTCCTTTCCTATGGCCTCTGTTAATATGTCACGTCGACCATGGCATATAAATTTTCCTTCCCTCACTTGCTTCTCCAATTCATCCTGATACCGAAGTGAATGGACGTTCATGACAGTCACAGACAGTTACGTAATTATTTAACGTAAGCATAGAACTTACAATTTTGTCGGCAACCTCCCTCATATGGTCATTCACGTACTCTTTATTAGTCCTTTGGTGCCCCCTCTTCCAAACCTCATGCCTTCCAACATCGATGACAGGGTCATCCCCTGGGGATATTAAACCCTGCGCCTCCATCTCTGCTAATTTTCCCGCGACGACATCCGCTTTTGCCTTTTTGTACCCGCCCCTGGACATAGTATGCGGGTACCTGTTCGATTTCGCTCGCGCAATGTTCAACTCCCTAAGTTTTTGTGCCTCGGGAGTCAGACGTTGTTCCACAAAGGTCTTCCATTGATCTGTATCAATGAACGGATACATCTGTCGTGGGTCCTCTCCTTCTTTCGGACCAAAAATGTACTTATTTGCCAGCACACTCTTAAATTCTCTCCATATTTTAGCCGATGCCCGCATCTCCGTTCTCTTTCACCGTAGTTAAGTCATTCTGAGGCACATCAAATATTTTCTGCAGAATTAAATGAATGGTTAACACATGCAAAAGTATAAAGTTAACAATTAATCGTTTCACAGTTAGTAATCCGAACCAAAGTCTCTTCCCACACCAACTCCCTCTGCTCCGGGCGTGCTAACGTCCATTTTTCATATGTAATTGGCATATGCTTTTTCGCAACCAGACCTGCATGTACCGAACGCACAGTTTAACGTATAAATACCACATTGTGCATTTAATATATTAACATACTTTATCATATTACCAATGTATGTTCTAAATAATTTCCCTACATCACCGTTGATAGTTCCATCTGCTGCTATCGTGACCGGTTCCTTTGTGCCATCTTTATGCTTGTCAATTAAACTGGTCAGAAGGGTTGCACCCCTTTGTTTACATTTCGATTTTTTCTTAACTGTCGCTGATGAGGCTCCGTCGAGACTACTTGGTGTGTTAACCATCGTCCCTACATTCTCATAGTTTCAAGCAGAATAATAATCAGTTGCCTGAACTGAGTACCCTGACTAAATGAATACATCCATACACCGGAGTCAACCAATTTTTCAAATTTACACGCAACCGTAACCGTGTCGCACTCCGGACAACTTATGCAAAACAGAGACAATAAGCGCCGAAATAGGATGACAACTATCGACATACCTGGGCGAAAAAATCAAACCTCCGCGTGAGTGAAATGCGTACCGCGGGCGAAGAAGTCGGCGTAAACGGAATTTACCAGTGTGGTTAAAAAATGTGTTGAAATGTAATTTTTAGGGTTCTAGGGCGTTTATTCTTCCGTCTCCGTGTTCACTACACATATACCGGTGCCTATATATGCCAGCGCCGTTATATGTTATTTCTCACGTCGCCTATATATAAATGCGCCGTTTATTTATACTAAGGTAGCGCCTAAATTAAAGCGCTGTCTCAATACATATATGCAACGTCGCTTCTGTATAAGCGTCGTCTTAAATGTCACGGAATAATAACTGAATTACGACTGAATCATATATCGTCCACCCTATAAGTAAACGCACTATCTCTTGTCCTTATATTTTTCATCCCAACAATTTCATATAATGAGTTCGAACTCTGCAGTCGACCGTTTCTTTGCGGAGGAGATGTCTGATGAAGAATCAAGCGGTTCTAAAGGATATGTTTGTTCCGCTCAAGATGGATTCTATCCATGTGATAATGGCTCCGAATATTTAGGAGAGCATAGCTTCAGTATGGAAAAATACAGATACGACGAATACAACAATAATAGACAATGTTCGTCCTCAAATACAAGTCCATGTGACGGTGGCGAAGAAGTTGACCAGCCGTCACCCCGTGGGTCAGATGGAAAGCAAGCACCAAAAACTCGTTGAATTTATGTAATTAACGTTCCACATAATCTGTACTAAAGTATCATAAACTATGTTATATATTGATGTGCAACGTATCTAATGAAGTTAACTACCCCTTTTCGGTTATAAATGCGCGTTTTAATTTTAGAAAACGGGGAACGGACTACTATCGAAAACGAGACGTATATTGTTTCTATGCACTATATATATAAAAGCACGTAAAAATTACTATCTAAAATTGAAACCCAACGATTTGTAAGAATGAGCAAGAATTCTGAAGCTGACCGTATATTTGCTTCGTCGTCCGGATATGAATTCGAAGGCGGGTCTGAAGGATATATTTGCTCCGCTCAAGATTTTATATATCGTTGCGACAATGTCTCGGACTGTCTAGGATATCATATCTTCAGTTGATAAAAATACATACACAACGAAGACAATAGTATACAAGTACATTTTCAAAGGCAAACCAGTGTGAAAGTGAGGCCGAATTTGTAGTGCATCTCAAAAGTGCACATATATATATATATATATATATATATATATATATATATATATATATATATATATATATATATATATATATAGGGGGTGATTCAGGTACAAAGTGCATTTAGAGTACAAAGTACAAAGTAATCAGGATCGTTGATTTAATTAAATTAATGGCTAAGATTAAATCATCCAAATTTAACCGGCGTTTAACCTCCGTTATGTTTGAAAGATATACAAGGGTAATTATGAGATTAACTATATTCATTTTATTTCTAGTCGTAACTGAACGAGAGATTATCTCACCGAATCAAACCTTAATCAACACAAAATCTCTCACATCCGCAGCACGATATCGAGCACTAATACAGTTCGATCTTTCATTCTAGGGCGATTTCGACTACTCCTTCAGTTCGATTTTGACAACTAGGGCGGCGGATTGTTGTATAGTCAACAGATGGCTAAAAGAAATTCGATTTTCTTCCCCAGGTATGATGCCCTAGTTTAAAGTAGTGTTTTCCTAAATCGAAGACGTCGTGGTTGTGATTTGGCTTGATTTGTTTCGAAAATGGGTTTGTTGATTTACACAGCTTTGTGAAATTCGTTTGATTTAATTTGTGAACATGGTTTGTTTTTTGATCAAAAGGTTTCTGGTAGTGAATATAGTTGGTTTGTGATCATGGTTGGTTTGTGAATATAGATGATGGGTTTGTTTCTGGATTTTACGTCAAGGGTTTGTTGATGTACACAACTTTGTGAACTCATTGATCTAAGTGCCAATCCTGCAGAACTAGTAGTTCTTCTCATGTGAACTCAACCACCAGTAGTGAACTCATTTGTTGATTGGTGCATGATGTTCTTACTGAGTGCGCTGAATTGTTGTTTTAAAATTTGGATTTGTGGATTTCTACCGCTTTCTCAATTGCGTTGGATTCAATTTATGAACTTGAATTTTTGTAATCAAATGTTATCTGGTAATAATGCGATTGATGGATGGTTGATGTAGTGCTTATATGAATGAAAATATTGATTTGTGAACGCAGCGATTTAATTGTGAATGATATTGTTATTATGTGAACGAGTATGCCGAGTTGTGAACGCATATACTGACTTGTGAACCGGGATGCTTGATGAGCTGATGTTGTTCGATGAATGTTTGACAAGTGTTTGTGGCTGTATTGGGGGTTGTTGGGTTATTTTAGAAATGTTTCTTTGAGGCCAACTAATTTGTTATCGTGTAAGCGGATTGGATTTTGATTGTGGTTTCTTATTTGTGCTTTTAATGGGAGGAATTTGCTACTGTCCTGTGTTTCGTAGTGGATTGACGGATCAAGAAAAACCACTTGATTGTTGCTTGCTTGAACCAGGATTTATTTAATGTTGCGAAAACTCTGATTGAGTTGGGGGCTAATGTCAATGCTTATGTATGTGAACTTGATTTTTTGCAATATACTGCACTGGTAAGTGAACCTGATACCTTTTTATAGTTTGAGGTATTAGGTGTTCCTTATGTTCATTAATATGGTATATCAAACTGTCAGCCTTACTATGATTTGTTTGACTGTTGCAGGCTCTGCAAATTGGAGGCTATTTTATCCTAAAGAATGAAAAGACAGTCTGTGAGATCTCCAAAGATAATTCAAAGTACTAAAGTTGTCATCACTCTAGTGACAAAAAATATGATGTTTTAGCTTTACCTACATTATTAATTTGAATAAGTGTAATGGGTTTTAGCCTTTTAGGTTCATCAGTGGTTGGTGTACCTGGATATTGCTTTCATTTCAAATGTGTGCTCTATTAGTGGCCCTGTAATTTTTATTTTGTGACTGTCATATTTTGTGAACGTTTTTTATTTTGTGAATATACTTTTTATTATATGAATATAATTCATATTTTGTGAATGCTGATTTATGTGTAAACTCATCTACTATTTGATGAACACTACCACAACTACTATGTAGTGAATACAGATTTATGCTGTGAACACAATTACTATTTGGTAAACACAACACTTATTTGGTGAATACAGTTAAGCTCTGGCATGCCTCATGTACTGTTAATAAGCTCGGTACAATCCTGCAAAGCAAGGGGCTCAAACTCAAACATATCTGATGTTGGTTTGGGGTTACAGTTGATCAATGCATCCACAAAGTAGCATGTTTCGTTCCCCTCTGGCACGTCCATGACATACGTCACTGGTCTTCCATTAATCACCTCGGGGTGTAAGCTTTCTAAATTTATATGCTCGTCCACCAAGACCATCCACATGAAACATATCCACACAAGATGCTTGACCTTCATTTTCACTGTCATTAAAATGCACAAAACCATAAAGATTCTAATTCGGTGAACAAACTTAACTGGTAAGATTTCATTCTTGAGGTAATCTAGAATATTAATCTAAACCCCAATTTTATCATGAGCTTTTCACTACACCTCCAACAATAAGGATAAGCAACTAAGAGAGTATATAGTTTTTACTCATTTGCAGACTGTTCTTATGCATACATACCATTAGATTAGGAAGAATCAAGCACAAAATAAATATAACTGTCTTAAAGAAATTAAATTTCAAGATTTGAAAGTTGTGAGATTCAGCTTCTAGGAAAAAATACATCCAATGGGGACAAAATATTAACCCATTTACATCCTAATAATGATGGATTACCGGTCGTCGGATGATGACTTGTGGTCAGACGCCAACACACGCAACAAAGCCAAAGACTTGATACACATACATCAATGACCATCAAATTCCAATGGCTTGACCGTGCTCCAGTCTCGTGGATGGAAGCTCGAATTTGACATCCTATGGCAACCTCCAATATCTAATTCATCACCGTGCTTGATGCATCAGAGGCGGCGCTGAAGCACCGACACGCCCGAGATCCAACCGAGCTGCGGCGGAGAAGAGGCTGAGCAGTCGCGTAGTTCTGCAGATGAGGAAGTTTTGAAGAGATCTGAAAATTGTGATTTCCCTGGGTTTGATTAGGTCTGGCGATTATAACGGATGAGATAGGTAACTGAGATTGATTTTGATTTTAAAATATGCTCTATTATTCGAAGTTAACTGAGATTAACAGAGTTAAATTTTAGGTATAATGACAGTCATATCCCCAGTATATATTAATTAATATGAAAAGACTGATTTTAATTAATTAAATCTCAGCCATAAAAAATTTAGATCTAATGGTTTTGATTACTTTGTACTTTGTACTCTAAAAATTACTTTGTACATGATCCAAATCCTATATATATATATATATATATATATATATATATATATATATATATATATAGAGGAGTGTTCAAATGAGGACACCCAAATTTGGTAAGGACGTAGGGACAAATCTCATCCATTAGATCATCATCCATCTAACCCCCCGTGCTTTGTGGGTGCGCCACGTGTCCAAGTACCCAAAATCCAATAAAGCAAATAGTAAAATCCCACTACCAAAAAGCAAATAGTAAAATCCACTACCACATGTGACACGTGGCAGCTTGTGGATCATTGGATGAACCTCATCCAATGGCCAAGATTAGTCCCTACACCCTCACCATAAGACATGTCATCAATTGAACGCCCCCCTATATATATATATATATATACACGTGGGTGTCAACAATTAGCACGGAAGACGACAACAAAATTAAAGTAAAAATTAAAAGCTGTGATAAGTGTAGTCACCCGACATCGCTCAATAATGATCGTCACATCATATTGTAAAAAAAAAATTAAAAAAATAAACAAAATAGTGGTTGATCGTCACATCATATCAAAAAAAAAAACCAAGAAAAAAAAGGAAATAGTGGTCGTCAAATCGATTTGGGCAAATCTTTTTATACATAGATACTCATGTCTGATTTCTTGATATATGTGGGCGGTATCGTCGATCAATCCTGACACTTAATTTCTTCACTTTTGTATGATAATATATACATACATATATATATATATATGCACTTTTGAGATGCACAACAAATTCGGCCTCACTTTCACACTGGTTTGCCTTTAATTTGAAAATGTACTTGTATACTATTGTCTTCGTTGTGTATGTATGTGTATCAACTGAAGATATGATATCCTAGACATGTACAGTCCGAGACAGTGTCGCAATGATATATAAAATATTCAGCGGATCAAATATATCCTTCAGAATCGCCTTCGAATTCATATCCGGACGACGAAGCAAATATACGTTCAGCTTCAGAATTCTTGCTCATTCTTACAATTCGTCGGGTTTCAATTTTAGATAGTAAATTTTACGTGCTTTTATATATAGAGAGCATAGAAAGAATATACGTCTCGTTTTCAAAAATAGTCCGTTCCCCTATTTCTGCAAATTAAAACGCGCATTTATAAACGAAAAGGGGTAGTTAACTTCATTAGATACGTTGCACATCAATATATATATAACATAGTTTATGACACTTTAGTACAGATTATGTGGATCGTTAATTTCATACATCACCCCGAGTTTTTGGTGCTTGCTTTCCATCTGATCCACGGGGTGACGGCTGGTCAACTTCTTCGCCACCGTCACATGGACTTGTATTTGAAGACGAACATTGTCTGTTATTGTTGTATTCGTCGTATCTGTATTTTTCCATACTGAAGCTATGCTCGCCTAAACATTCGGAGCCCAAATCACATGGATAGAATCCATCTTGAGCGGAACAAACATATCCTTCAGAACCGCTTGATTCTTCATCAGACATCTCCGCTAAGAAACGATCGACTGCAGAGTTCGAACTCATTATATGAAATTGTTGGGATGAAAATACAAGCACAAGAGATAGTGCGTTTACTTATAGGGTGGACTTTTAAGACGACGCTTACACAAAAGCGACGTCCCATATATCTATATATTGAGACAGCGCTTTAATTTAGGCGCTGGCTTAGTATAAATAAACGGCGCGTTTAAGTATAGGCGACGTGAGAAATTGCATATAACGGCGCTGGAATATATAGGCGCCGTTATATGTTTAGTGAACACGGCGACTGAAGAACAAACGCCCTAGAACCCTAAAAATTACATTTCAACACATTTTTTAACCACACTGGTAAATTCCGTTTACGCCGACTTCTTCGCCCGCGGTACGCATTTCGCTCACGCGGAGGTTGATTTTGTCGCCCAGGTAGGTCGATAGTTGTCATCCTATGTCGGCTCCTATTGTCTCTGTTTTGCATAAGTTGTCGGCGGAATGCGACACAGTTACGGTTACGTGTAAATTTGAAAAATTGGTTGACTCCGGTGTATGGATGTATTCATTTAGTCAGGGTACTCAGTTCAGGCAACTGATTATTATTCTGCTTGAAACTATGAGAGTGTAGGGACGATGGTTAACACACCAAGTAGTGTCGAAGGAGCCTCATCAGCGACAGCTAAGAAAAAATCGAAACGTAAACAAAGGGGTGCAACCCTTCTGACCAGTTTAATTGACACGCATAAAGATGGCACAAAGGAACCGGTCACGATAGCAGCAGATGGAACTATCAACGGTGAAGTAGGGAAATTATTCAGAACATATATTGGTAATATGATACAGTATGTTAATATATTAAGTTACCTGCACAATGTGGTATTTATACGTTAAACTGTGCGTTCGGTACATGCAGATCTGGTTGCGAAAAAGCATATGCCAATTACATATGAAAAATGGACGTTATCACGCCCGGATCAGAGGGAGTTGGTGTGGGAAGAGATTTTGGTCCGGATTATTAACTGTGAAACGATTAATTGTTAACTTTATACTTTTGCATGTGTTAACCATTAAATTAATTCTGCAGAAAATATTTGATGTGCCTCAGAATGAGTTAACTACGGTGTTAAAGAGAACGGAGATGCGGGCAGCGGCTAAAATATGGAGAGAATTTAAGAGTGAGCTGGCAAATAAGTACATTTTTGGTCCGAAAGAAGGAGAGGACCCACGACAGATGTATCCGTTCATTGATACGGATCAATGGAAGACCTTTGTGGAACAACGTCTGACTCCCGAGGCACAAAAACTTAGGGAGTTGAACATTGCGCGAGCGAAATCGAACCGGTACCCGCATACTATGTCCAGGGGCGGGTACAAGAAGGCAAAAGCGGATGTCGTCGCGGGGAAATTAGCGGAGATGGAGGCGCAGGGTTTAATATCCCCGGGGGATGACCCTGTCATCGATGTTGGAAGGCATGAGGTATGGAAGAGGGGGCACCAAAGGACTAATAAAGAGTACATGAATGACCATATGAGGGAGGTTGCCGACAAAATTGTAAGTTATATTGTTACGTTACATAATTACGTAACTGTCTGTGACTGTCATGAACGTCCATTCACTTCGGTATCAGGATGAATTGGAGAAGCAAGTGAGGGAAGGAAAATTTATATGCAATGGTCGACGTGACATATTAACAGCGGCCATAGGAAAGGACGAGTACCCTGGACGAACACGGGGGATGGGGTGTTTGGTAGGTTGGAAAAAAGTATTTGGGAAGCAATCTTCTTCGTCGACCACACAGTGCACTGTCACTTCGAACGCTCTTACGAGTCATAGCCCTGAAATTGGTTACGATGATGACCCATTTGGAGATATACCCAAGGTAATATTTCGTCCAAATTTTTTTAAATTACGACGAAATTTTAATTTACTTCGTAAATGTGTCTGAATTTTTCCATTTCAGGTTGGGAAGAAATGCTTGCTGCACGTGGAAGGAGGAGGTTCGGATCAGGGCAGGAAACTTGTAGCACTTGGCAGAGTGATGCGAGGACGCTTCGTCCAGTGTCAAGAGCTGACTGATGAGATGGTGAAGGTGGTTGTAGAGATCGAACTTGAACCGTCGGCAGAGCTTCCAATGAAGTTGGGGCGCATGGAGAAAGTATCAGATGCACTGGGTGATTTTGTGGCATGGCCGAAATGTCTGGTAGACATTGATGAAAAGGTAGTTGATTCCTAAATTCTGTTATAAGATAAGAAAAACCTATAAGCATATCAATGTGAATAGGTTAAGTGTTTTTTTTTACGCACAGGGATATGACGAGTACAGATTTTTTAAACTCCAATGTAGCAGTTTTGACGACGCTAAACTTGAAGGAATGACAATGACTTGTCGTTTTTTGTACGAACACGCGAAAATGATGGCCAAGTCGACTATCTATTCGGTGCACAGTGGTAGCGAAGTTTTCGGTGAAGATTGTTATATCCAACTGGAAAAATCTGACATTTTGCAGTTCACCTCATTGGAAGCCTTGAGTGCAACCGCGGTTGAAGTGTTCATGGGGTAAATTTGTATTTATTTATTAGCATTTGTTGTTAACAATGAAATTTTGTTGACTGGATCACTTAATTATTCAAATGGCAACAGAGTTATACAAGATCAGATCCCGCCGGGCATCCGGTTTGGATACTTCAGACCGAGTCATATGACTCCGTCCGTCGATCTAGAAATGAGGGTCGCTTGCTTCGAGAGGAGATTGCAAATGGCAGACTACGTTCATAATTTTTGCTACTTCCTCCCCTACGTCCATGTCAAAAAGTAAGTTATTATTTTCCGTCGTGTTCTGTGTTTTCGATGAAATACATTGTATACGAATATAACATTTAAAATATATATTTATTAGGTGGCATTGGATGTTAATTGTCATATTCCCCGAGAAGCGCGTGGTACTTTGGCTTGATCCAATCGCAAGTCCACCGTTGGCTGATGCAATAAATTTCGTCAACAGGTAACGACGACTGTGCTAATCCGCTATTTCTTACCAATACTACAAGTGCTACAACTTATAGTAATTACACTAATGTTACAGGGGATTGCGTACATACTTCAATCTCCCGTCAGATGAACCTATACAGTGGAGAACTGTAACGGTATGGACTTAACAAATAATAACGGAAAGGACCGAATTCTTTTATTCCTTTACTTAATACGTTTGATTTATTTGTATAAATCATTTCTTATTTCAGTGCCCCAGACAGCCCTTCAACACTGAAGTCTGTGGATACTATGTGTTGCAATATATGCGCGACATAACGAAGTTTGTTCATCAAACCAATGGATCTCTTCATGACGACATCAGACAGGTAAATACATGCCCCGATAAGTAATAGATCATCAACCATTAGCCTACGTATATGCCAATTTGATAACTGTGCGCTTTTTTCCCAGGCTTTCCCAACAGGAGAGGACTCGTATGGTAACAATGTCCTGAATGATTTGAGGTGCGAGTTTGCTAATGAATTGGTAGAATACTTGCGGCAAGCAGATAATCCATTGTAAAACACATCATATATATATTCTGTGTATTGGTCCAAATGTTTTGTACATATAATGCTGGGCAATGTAATGTGTTTGTTGATAATATAGAGCAATGTAATCGGGAATAAATGTTTATTAAGGAAATGGTATCGTGCACGGCGCTTTCGACAGCGCTTAAACTGGACGGCGCCGTGTATAATGTCCAATGAGACAGCGTGTCATTTGTAAGGCGCCGTTTATTATGAACTTAAGTCGGCGCCTTATGGGTAAGCGATGTTTTAAGTATACCTTATACGGCGCGTCTCAATTAAGCGCCGTTTTTAAGTTTATGGATATAAACAATATATCCAATGAGACAGCGTGTCATTTGTAAGGCGCCGTTTATTATGAGCTTACGTCAGCGCCTTATTGGTAAGCGATGTTTTACGTATACCAGATACGGCGCGTCTCAATTAAGCGCCGTTTTCAAGTATACCTAGGTAATAATAAATTAGTTTAAGATGTAAACAATATTCAAATAAATTGTATATGAATGTAATATACAATTTATGACATAATTGTAAGGCGTTGGAAATCACTAATATATTTAATTCATTGGCAATTTCCAATAAATGTTTCATTTTTCTGTCATTTTGCCGTCATTATACCTTTACAAAGTTCCCGTTAATTATAGACCGTTGTTGTGTTTCGGTCACTATTACATGTTATTTCCGTCATGGACGGAAGTTGGACGGAAACATTTATGCAACCATATTTCATTGTTGCGCTATATAACTATGAGAACTCTTGAAATCATTCATCCCACCACATTCAGTAGCAACATATACTTCCTTCCAATCGTCAACATGTCTCCTTCATTTGACCGTGTGAGTTTCACTGACAATACACGCGGATTTGCTCGTAGAGATCACGTTGTGCCTATTGGCCGACACCAGTAACAACTTACTATATTGTTCTCTTCATATTGTCTGTTTTGATAAATGCGGCACGTTATGTAATCCATACTTTTGTAACAGTTTCTTCCCATTCGATGTTCAACGACGGATTGCTCAAGAATGCATCTTAAAATGTTGGGACGCAACGTGGGCATCATGGACCAGGATCCCAGACAGCAGCAAGGAAATATGGTTCGAGGAGTTTCAGGTACAAAACAAGAACTCGAGAAATGTTTTACTTTCCTTTGGATGACTAAAGTTAACGGATCTTACAAATGATTTGCTTGTAGAGTATAGCTACCTGGGATGCACAATATGACAGTCGCATTCGGGGTAATTTTATGAATGCATGCAAGATGATCATCAATGATCATCGTACGATGCGAAGGACAGGAAGGAATTCACTTTTGTCGTTGTCAACCAACCCGTAGATTGCATAATGTTGATGTCGTTATAAATCAATTAGTGACAACTTTGTATTCAATGAGTTAATTAATAAAATATAGTGCTTTTTATCCAAATGAATTTGTAACGCGTGCAAATTAACCCCTAAGTAATGGTTTTTATATAATAAATTATATTTGAAATCATTTGTGTAACGCTGATTGATTATACGTTAAAATAAATTGATAATAAAGTAATATAAAAAAATTCAGAAAATATGGTTCGCAAATGAGACAGCGCTTCCGTTTTGAAGCGATGTCTTAATTGACATTATAAACGGCGCCTTATAAATGAAGCGCTGGCATATATGACGGAAATGTCGGAATGTATGTGAATAAAATATGCGGGTACGTTCCGTCATTTGTTCGTTACTTATATTCCGTCGCTAATCCGAGAACTCATGAGAGACGAAATTAATGTTGACGGAATGATAATGGAAATACCTCGAAAATGTTTTTGGTGACGAAATGGAATCGAAAATGTCACGTTTTATTTACCGTCGCCTTTTCTTATGACTTTATTGAGACGGAATTTTTGGACGGAAAATTTGGAAAAATTTGTAGTGAATATGCATGTTCATAAAAGTTGGTTTCATAATCTCCCATCAAAAGTCATTATCCTTAATTACACCTTTGCTAGTGATAATGCACTATATATATGGCTAATACAATATATCAACCTCTCATATATAAATAATTTGGTCAAGATAACATTGATATTTAATTTGTGAATGGGGAGCATGATAAGGTGGAATAATTGTGTGTAATTGCCCCAAACACACAAAATTTCAACTACTTTTCCATTTAAGGGAGTCAATCATGTTAGTTGCCTTAAGTAGTAGGGAACCACAACATCAAGGACATTTTTCTTGTTCTTGGTTTTCAAATCTCTATAAACAGCCGATAATGTCCCTGGCATGGGAAACTTAATTAATTTAAAGAACAATTCCAGTCAATTGAAGCTTTTGACGAAGTCATTTTTCATGTAAAGAAAGTATCATGATAAGATTGATATCAACCAAAAGCCATTTGGGTATAGTAAGAGGTCGTCCAAAAAGGCCAAAAAGCTTAAATACTTAATTTGGTGAGATTATTTCTTTAATGTCATTTTATTCGGGTGAAACATGTCAGAACAATTTATTTAATGAGTTAATTTGGATCATTATGTAGGGCGCAAACATGTCATATTCAAGTAGAAAATGTTAATATGATGTTAAACTAAGATAAAAAAAAAAAAAAGATGCTAATTAAATGGAGTTGTACATGGATGTAGGAATTAGAGAAAAAGGGAACGGTTTAACTCAAGATTCTAGTTAAGAACATCCTTCTAGAAGCTATGAAGTTACTTGGGACTTGAAGGAAGGAGGCAGCAAGGAGTCTGATTCTTTGGGCGATGGAGACTTTAAGAACTCATCATCAATGCAAAATATGGCTTCACGGTTGATGGTAATAGTTGTTGTTGTTCAAAAATCAAAAATTCAAACATTTTAGAAAGAAGGCTACGCGCAGCGCGTGAAGCGAAAGTAAGTTCCAATGGCGGCGACCGTCAAGGGGAGAAAGCCTGGTCTTCCGCCTAGGTTTTCGAAGGTCGACAAAGGCAAAGGACCAGCGCAAGGAGTAGGGGGAGGGAGTCAAGCGGAAGGTGTGAAGGTGGGTCCGGCGAGGGAAACCCTAGGCACAAGGAGCAGTGGTCCAGGTCCAGTTGCGGACAAGGTCGGGGAACCAAAGGGGGAGGGTGATCCGAGTGGAGCAGCGGGGAGCAGTGCTCCAGCTGCGGCGAAGCCCGTGGAGCTACAAGGGGAGGCTGATTCGATGCATTTGAAGAGTAGAAACTTCTGGGCTGAGAAGACCGCTGTCTTCAGGAACAGAGAGAGGGGGGTTCCGTTGAGTTTCTACCCTCAGATGCAGGGGGCGGATGCGGTCGTTATCCCGGCAGAGATCTGGAATGAAGCAACTTTGCGGTTCAGGTTTGCGCTAGTCGGCTTCGTCTTCGGATCCAAACCGTTTCTGGGGAGAGTAAAAGGGTTCGCGAGGACGAAGTGGGGTGATGATTCGGTGGTGAGAGTCTCCCAGCTTAGCGAAGGTATCTTCCTGATGAATTTCACTACAGAGGAGAAGATGTTGGAAGCTCAGATGGGTGGCCCGTGGACTTTCGATAATCGCCCATTCATTTTGAAGCAATGGTCGGAAGAGGAGGAGTACAAGTGTGGAAGTATCAGTGCGCTGCCTGTCTGGGTCAGGTTGCCTGGGATAAAGGCTCACCTAGCCGATGCGAGGATTCTGAGTTTGCTGTGCTCGCGGTTGGGAAAGCCCTTATGCACAGATGGCATCACTGCTGAGGGGTTGAACTACAACTATGCGAGAGTTTGCATAGAGGTGTATGCGGATGTTGAGTTGATTAATAGCATAGAGTATAAAGATCCCCATGGAAACAATTTCGTACAACCAGTGATCTATGAATGGAAGCCCCCGAGATGTAACAACTGCTGCAATTTTGGACATACTCTGGACAAATGCCCAGAGCCAAATCTAGAAGAGATGATCGAGGGGATGAGGGAACATGAGAGGAGAAGCATGAAGCTAAAGTATAAAGTAGACTGTGATGACACTGGGATTGAAAGAATGGAGGAGACACCAGGAGTGGGACTTCAACAGGTGCAACCTCAAGTGTCAGGAGAGGAGGTTGATGATTTATGCTCCATTGTTCCAGATACTCAAGTTGAGGCTGAGAAAGGGGACAAGGATGAGGTAAACGTTGAGGAAGGTGGAGTTTTGAAGGACCCAAAAGCGAGAGAGGCGTTAGCCGAGGAATTCAAAGAGTTTATGTCTAAAAGTGCCCTGAAAAGAGCAAGGAGGGAGGAGAAAAGGAACTCAGGAGAAGGGGGCAGTCGAGAAGGGACAGAAAAGGCAGAATCTAGCGCTGGGAGTGGGGTGAGAATGGAAGGTTCTAGGACTAAGACTAAGATGTCGAAGTCCCAGATGAAGGAGAAGCAAAGGAAAGGAGGAGGTAACACCAATCACTCTAGTTGATATGTATAAAGTCGCCTGCTGGAATGTGAGAGGGTTAAATCACCCTTCAAAAAAATCGGAAGTCAAAGATTGGATCAGGAGAGATAGGTTGAGCTGTGTGGTTCTGTTAGAAGTGAAGTTGCAAGAAGATAGATGGGAAGGAGCTATGAGGAGCTGCAGTCCTAGTGAGTCTTGGAAGGGGGTGTGTAGTATCCCCTTTGAAGGGTGGGCCAGAGTTATGATCCTCTGGGATGATGAGGTGATTAAGATCTCTCAGGTAGATAGAGATACTCATTATATCTGTTGTACCATGATGTCAGAGTATGGGTCGTTTGAGGCGGCGTTCGTGTATGCTAGTAATGCAGCGGAGCATAGAGCCTTAATGTGGGTGGAGTTGGAAAATAAATTGAGACAGGGTGGAGGGAGCTGGCTGTGTGCGGGGGATTTTAACTGCATTTTAATGCCGGGTGAGAAGAGAAATGGGAAGAGAGTTAGGGACACAGAGTTGGAGGATCTGAGGAACTTTGTTACAAACTGTGATCTAAACGACATTGATGCTAGCGGGCATATCTTTACCTGGAGTAATAATAACATTATCCCGGATAAGCGCATCTGGTGTAAGTTGGACCGAGCTATGAGTAATGAAGGTTGGCTTAACCAGCATCCCAATGTTTCTGCAGTTTTCTTGCCGCCAGGGATCTCTGATCACTGTCCGTTAGTGGTTTCTTGGGGCGAGACAAAGAGGAGGAAAAGTTCTTTCCGATATTGCAACTTTTGGGAGGAGTTGGATGACTACCAAGACAAAGTGGATTTATGCTGGAAAAGCTCTAGGGACTGTAATAACCTGTTTTTGCTGCAGGATAAGCTTAAGGCTATGAAGAGGATGATGAAAGGCCATTTTGTGAAGGTGACTAGAGGCATGGAGAAGAGAGTGGCTGAGTTGAGAAGTGATCTGGGAGAAGTGCAGATCCTTGCTGAACAGCACCCTTCTGATCCAGCCCTGGCTCTGAGAGAGCAGCTTTTGGTTAAGGAGTTCCGGAAAGTTAAAGGCTATCAGTTCCTCTTCTACCAGCAAATGGCTAAGCTTCGTTGGCTGAAAGAGGGGGATGCCAATAGCAAGTATTTCCACAGCTTGATGAAGGGCCGGAGGAGTAAAAATAGCATTCGCCTTGTTAAAGATGCAGCTGGTGTAGTGCATACTGATGAGGCGACCATCAAGAAGGAATTTGTGAACTACTTTAAATCGATTCTTGCTGAGACGAAAGATTGCAGCCCTATCGACCCGGATGTGGTTAAGAATGGAAAGTTAATTGAAGATCAGCAGTGCAGAAACCTGATTCGGGAGGCCACTGATGTAGAAATCTGGAAGGCCCTTTCCAGTATTGGTTCCGATAAATCCCCTGGGCCGGATGGGTTCTCTGCGAGCTTTTTCCGCAAGAATTGGAGCTTAGTCGGAAAGGAGTTCTGTTCTGGGATCAGGCACTGCCTCAAGTTCAATGCATTGCCCAAAGGTATGAACTCAGCGTTTATCGCCCTGATCCCTAAGTCCGAGATGGTTGATATGCCTGGGGATTATAGGCCTATATCGTGCTGCAACGTGGTTTATAAGGTGCTGTCGGGTCTGCTGGTTGATAGATTGAAGCTCGCCCTTCCTTCTATCATTGACCCGGCGCAAGGTGCGTTTATTCAAGGCCGGTCGATAGTGGGTAATGTGTGCCTAGCTCAGCAGGTAGTCTCTGGCTATGGGAGGAAGGGGATCAGTGAGCGTATGGCGTGGAAGATAGACCTCCGTAAGGCGTATGACACGGTCGATTGGCAGTTCCTTCATAATCTGATGGTTCTCCTCAAATTTCCTCTGAAATTCATCTCTTGGATTGATATGTGTGTTCGATCGACTTCTTTTTCCTTGCAAATCAATGGGGAGCTGGTGGATTACTTTGAAGGGAAGCGGGGCTTGCGGCAGGGAGACCCGATCTCGCCTCTCCTGTTTACCATTGCTATGGACTACCTCTCCCGCTTGCTTAGAGGCCTATCGAAGAAGCATGGGTATTATCATCATCCCAAGTGCCACAGAGTGGACCTCAAGCACCTCATCTTTGCGGATGATCTTTTTCTGTTCAGCAGTGGGAGATGCTCTTCGGTTGCTGTGTTGAAGAAGGCCCTGTGTAGCTTTCTGCATTGTTCTGGGCTGGAGGTTAACTCGGAGAAGAGCCAGCTGTTCTTAGCAGGCATGAGCGAGGTCAAAAGGAGATGGGTGGAGAGTGTGCTGAGCTGCTCCGTCAGTGAGCTTCCAGTGAGATATCTGGGATTCCCGTTAAATTCCAAGAGCATTAGCTCGCAGGATTGCACTGCTATTACTCAGCGGATGACTAGTAGGCTTAACTGTTGGAGCAACCGATTCCTGTCGAGAGCGGGTAAAAGGGTGCTTATCATCTCAGTGCTTCAGGCCATTGTGTTCTACTGGGCTAGTATTTGTATCCTTCCTAAGAAAGTTATTCAGGGCATTAATTCTATTTGTGCGAATTTCTTGTGGAATGGTAAGGCGGAGGGGAGAGGTTGTCACTTGATCAGTTGGAATGCGGTGTGCCTGGACAAGAGGGAGGGAGGTCTAGGGATCAAAAATCTAGAAGTGATGAACGAAGCCTTGGTCCTGAATCAGCTATGGGATCTGAACAGAAATAGCCAGAGCCTTTGGAGTTGTTGGGTGAGAGAGTATTGGACTAAGGGGATTCACTGGTGGGACAACCCTCACCTTATTAGCAGCTCCTGGGTTCTACGGAGGCTGGCGTTCTGCAAAAATATCAGCAGCAAGTGCACTGAAGTGGTTGGCGGAGAGCTGAGGTGGTCTGGTGAAGGGAAAGGATTCACAGTTCATGACACTTATCTCACGCTCAGGAACAGAGCAGAAGAAGTGGACTGGTTCAAGCTTGCGTGGAATCGGTTCAACTCCCCTCGTGCTTCGCTGAATGCGGTGCTGGTAGCTAAAGATAGGCTGCTTACGAGAACGAGATTGAGAAATATGAGGATGAGCATTGTCCCAACGTGCGTGGTGTGTAATGTTGAAGATGAAACAAGGGACCATCTATTCTTCCAGTGTAGGGTGTCTCAGGATATATGTGGCAAGGTGCTGAGGTTCTTGGGAGTCTCGGGCGTGCCTACCCACTGGCATGTTCTTATCCCTTGGTTTAACAACCTCAACCAAGGGAGGATCCGGACGAGGTTGATCGCTGCAGCCATTACAGGGTCCATGTACGAGATTTGGAGAGCTAGAAACAGTATTATCTTCAGAGAGGAGAGTATTAACGAGGAAATGGTGGCCAGAAGCATCATTTGGAATTTGAAAACAAAGATTGGTGGTATCATTGGTTCTGTTAATAGTTTACAGGATAGAAATTGGTTGGATAGCATAGGCATGAGATAGTGCTTAGTTTCGCTTGGTTTTGGTGTTTTTTTGGTTGGCGCCGTTTGAGGCTTGGTTGTACAGGTTTTGAGTAATGAAATCATCTCTTATTCAAAAAAAAAATAGTTGTGTTGTTGACTTCCACTTTAATGGGCTCCACTGGTTTTGTTGATATTGGCAATGTTGGAGACTTGGTGAGTTCTGAAGCTCTTTCAGCTTGAAGAATCCAATCAGTCCTGATGAGAACTATGAGCATGAAAAAAGCACAAGATGCTTGGGCAGCTAGGAGTCCCAACCAAAGTCCTGCAAACCCTAGTTTGGCAACAAACCCCATCAAGATCCCTACAGGCATACCCACTAGATAAAATGAGCCTAAGTTAATATTGGCCGCAGCTGTAGGTCTAGCGCAGCCTCTCAACACGCCGCAGCCGGTTGTCTGAGGGCAGTTCCCGAGCTCGCAAAGTCCGGTGATGGGAAGTGCAATGGCTGTTAGTTTGAGTATCTCTGGATCATTGGTGAAGAGCCTTCCCCATTTATGTCTCATTAAGGTAGTGAATGCCATGGCTGCCAGGCCTAACAAGACTGAACAGGCTAGAGATACAATCATGCATAACCGAGCTCGAGCGGGGCGGTTGGCACCTAGTTCATTCCCAGTTCTGGTGGACACCCCCAGGCTGAGGGCAGAGGGGAAGACATAGACTAAAGATGTTGTTTGGATCAGAATCCCCATTGATGAAATGGTTGCTTGTGGATTCACCAGAAGGCCACAGAGCAAGATCATGAACTCATACCACCACCATTCTAAGCAAACTGAAGCACAAGTTGGGATGGCCAAGGATAGCAGAGATGTCCAACCTCTGAGACAATCCATGCTAGGAGCAACCCAGGAAGGCTTGTAAACTCCTGAGATCAGCACAAAGCAGAAAAGCAGCAGGAAGAGATTGGCATTAGTCCAAATCATGGCCAATGCAACACCAGCAATCCCCATCTTGAAGTAAACCACTAGGATGAAGCTCAAAGGCACATGAATGACAACGGAAAGGGCAGAGCAGTAAGTTATCGGCAAAGTTATGTTCTGAGTCCGAAGATAAATCCTCAGTGGGTGCAGAAGAGCTAACAGGAACAAGTCAGGGATTGAAAAGACAATGAAAACATGTGCCACTGAGGAGATGGATTCATCTTGTCCGCATAATGTAAGGATGCTCTTCATATTAAGCCAAAGGAACGAAATGGGCACCGAAACGGAGAACAGGAGTAGAACAGTTCTTTGCAAAGTTAGGCCTAGAAGCTTCATCTGCTTAGCACCATAAGCTTGTCCGCAAATGGGTTCCATTCCCATGGCTAAGCCGGAGATCACAGAGTAGCCAGTAATATTTGCAAACCCAATTGCCAATGAGCCTCCCGCTAGCTCTAGCTCACCCAAGTAGCCAAGAAACAGCATTGAAACCATGGCTCTTGAGTACCATAGCAGCCCTGTCATCACTGTTGGCCCTGAGATCTTTCCTATGGCTTTGATCTCATCCGCTGCCTGAAATAAATACCCACATGCAGAATAAAAATCAGTTAGAATTTGGAACAATAATAACCTTAAAAACTCTACTCTTCAGGCATTAAAGGTAAATTACTAACATTGTAACTGACATTCAAGTCTCTCTAATACACGTAAAATCCTCAAACCCCAAATTATAAATAATTCGAGTTTTGTCGGTGTTTATGTAATTAAAATACCTCAGATGTAGAAGGCCATCGGTGAAGGTCAGGATGATGATGATGATCAGGGGTGACCGGGGTGGGACATGGGAGATAGTAATCCATGGAGTTTTTCAAGCTCTTGAGGTACGAAGAAGGTGATGAAGCTGCGGGAGAAGAATGGTCTGTGTTCGGGTTACACATTGTTAAACAATCTGGCACTCGAAGTTGTGTTTTGTTTTGCTTTTGCTTTTCTTCTTCTTCTTGTTCTTGTAAGTTGACGCGGAGCTTGCAGTCAGTGGATTTTCTTGAAGGTGGTGTTTATTTTAGTGAGAAACTCAAGTACGCAAGACTCATATTTATACACAGAGGAGTCGAGGAACCAGTTTTGAAGGATGGAAAATGAGGCTTATAATTAGAGGAACGTGTCATTTACATGGAGGACAGGTTTGGAGGGGAAAAGCAAAAGCGGCGGCTCAGCTGGTTTTTGGGTGGGCTGGGTGGGGGGCCCAAAGCCCAACTCTTTCTTTCTCTCTCTCTAATAGTTAACGAATTGTAGCTCTCTTTTTTTCCCTTCATGAATGAACCATCAAATTGTTCAATCAGATGACTCGCGTATGAGATCAAAACAACATTTTACACACACAAAAAAATCAACAATTTTAGTTCAAATAATGACTGTGCCAACCAGTCCAAAGATGTCATTTTCGCCTCAGCAACATGATATATCATAATCAGATCGGCAGACATCAAAATTGAAAAAGGTGTTAAAACCTAAAAATAGGCACGCGTGCAAACTTATCAAAGAAAACAAAGACAGCCAATTAACTAAAGACTTTGAAAACCGCCCAGGGAACAGCTCCCCTTGATGAAGCTCGAGTTAGGTTTTTTCTGTTGCTGTAGTGTTCTTTGATAATGGACACACACACACAGTTCTTTGGCATCTAGTTAATAATAATGGATGTTTTGTTTGGAGTTCGAATAATTTAATTGTAGGGCTTTTGGTACCTTTTGAGAAGATGAGTTTCCATTAGTGCATTATTAAGATACATTATTTATAAACCGTCCGTTTATAAATACTATATACCAAAGTCTTATCTTGGTGTGGATATTGCCAAGTAGTATGCATAACATTGATTTTATATATACTTTTGTTGCAAATGGCCTGGGTTCAATGCTTAAATCCTGTAGCTTTGAAATGACTAGCATAAATATATTTACTTTAAGAATAAATGCGTGTTTTGTGTTGGATTTTTGTAGGCATTTTTTTTAGAGTTTTGGGATTCGTGGATGAGTACTATCTTATTATTCCGTGTAGGTGAGTTTTTTCGGTTCAGCCTAATATTACATTATTAGGGGTTTCTTTTTTGTTTCTCCAAGCTCCATTGATTGCTCCCATCATCCAAAAAATTACAGAATTTTAGGTTATGACAATGTCAATGTTTGGCAGGGGATAGGGAAGCACAACTACGGGTGGATAAAACCCGACCCGATAACCCGGTCCGATTCGGTCCACTTAATGTCGGGTTAGGGTCCACTTAATCAATCCGGTATAATTTTCGGGTAGGGTTAGGGTTGAGGCTCGGGTTATCCGATTTCATAAGTAACATAAAAAATACTAGATTTTTAATGAGATTCAAACCTTATACCTCATATGAATAAACATTTATTTGTGTTCTCGTGATATATCACACTACATATGAATATGTAATTGATTTGCAATGAAAAATAAAAGTGTAATACAAAACTATAAAGTATTTATATCATAATAAATGACCGTGAATGTTTTATGCCTTTTAAAAATTTTAGTTTTAGGGTCGGGTTCGGATTCACATAATTGAACCGGTCTTTCGGACCGGATTAGGATTCGAATAAATAATCCGATCATTATTTCGGACCGGTTTAGGACCAAGCACAACCCGTCCCACACCCACCCCTAACCACAACACATATAAGACACTCAATTACCCTTCATTAATAGGGCGTGGTGAGTTGCCTTGGTGTTAAGGCTCTCCGGCCCCCCGGGCATGTGGCGGCCCGGGTTCAAGTCCCTCCAAGCGCATGAACAGGTGCTAAAAATGAGAAAATCTGCGCTATCAAAAAAAAATTACCCTTCATTAATAAGACAATATGTCAAATCCATTGGATTAGCACAAATTTGTTGGTTATTCTGAAACATAAATATCAAATAATTACCATGTGTCTGATCAGATAACGAAATTTTATCATGGTGAAATTTTACCATGAGAAGATAAAACTTTAGGTTTCAACTTGATATATTTTCAGGAAAAAAACCAAAGCAGGGAGGAGATCCTTTTTTTGTAGCAGAAAATTGACAATAAAAATGAAAACTGTTTTGCTTATAGAAAACAAGTTAGTTTAAACTTAAGAAAAATATGTCAATTTTTAAATCCTTTGAAGGCTTTAAAGCAGCGTTGGGGAGGACGGGAGCTCGGGTGCCCGCTCGGAGGTCCGCTCGGATGCACGCTCGGATGGCCGCTCGGATGCTCGATCGGATGCGCGGGCGTGTTCCTTCTGGAGGTCTCGTTGCTAAAGGTCGAAGTCTTCGTCGTTGCTGAAAGCTAGTTCAAACCAGGCGGGAGTGCGAGTCGTGGCTAAAGCTCGGAGGGGCGTCGCTATTGAGCTGAAGAGTCAGTTACGAGTAAGTGAAGTTCGTTGAAGATTAGCCAATGGGAAAGCGCCACGTTAGCTCGATCCGAGGCGCGTAGCGGATTCAAATCAGACGGTCGAGATTAGATGGAACGGACGGCTTGGATTGCATCTGGAGGAATTCGTATTTAAGCTGCGTTCTCGAGTTCAGTTAGGGTTTATCGGATAGAAACACAAATCACGTTTGTTCGAAGTCCAGGAGAGATTCGTTCAAGAAATTGATTGAGGGCTTTCAGTCGCAAGGGGATTCCGCATCGTTTGGCGTTCGATTGGAGCAAGTGGATCGGTCCATAGAGAGATCGCAGTTCATAGTTTTCATTCGAAGCTTGTAATCCCAGATTTGTACTCCGACGACGTTTTGGTCGATTCCGACGTTAGTTCTTCATAGTGAAATCGGCGAGCTAGTGAGCTCAAGTGGATTACCTTCTCACCTAGAGGGGAACCACTATAAATCGGTGTGTCAATTTACTTTCTGCAAATTCTCATTCTCTAATCGATTTTAGAGTTTGTGAATTGAACAACAACAACACAATTGGATTAATATTGTAGTCCTGAATTACAACATCCTTGGTAACTCGGTTGAACTTGTCACCTTGTAATAGGATGGTCGCACCTGGTTGTCTTGTTTTGCAGGGCTATCGGATCAACCATTAGGGTCAAACCCTTTTTTTTTAAAAATGTGTCAATATATTTTTAAAGGAAAAGGAAGAGACGCTGGAAACACCACGCACGGGACATCATGAGAAAGACTTCGTGTTCTGATGATGCCTTTACTTCATTTTTAAGATGATTAAAAACTTGTGAAAAGAAAAAATGTTAATCGGAGCAAAAGAGTGGAGAAGGTCAATAACTTTGTGCTCCATTAGGTCACTAGATTTGGTAAAGATACTTTACCTAATGGTGTGACATAAAAAGGGTTCCCGATCCCTAACGTAGGATCTAATCAATCAGCATGCTACTAGTCTTTGTCCTATCCAATTCAGGTCCTTTTAGCAAAAGAAAATCTAATAAACAATTTCTCTTAATTGGCCCTGTCCCTGCTTGCCTAGTCCCAACCCAAAGAGTAAAATTAGGCACTACGCATTTTGATCCACACTACTACTAACAGAGATTGTAATAATGTTTATCCTGAAAAATAGATAACCTATTAAGTTAACAGAAGAACTTGAGGGAGTTTGATATTGTTTTTGGGCTAAAAAGCAGGCAGAGCTTGAAATGAGCTAGCAGTACTGATGCCCCCCATAATAATATGATTGGATGGAACTGTACAACTCAATCATCTGTAGATATGGCTAAGCTGGAATAACAAAAACAGGAAAAAAGAAAACATTCAGCAGATTCATTTTGGCCGAAAAATGTCAAATCTTATGATTTTGTTTTCTTTGAATGTGTAACAAGTTTTATCCTGATGGGGGGGTGTGTGGGCAGGGGACCACTGGTCTTAATGGAGATGGCAGCGGAAGAAAACAAAGATGAGAAAAAATTCAAAAGAAGAGCGGTGTGGAAACCCCGGCAGATGGATTCCAGGGGACAATACGTGCACCAATAGCTACCATTTATTTTCTTTAATTGGTATCCCGCAACATTTATGAGTGTCTTGCTGTGGGGGGCCTTGCCTGTAACTTTCTTAGGAGGCAAAGCACAGCAATCGTTTCACCATTTCTATGCTCACTTTTGTATTTTACACTTTGTTTTTCTTTTATTTCATTGTTACGTATATATTTTCCCTGAATTTTCTTTTCTTCTCATTGTCAATTTATTTCCAGACCCAACCGCAGGTAGAATATATCCAATATTCAATTAATGAAAAAGGAAAGAAAAATGCTACCCTGTATGCCAGTGCCATTGTCAGATTCCATGTGAAAGTATATATATCCAGCTCGCTCAATAAGTTTGCTGCAAGAATGAGATGCATATATATATATATATAGGGGGGCGTTCAATTGAGGACACCTCTTATGGTGAGGACGTGGGGACAAATCTAAAACCATTAGATCAAATGATCCAAAGGTGCATAATGAGTCAAAAAGTGCTTTTTTGGAGTTATGCACTTAGTGCAAAGTTGTTTGTCATTTTGCACTTTTGTCTTTTACCTAAAAGACAAAAGTGCAAAATGAATCTGGACCTTTAGATCAAATGATCTAAAGGTGCACAATAGAGTAACACATAACACTTTAACAACCCATAACATTTGAGCGCGCCCCTATATATATATATATATATATATATATATAGGGGGCGTTCAATTGAGGACGGGTCTTATGGTGAGGGTGTAGGGACTAATATAGTCCATTGGATGAGGTTCATCCAATGATCCACAAGCTGCCACGTGTCACATGTGGTAGTGGATTTTACTATTTGCTTTTTGGTAGTGGGATTTTACTATTTGCTTTATTGGATTTTGGGTACTTGGACACGTGGCGCACCCACAAAGCACGGGGGGTTAGATGGATGATGATCTAATGGATGAGATTTGTCCCTAAGTCCTTACCAATTTTGGGTGTCCTCATTTGAACACTCCTCTATATATATATATATAGAGTGTTCAAATGAGGACACTCAAATTTGGTAAGGACGTAGGGACAAATCTCATCCATTAGATCATCATCCATCTAACCCCCGTGCTTTGTGGGTGCGCCACGTGTCCAAGTACCCAAAATCCAATAAAGCAAATAGTAAAATCCCACTACCAAAAAGCAAATAGTAAAACCCACTACCACATGTGACACGTGGCAGCTTGTGGATCATTGGATGAACCTCATCCAATGGCCAAGATTAGTCCATACACCCTCACCATAAAACATGTCCTCAATTGAACGCCCCTATATATATATATATATATATATAGAGGAGTGTTCAAATGAGGACACCCTCTTAGGGTGAGGACGTAGGGACAAATCTCATCCATTAGATCATCATCCATCCAACCCCCCGTGCTTTGTGGGTGCGCCACGTGTCCAAGTACCCAAAATCCAATAAAGCAAATAGTAAAATCCCACTACCAAAAAGCAAACAGTAAAATCCACTACCACATGTGACACGTGGCAGCTTGTGGATCATTGGATGAACCTCATCCAATGGCCAAGATTAGTCCCTACACCCTCACCATAAGACCCGTCCTCAATTGAACGCCCCATATATATATATATATATATATATATAGGGGCGCGCTCAAATGTGAACTCCTCTTACACTAAGAACATATGAACCATCTTGCACCTTTGGATCTTGAGATCTAAAGGTGTAGATTTGTCCAAAAAGTATTTTTTTGGCATTTTGCACTTTTGTCTTTTAGGTAAAAGACAAAAGTGCAAAAAGACAAACAACTTTCACTTTTTGGATTGATTATGCACCTTTAGATCAAATGATCTAAAGGTGGAGATGAATTCATAGGTTCTTAGTGTAAGATGTGGTTCACATTTGAGCGCTTCTATATATATATATATATATATATATATATAGGGGAGCACTCGGTTGAGGCATGGTTGGTAGAATGAAACTGTGAGGCACGATCTCGGCCGTCTGTGGGAGTTGATCCGAGGCACGTGGCGAAGCCACGTGGCAAGCCGCAATTGTTGACTTTTCAAAAGTTAGTGGGTTTACTATTTGGACACGTGGCGCGCCCACAATGCACGGGGGGGTTTGATGTGTGGATGAGATCGTGCCTCACAGTTTCATTCTAATTTTGGTGCCTCATTTGAACGCTCCTCTATATATATATATATATATATATATATATATATATATATATATATATATATATAGGGGCGCGCTCAAATGTGAACTCCTCTTACACTAAGAACATATGAACCATCTTGCACCTTTGGATCTTGAGATCTAAAGGTGTAGATTTGTCCAAAAAGTGGTTTTTTGGCATTTTGCACTTTTTGTCTTTTAGGTAAAAGACAAAAGTGCAAAAAGACAAACAACTTTCACTTTTTGGATTGATTATGCACCTTTAGATCAAATGATCTAAAGGTGGAGATGAATTCATAGGTTCTTAGTGTAAGATGTGGTTCACATTTGAGCGCTTCTCTATATATATATATATATATATATAGGGGGCGGTTCTGGTACAAAGTGCATTTAGAGTACAAAGTACAAAGTAATAACAAGCGTTGATTTAATAAAACTAATGGCCAAGATTAACCATCCAAAAATTAACATCCGTTTAACCTCCGTCATATTGAAACAGGAGGAAAGGGTGAATAGGAGATTTTACTTATATTATATTGTTTCCATATTTGTCGAAACAGAACGAGATACTCTAACCGAATCAAATATACTTCAAACAGAATCGTGTGACCTAAAATCAAAATCTCTCACTTCCCCAGACGATTTCGAGTACGATATCGATAAAGGATGCGTTTGCGAGTACTCCTTGCGTGCGATTTCGAGTTGAAAGTTCTCAGTTTGCTGTGTGATGGATAAGATGCATCACGTTTCTTCACCTGGTACGATGCCAAAACTGAAACATTTTTCTGCACTTGGTATTATGTTTTACGGTGAGTCGAAGACTTGGAATCGATTCCAGACATGATGGATAAGATGGACTTGGTCGTTAACCTGTGAACATTGTTTGTAATTGGCAGAAGTTGTAGGTTTTCTGATGTATAAAACATGAAAGAATAAATTTTGTTCATTGTACTGCTTATGTCTTTTGGAAAGATTTTTTGACAATTGTGAAAGTTCCGTCAGTATTAATGATTTATTAACCGTGTCATGTGAAAATTAATTTGAGTTATGAACGCAGAAGTTGACTTATGAACATGATGATGCGGAATTCAGTGATCTCACTAGTGCAAGTAATTGAACTGATAATTATATAATCGTTGTGTGAAATGTTGTTTATGTGTGGAACTTTTGTAATTGATAATATGTGGAATAGGTATGGACCATTGTGTACTGCGCGTTTGAAGATTTATAGATATGATTTGTAAAAAAGTGTGAACGGGTGTGTTGATTTGTGTAACGGGTTATTAATATAGTTGTGAGCGCATCCATTCAGTTCGTTAATTTTCTGAAGTCACAACTTAAACTGTGTGTTACAAAAAATAAATTGAAATTTATTATTGTGCAGTGCGACGAAGCTCGAGACTTGTTTCTGCGAAAAAAAATTCAGAAAGGAGTCCAATAAAATTCGTGACGAGTGCTGAAGCAATAACAGGTAACAAAGAAGTGCACAGTTCGTTTGACGTGTAATCAATGTTAGCTGTGGGACTAAATTTTTATATTATATGGCTCAGTTTCAGATAGCGACAGTTCGGCTGATGAAAATGTACGAAAAAGAGCAAGATATGAAGAAGTCAGCGATTTGGATTCTGGATCAGACGAAGACAATGTAGATATTGACGATGATGAGGATACCGATGCGAACGATGAGTTAGTATGCCCGAAAGGAAAGAAAAAGGGAGGGTCGATATTGTTTTTGAATATGCGAACAAGAAGCACGTGCAACATCTTGAAGTCTGCCATATCACAGTTAACATCTGATCAAAGATTGGCAGTGGCTGCGATGGGATTAGAAGGTGTGCTTGGATTAGAAATTACAAGAATCCCAAGCAAAATTGCACGCTTTGCGGTTAACTCATTCGACCACAAGAAACTCAAGATAGTGACAGAATCGGGGCGTATAAATGTGACAGAAGGCGATGTGAGGGAGATTTTGGGGCTGCCTCTAGGGGGTAGGATTTTCCGTGATAAAGATAAATGTGTTATGAGCGATCTTGTGAAAAAATGGCGTAGTTGCTTCAGTTCAAAGCAAGTGAAGTGTTCTGAGATTCTAAGGGAGATGGGTAAATTGTGATGCGGCATATGGAGACTTATTTCGGGGGTGCAGTAAAGCTTTGTAAGTGTGGTTTAAGGAAGGAGGGAAATGCGGTAAGATTTGAATTTTCTGGTTCGATGTGGAGCATGCTGAATTTTATTATTTTGTTATATATGTTGTGCTGTCCTTTTCGTTTGGGGAAATATAGTTATTGTTATGTGCCATGTGTTGGTTGAAATATATGGTGATTGTTATTACTTGAGTTCAGCTTTTCATGAATGGCTTTTCTTCATTTGTAAAGTCTAATTTTTGTGTTGGTAGTGTTATAGTTGTTACTGCGATAATATTGTTAACACATTGATGGAAGTATTACACAAATGTAACAGTCATTTATGTCGACCAAGTATTAATATTCTGTGATGTTGTTGTATTTTGTGTATGGTGCAACAATGATGTTGTTTTTTCATGAACTTGATACTGTTTTGCAGCAAATTGCGCAGCTGAATCTGCTGCGAAAGAGGTATCTCAATGAAATTATTAGATCCGTGCATAATACCGTGAGGAGCGAAGTGATGCGGAAATCTGCATCGTATAGACTGCATGAGCTTGAAGGGATTAGGGATTCCACATCATAGATTGAGCTGCAGCATTGCCATAGAAGTTGGACTAAAAAATATTGTTTTAAACTTTGGTTTGTTGGTTTTGGATATGACTGCTTGTATCAAGCTAGTCTCTTCTTCGGATTTTAACAGTATCTTCTTTGGATTTTAACATGATGCTCGTTGTTATTGTTTGGGCTATTTTTAATCAGTAGATGGTATTGGCATGTTCATGTTCATGTGGCTTAAGCATGTATGTTCAGGTTTTATGACTTTTGGTTAATAGTAGTCAACATTTGTGAACGCTAGTGTAACTTTGCAAACACAAGGGTCATTTTGTCAATTAAACCATCATATTATAAATATACCCGCCGAACAGTATCGAAAAGACAATGCATAAGACAATGCAGAAGAAATATGGGAAAACACATCCTTTTACATCTAAATGTAGTGTAAATGAGAAAAGCAGTGCAATACTTATGTAACCTAAGGAATAAAAAGTCCAATTGGTGAATATAAAAAACACTTACTAAACGACACGTGTATTAAGAACCTATCATTGTGTCAGATTCGAAGATGATACTCAATGATTTTTTTTTGGATTATTGTTCATCATGAAATGTAGCATAAGCATGTATCATCGGGACTTATGAAATACAAATATGCCTTTGAGAACGTACGTGCATAGGAAACGGATAGCGTAACCGGTGAACCCAATTTGCAAATCAATGAATACAATGCCAGATTTGTGAATATACCCATCAACTAGTGAACATATGCCTGAATTTGTGAATACAAGTGTAATATAGTGAAAACAATGCCAATTAAATTGTGAACAAATCTGGGTATTTTGCGAATTTAAATGACATAACCTGATTCCAATGTTAAATGAAGGATGTAAGAACACATTCTTGATCATAAAAATGTAGTGTAAATGAAAAAAAACAGTACAATACTTATATGAAAACTTAGTGAATGTAACAAACAACCGGTGAATTCAAAATGTAATATAGGACAAACTTATTAAACGACAAGCGTAGTATTAACCTATCACGTTGTGTCAGTTTCCAAAATGATACTTAATGGTTTCTTTGAGTTATTTATTGTTCATCAAGAAAGGTGGCATAAGCATGTATGTTCGCGACTTATGAATACCAATATGCCTTTGATAACGTAAGTTCATAGGGAATGGATAGTGTAACGGGTGAACCCAAATGTAAATTAATGAATACATTGCCAGTTGCATGAATATAGCCATCAAATGGTGAACACATTACTAAATTTGTGAATACTAATGTGATTCACAATAGCCAACTCCAGTCGGTAAAAAAATCACAGCACAGATCATGTATGTTCGCGACTTATGAATACCAATATGCCTTTGAGAACGTAAGTTCATAGGGAATGGATAATGTGTAACCTGTTAAACCAAATGTATATTAATGAACACAGTGCCAGTTTCGTGAATATAGCCATTAAATGGTGAACACATAACTAAATTGGTGAACATATATATTCTTTTGATCCCATGCAACAAAGACTGCAGCTTCCCTAAATCTTGATTGGCATTGCTCAAAAGAAGTCGCAGTACGTTGTCTGTTTTGTGAATATAGTCATCAAATGGTGAACACAATTAAATTTGTGAATACAAATGTTATATAGTGAGTAAAGTGCGAAACAAGTTAAGCTAATAAACATCCAGCAAAGGATGGAAAACGTGATCTATAGTGACACTGTTCAATTTGTTCACATCAACAAATAAGCGTAAAAGTTTAAAATAATAATAAATAATAAAGTTAAGGAATAATTAAATAATTATGTCGTTTTTAATCGTGGCATTAATCCTCACTCACTCTCGCTTGCATCATCACCATCATCTTCTTTTGGAGCTCCTTTGGATTTATTTACTTTTTCTCTTTTGGGGCAATTGCGTTTGTCATGGTACCCATACTCATTGCAATACCTACATAACCGTTTTGGCTTCTTTGCCTGTTGAGCTGCAATTTCAAGTGCGCTTTTGTGACGTCCACAACCTTTATTCCTAGCAATTCTGGGAGTTTTAACATGTAAATCTGTGGGGTCGGCATCACCAAGTACTTTCTGAAAATAATCCTCTTTCGAAGATTGACTATGTTCAACCTCTGCATTGGGGAAGTCATCATGTATTCTTTTGATCCCATGCAACACAGACTGCAGCTTCCCTAAATCTTGATTGGCATTGCTCAAAACAAGTCGCAATTCACGCCATATCGCTGAGATAACCGAAGAACATTCTGGACTACTATTTATTGAAGCTTCATCCGAATGGGTGAAATCGGTATGCTGAATGACAGATGAATCCTTTCGCCATCGTTTCAATATATAATCCTTTGGTATTGTGCAGAGATCAAGAGCGGATAGGACGTGAAAAGCATGCCTGCATAATATACCAGTAGATTGATATTTATTGCAACTGCAGCTGACAAAACCTGATGATATGTACTGCGACACCTAGAATAGAAATAATATGATCAGTATCAAAATTTGGGACTGGACAATAATAGTATGATGGGCAGAGTTAAATAAAATCGATAAAATGGATAATAACTTAGGCAGTGCAAGTTCTAACATTGCAGGGTACTTGTGACAGTAAAACATGAAATGAAGATATTCATTATGGCATTATTACGTGAACACATGATTACATATAAATACAAACATCATCACGACAGTGATTGTGATAAAATATAATGGCTAAAGTCATGCATAATTGCATATTAATGGTGTGGGGGTGCCAATGATAGTAAAATACCTACAATCCAAATTGCACTGATGCCGCAAACATTAAAACCAAATAGCATACAGAAAATCAAATAAAGATTATCATGGACTAATGATTGTGATAACAAAGCTTGAGCAAAAACAGCTATTATTTTAGTGCATTCTAAAAATAACTGTTTACCTTGAACTTGGTTCTTGTGTAATCCTTGTCCTTGATAGTGTACTCTCTTTTATTTCCTATATATGTTATATTTTCATTTGAGCATCGAAAGGCAGCACCGACAATTTCAGCCTGGAACTCATGAAATATTCGAAGCGTGAATAGTTCAGCAGCATGTTTTTCCATATCGAATTCTGTTTTAAAAACAGGGGAAGAACTGGAACTCTCCTTTTGCAATTTGACTCTTTTGTTCCTTTGGTCATCAATGGCAGTAAAAAAATTCAGATAAAATTCAACCAAACTCAATCCACCGTTCAAGAATGTTCCAAAAAAGGAGTTGGAGCTTTCAGAGCGTGATGTTGTTCTGAGCAAGCACCCCATGTGAATGTCTTTGAAGTACACCGGAATCCAGCAGGAACGACGGTCGTACATATCCGATAACCATGTGTGCTCTTGTAATTCGTATTTAGAGATGACCAAACTCCATTGTTCTTCAAAATCTTCAGGTTGAATATGATCTGTCCAAATAGCAGAGGAGATGTCCTTCATAAAATCAGTATGCTTGCAAAGCGAAACACCAACCTGTATGCAAAATCGGGAGAGAGTAAACAAGATAAGGAACATAAACATCTAATTGTTTTAGGCCAACTTTGCAAAATATACCTTGGCTTTAATCTTCTCTGTGATGTGCCACATACAATATCGATGTCTACTATTTGGGAATACATCTGCAACAGCTATCTTCAACGCAGGATCTTGGTCGGTCACCAAGATAATTGGCTCACTTGCTACGGATTTTTTGAAGCACTGTAGCAGCCACGAATATGAGTCGACGTCTTCTTTGGATAATAGTCCAACAGCAAGTGTAATGCTGCTTTTGTGGTTGTCGACCGCGGTAAACGGGACAAACACCATGTTGTACCTGACACATATGAAGAACATTTAAATTGGTAACAATTAAACTTGTTTAAGAAAATAAATGGTGTGCTAAAGAAATGATACTTGTTGGTACTGTATGTGGCATCGAACGAAATGATGTCGCCGAACACTTTGCCGTCCGACACCATTCTTGAATCTGCCCAGAAAAGTCTGCTAAGAGTGCCATCCTCGTCAGCAAAATACTCAAAAATAAAGCCTTCACAAGAATCCTTTTTCTTTGACAGATTGTTGATGATCATTTGAGCATCACGCCCCCCTATATATGTCTTGAGGTCTCTCTTAAAGTTCTTACAATCTGTGAGAGTGGCGCCGACTTTGTCGTACCCACCTGCCATCTCTTTCATTAAACGAAAAGCACTGCTTGGGCCTACGTTAACATTAGAACATGAGACAAGCAACTCTTTCTGATCATATGTGAGGCATCTATTTATCCGCAAATATTTGTGCCCCACTGTTGAAACCAAATGATGGTTGTGTCGTTCCTCGAATGAATATACGGCATATTTCAATCCATCCACAAGCTTGACACACATCTTTGCATCGCAGCCACATCTACTAACGACTCTATTTCTCCCTTTTGATTTCGATTCATCTAATGTGTTGAGAGGGGTTGAACTTTTCCTCTTAAAACCTTGCTTGTAACACACTAAACGCTTTATAGTCACTGTTCCATCCCTACTCTTAATCCCAGTACATAATCGAACAGAAAATCCAGAGATCGATGCATAGTCATTGTAGAACTTTATTGCATCATTGACTGTATCAAACTTCTGCCCCATAAAAGGCGTTTGGTCTACTAAACACTTTGGGCTCCAGTATCTAGTGCCACCAGGTGTATCCGATACAGAACTGTTGGAATCAACAGCCTCATTATTGGTATCTGCTACATATTAACAAAAAAAAATTAAACACACAATTAGTGATCAATGAGGCTGCCATGTATGTATAGATGCATTGTTAAGAAATCAGACACACAATTAGTGATCAGTAATCCACAGAATGGATAGATGCATTGTTAAGAAATCTGAAAACATTCCGCATGATTATTTACAACATTTGAATTACTGCAGATTAGAAATATGCATCCAAATACAAATTGGTGAATTTAACATCTGATCGAATTGTTGAATTTACCAGAATCAGAGTTGGGATATTGATCCATGGACGATAAGGCAGCAGTGAAGTGGAAACCTCAGCTAATGTTGCGAATGCGGAACTCAATTGGAATGGTGAGATCGATTGTTAGCTGGATGCGATGGATTGTTAGCTGGATGCGATCGATTGTTGGATGGTGGCTAATCGGTCAGTGAAGATTGGTCGAAGAATTGTGAAGGCCGGGGATTGTGATAGTGGTGCGTATGCGGAAATCAATTGATGGAGTCGGTTAGGGTTCATACGATTCAACGGGATTTGAAAGATATTAGGTCAAATAATTTTAGGTTAACGGATGTTAACGGGGTTAGTATTAGCTGGCTAATTACAATCAAATCCCTAGAATAAATTAGTTAATATGTAAATCTGATTTTAATTAATTAGATCTCAGCCATTAAAAATTTAGATCTAATGGTTTTGATTACTTTGTACTTTGTACTCTAAATATTACTTTGTACATGATCCAAATCCTATATATATATATATATATATATATATATATATATATATATATATATATATAGGGGCGCGCTCAAATGTGAACTCCTCTTACACTAAGAACATATGAACCATCTTGCACCTTTGGATCTTGAGATCTAAAGGTGTAGATTTGTCCAAAAAGTGTTTTTTTGGCATTTTGCACTTTTGTCTTTTAGGTAAAAGACAAAAGTGCAAAAAGACAAACAACTTTCACTTTTTGGATTGATTATGCACCTTTAGATCAAATGATCTAAAGGTGGAGATGAATTCATAGGTTCTTAGTGTAAGATGTGGTTCACATTTGAGCGCTTCTCTATATATATATATATATATAGGGGGGCGTTCAATTGAGGACATGTCTTATGGTGAGGGTGTAGGGACTAATCTTGGCCATTGGATGAGGTTCATCCAATGATCCACAAGCTGCCACGTGTCACATGTGGTAGTGGGTTTTACTGTTTGCTTTTTGGTAGTGGGATTTTACTATTTGCTTTATTGGATTTTGGGTACTTGGACACGTGGCGCACCCACAAAGCACGGGGGGTTAGATGGATGATGATCTAATGGATGAGATTTGTCCCTACGTCCTTACTAAATTTGGGTGTCCTCATTTGAACACTCCTCTATATATATATATATATATATATATATATATATATATATAGGGGCGCGCTCAAATGTGAACTCCTCTTACACTAAGAACATATGAACCATCTTGCACCTTTGGATCTTGAGATCTAAAGGTGTAGATTTGTCCAAAAAGTGTTTTTTTGGCATTTTGCACTTTTTGTCTTTTAGGTAAAAGACAAAAGTGCAAAAAGACAAACAACTTTCACTTTTTGGATTGATTATGCACCTTTAGATCAAATGATCTAAAGGTGGAGATGAATTCATAGGTTCTTAGTGTAAGATGTGGTTCACATTTGAGCGCTTCTATATATATATATATATATATATATATATATATATATATATATATATATATAGAGGAGCGTTCAAATGAGGCAGCCAAAATAAGAATGAGGCAGTGAGGCAGCATTTCAACCACTCATTCATACACCTCATCTTCATCCATCCAATTAAAATTCGACACCTGCCCCACTACTCAAACATTTGTTTATTACTTTTCTAAAAGCAAATTCATTATTAATTCAATTTAGAAGGGCAGTTTGGGGTTTTACATTTTTCACACAGCTGACATATTTTGACAAATTTAGTGTTTCTCTCTCATGTTCTAAATGAAACGAAACCCAGACATGGAAATCCAGATCTGCACCGATTTGGATGTCGTTAGTTCGATTTTTCGCTCGCAGAGGTTCGCTGTTGCTTTGGATTCATTCGATGATTCCAGGTTGGTGCTCAATTCATCACTTCACTGTTCGCGGTCGGCGGAAGAAGAGGCAGCCCGAAGGAGACGCAGAAGGTATCGATGCTGGCTTTGGTGAAGCATCGAACTAAGGAGGTCGAGCATTTTCGGAAGCTGATAGCTCACTACCAGACGCAGGTAATTTTGCTAGGTAGTTTCCACTGTGATGGGGGATTCTAATTGTGTATGACTGATTGAGATTGGGGTTCTGATTTTGTGAATTTTGATGTTTGATGATGTGTAATTATGATTAGGGTTTTAGGGCGAGCTCCACAAGGCAGTTTGCATAAGGGGTTTGTGAAAGAAGGGTTTGATTTTTAGAAATTTTCAGACTTTATTTGAAGCTAATGAACAGGAAATTTTCTGTATTGTGAGATGAGATAAATATGGGTGAGATGAGATAAATATGGGTGAAATTTTTATTATTATTTGTGGCTTATTAACCTGTGACTCCTTTTTTTATGTGCCCTAGCTTATGAAATTATGTTTCTATTAAATTTGTTGTTATTAGTCAGCATAACATGATACAATATGGATCTTAATTTGTAATTTAGCTCTTGTGATATCCTTGATTTCTAAGTGTTATGCTCATAGACTGTCTTGTTGATTTCAGACTGTCTACTTTGTTTAAAGGGTTTGAGTTTTAATGTTTATTGATCTTTTTGAAATGCTTTGAAGTTGAAAAATACTCGGTTTTTGAAAATGGAAGCTGCTAGGTTTATTGATACTGTGATCTGGGTTTTCCAAATTGTGTTTATTGATACTGTGATCTGGGTTTTCTAAATGATGGATTATGATAGCTTTTTTCTAGGTTTTTTGAATTTGGGTTCATGTGGATATAGATATGATTGGTGTGAGGCATATTGGTTGGTGCTAGCAATCTGAGAATGTATTCGAGTTGGATCGTTTAGTCACTTCTATTTGGTTAGTCAAATAAACTGCACATTCGTTTTGTAAATGCATCTTCGTTGGTATCTTGTATACGTGTTTCCAGTCATATTTGGGGCTTTGAGCATCATGTTTGAATTTAATTGGTTTTGATTGGAAATGTTGTTGTGGCCTTGTAGTTTGAATGGATCTGATTCCCATGAATATTCATGGTTGAGGCTTTAAAGAGGATATGGAGAATTGGAGATAATGTATGTGAATTTTCAATTAGGGAGTTTTGTGAATTGTGAGCGTATGTGCAATTAATGTAGTCGATTTCAGTGCTACTGCAACTCCTCAGGTACTTCTCTGTCCAAAAATCTCAGTTTCTTATTTGATTCTCATATTATCCCAAATCGTCATGTTCATTCGAATTGAAAGGTATGAGCTTTCTGACAAACATTAACTAGGTGATGCTAATTGTTAGTTAGATCTTAAGTGATGAAGCAGCAACTGGCTAACTGCCTTCATCTTGTTGGGAGGCTAATGCATGTGGCTGAATTATTTACTATACGATCATTTTGACCTTATTGTGAAGAATGAAAAACTCTCAGTAGTCTTTATTATCATTACCCCTGGTATATTACTTGTGAAACTGTATTGATTTCTTTTTTGGAATTGGCATGATCCTTGAAGTCTGCCTCTTCTTGCCTTAAGGGTCAACACAATTAAATGTTTCCAAATAACTAAAGTAATAGATTGCTTCTTGGAAATTGTAAACTCATGTATGTCCACCACTTTCATGGTTTTGTAGCAATACATGGCACATCTTCTCTCCCATGGCCAACTTGAAGATGGAAGTGGTTAACAAGATCGGACATTGAACATATCAGGATATGCAAAATGAACCTCCTTCTCAATTGTTATCTATATGCCTAGCACAGTGCTAGTAGCACTATTCATTGTGTCTGGAAGCTTATGCAACTACAACTTCTATTCAACACTTGAAGACCGATATCATTTGTTCTTTCTAATGTTTTTTAGTATTTACCACTCTTTTGACGTACCACATTATCCAGCAACTGTTTTATTTCACTGCCAGTATGTAAAAATATTCCACCCACTACAACAAAATCACGCTACATAACAGATTCATCAATCTGCAACAATTTGCATCTATTCCACCAGTTTTGAATTGAATAAACAGAGCTTAATACCTGTTTTGTTTAGTCATTGTTGGGAAAGTCCCAAACACAACTTTATAAACTATGATTCTATTCTTCATTTACAATTCTGCACCACGTTATGTATTTTTAGTGAGCATTTTATTATAATCATTACCCCCTTATTTCATAAGTCATTACCCCCTTATTTTATAGGGCATTATCCCCTTATTTCATGAGTCATTACACCGTTATTTCATATGTCTTTACCCCTTATTTCATAAGTCATTACCCCCTTGTTTCATAAGTCATTACCCTCTTGTTTCTCTATTACACCGTTATTTCATATCTCATTACACCCTTATTTCATAAGTCATTACCCCCTTACTTCATATGTCATTACCCGTTATTTCATATGTCATTACCCCCCTTATTTCATAAATCATTACCCCCTTGTTTCATAAGTCATTACCCCCTTGTTTCATAAGTCATTACCTCCTTATTTCATATGTCGTTCCCCCTTATTTCATAAGTCATTACCCCCTTGTTTCATAAGTCATTACCCCCTTATTTCATATGGCATTACCCCCTTATTTCATATGTCATTACCCCTTTATTTCATAAGTCATTACCCCCTTGTTTCATAAGTCATTACCCCCTTGTTTCATAAGTCATTACCCCCTTATTTCATATGTCATTACCCCCTTATTTCATAAGTCATTATCCCCTTATTTCATATGTCATTACCCCCTTATTTCATAAGTCATTACCCCCTTGTTTCATAAGTCATTACCCCCTTATTTCATATGTCATTACCCCCTTGTTTCATAAGTCATTACCCCCTTGTTTCATAAGTCATTACCCCCTTCTTTCATATGTCATTACCCCTTTATTTCATAAGTCATTACCCCCTTGTTTCATAAGTCATTACCCCCTTATTTCATATGTCATTACCCACTTATTTCATAAGTCATTACCCCCTTGTTTCATAAGTCATTACCCCCTTATTTCATATGTCATTATCCACTTATTTCATAAATCATTACCCCCTTGTTTCATATGTCATTACCCCCTTATTTCATATGTCATTACCCCCTTATTTCATAAGTCATTACCTCCTTGTTTCATAAGTCATTACCCCCTTATTTCATATGTCATTACCCCCTTATTTCATAAGTCATTACACCCTTATTTGAACTGAATTTCTTTATTTGATACCAAATAAATTGAACTAAATTGGACATTAGTTCCAATTGTACTAAATTGTACTAAGTTGCAAGACTCATCAATTAGTTCCAATTAGTTTAATCAAAAAAAATCTTTACTCATCCATCAGTCACTTGATAATGCTTTTTCAATGCTCAAGGTACTATTTAGACCCTAGTTAAACGATTTCCCTAAACAACAAATCACAATTGCACCATTAACAAACTGAGAAGCCTCACAAAGCTCGTCTAAACTATATAGATTACATTTGTGCATCTTTTACATCTTTTACATCAGTTACATTTATATAAAATAATCATCAAAATATTTTATTTCCCAAACAACACATGGACACTCATAGTAAACACACTCTCTGCCGGTTTACAAATGACAATATGAGGCACTTCCATCTGCTTTTCTCATCGTTGGACTCCTTGATCGATGACGATGAGCCCTAGGATTTCTGCAGAATGGTAGAAAAAGATTACATTAGGACAATAAGAAATCTAATCCTGAATATGAGAAAGGTATTAGTACCTAAGCATCAATGGTGGTGCCAGAGATATGGGGAGTCATGGCATGGTTGGGCATGTATTGCCATGGATGATCTTTTGGAGCTGGCTGTGGGAACCAAACATCTCCAGTATAACCTGAATTCAAGAACTCGTGAATTAAATGAAAGCACAATATAAGTTCTCCGTCATGTAAATCATTCTTATCAGTGCAAGCACATACAAGTTTGGTAAACATTTCAATACCACAGGTAGGCACAAAGGGCATAAAAAACCAATTCAACCCTAGTGTCGAAATTCACATGAAATTATTCGACTATCTTAAGCTCATACGTCAATTGCATAAAACCAGAAATACAAATATTCTTAAAACCAAATTCTAGCCCTAGAAAGCCAACAATCGATCTGTTTAAATCGCTCATCATGGTTCACATAAGCATTAAACCCTCAACCAAATCAAAATGAAAGCTTCACTTCATTTCAATCATCCACTTACATTCCCTAGTTATATGGTAAACAATCATACCCATTTGAAATCGGCAGCCTTCATAGTTCCAATCGTCACTTACTCAGACGAACGTTGTTGAAATCGACAGCCTTCACAGTTCAAATCGGCCATCACAGTTCCTGACCTGATTTGACTCAGACGAACCCTAATTTTTGAAACCCAAAATGGAAACCCTAGCTTACCGATTCAACGCCAAGAACAGGATCTTCTCTGCTGCTCACCACCTTGGACCAGTGTCACCGGAGGTGTCGTCGCGCTCGAAACGCCGAATAGGCACCGTCGCAGGCGTTCGCTTCGCTCGAACGCCCGTTCGTCTCCCGTCGCCTCTCGCTCTTTCTCTCTCCCGAAACTGAGAAATGGATGGTTGCAGAATTGCACGAAATTGAAAACAATGGAGAAAAGAAGAAAAAATGGGTTTCAAAATCTGGAATTTGCGAACGCAACAGACGGAAAATGGGTTTGTTCGACAAAACACCCTCTCTCCTCTTTTTGGTTTTTGATAAAACACCCTCTCTCTCCTCTGAACCCTGTCAGATTTTCAAAATAATTACTTTCCAAAAACCCCAAATTACCCCTTAATAAATTCCCTCCAACAATTACTTTTCCAATTCCACCTCACCAAAATGATTGGTCCACGTTGTGCCTCACTGCCTCATTCTTATAACCCTGCCTCAACCGAGCGCCCCCCTATATATATATATATATATATAGGGGGGCGTTCAATTGAGGACATGTTTTATGGTGAGGGTGTATGGACTAATCTTGGCCATTGGATGAGGTTCATCCAATGATCCACAAGCTGCCACGTGTCACATGTGGTAGTGGGTTTTACTATTTGCTTTTTGGTAGTGGGATTTTACTATTTGCTTTATTGGATTTTGGGTACTTGGACACGTGGCGCACCCACAAAGCACGGGGGGTTAGATGGATGATGATCTAATGGATGAGATTTGTCCCTACGTCCTTACCAAATTTGGGTGTCCTCATTTGAACACTCCTCTATAGGGGCGCGCTCAAATGTTATGGGTTGTTAAAGTGTTATGTGTTACTCTATTGTGCACCTTTAGATCATTTGAATCTAATGGTCCAGATTCATTTTGCACTTTCGTCTTTTAGGTAAAAGACAAAAGTGCAAAATGACAAACAACTTTGTCTCTTTTTGACTTTTATTTTGCACTTTGACTTTATTTTGCACCTTTAGATCATTTGATCTAACGGATGAGATTGGTGTAACACATAACACATTAAGAAGGGTGTAACATTTGAGCGCTCCTCCTCCTCTATATATATATATATATATAGGATCAAATGAGAACCATCATTTAAGTTACAAACTAAGAACCATTAACCGTCTTAGGATCATTTCAATCAACGATTCAAATTAATAGCATATTAGTAAATAGATATAATAATAAAATATATACCAAGGGCTGTTTTGTCAATAAATTATATATCACCGTGGGCTGTTTAGTGAACCAAGGGGTGTTTTGTCAATAAATTAGTGAATAAATCAAATTTGAATCTAAAATCCCTATTTTTAGCACCCCAACAACAGATCTGCAAAAGCAACGAGCTATGGTTATCGTCCGCTCATCCGTTCAGTTGTGTTCCGTAAGCATCGAATTTGGTTCCAGAAGATGCCGGACTAATTGCGCCGTCCGATTACGCGTGGCAACCACCTCGTTATCCGTGTCTGCAGATCAATTCCAAGGTGAGTTCGTCTTCTCGTTCTCAAACCTGTTCGCAGTCTGATTTTCGTTCTTCCATAAATCTTAGTAAAAAAAATATCGATCAACCTGGGGTGACATTTGTCACCCCTGGCCTATGCTGGTTCCGCTCCTGCCCTTAGCTGAATCATGTCATGCGTAAATAATTTACTGACCAAATTCAATTCCCCTATTTAAGTTTCATTAGGATAGACAACGAATATGGACAGTACCCAAACTCATATACTATATCCAGAAGTGTTTGAACCGTCGACCTCCTATTTATTCGAGCATGCAATACTACCTCTTATTCGAGTATGTCTTTAATATTACGAGAATGATGTTAATGTGTTAGCATGCAGAAATCCTAAATGCTACATTTTCAGATGTGATTTGTGTCGGAAAATGGAATAACACAATTCCATTGATTGATGGTTAATGTCAAACGTTTATACTTGAATTATTGAACAGCATACTTGAATTATAAGTCAATTGAAGAGCGAGAAAACTACCGAAGCTTCCTGAACACAAGCTAGTGAGCGAAGTCGAGTCCTGCCCGCCGGCGGGGCTGGGGCTCCGATGACGCCGAGATCTGGTTGATGTTGTCGCTGTGCTTGTCCCTCACCGTTCTCTCTTCCCTCTTTGGCGGTTGCTTCCGTTGTCTTCTTTTGGGTTTTTGGGTGGCGTCGTCATCGTTGAACCGGGGTGGAGATCTGAGGCGAGGGAGTGGTTGCGGGTGGGCGGTTGAGGCGTCGACGGGTTGGACTGGCAGTGCTGCTGCCGTTTGGGTCATCGTTTTGCTTCAATCTGGTAAGGTGGTTTGCGGTGGGCGAGTGGTTGCAGGGGGCGGTTTTGCGGTGTCGCCGGCTTGAAGTGACGGAGCTGCTGCAGGGTGGAGGAGGTTCTGCTGGTCGGTGGTGGGGCGATGGCGTTGGTCGATTCGGTGGTTCCCAGTCGGTGCTGGCGGGGAGGGCTGTTTTAACTAGGTTTTTGTTTGGTGCTGGCGGATCTGCTTTTTGGGGAGAGATGGTGGATGCCGGTGGTTTGGCCGGTGAAGGCTGATGGTGGGGCTGGCCGGCAACTTTCAGGGGGGTTTTTGGGCCCTGCTGGATCCGGGTTCTCGCCTTTTAGGTCGGATCTGGTCAGGCAGGGGCTCTGGCGGACGCGAATGGTTCAGATCCATCTTCGTTGCTGGAGTGGTTGGTCCCGTTTGAAGGCTCGGCATCAGATCCTTTATGGTTAGGGAGTAGCTTTAGCAGTAGTCTTATGTTTAGTTTTCGATGTCTTCCATCTGTTCTGATGGTGTTTTCCACCTTTTGGTGGTGTCTTCCATCGTGTTTTGATAGTGTTTTCCACCTTTTTTGGGGTGGTGTCTTCCCACCGTTTATTGGTGGTGTTTTCCCGTCTTCTGGCGGTGCTCTCCCACCTGTTTGGTGGTGATTCTGTATTGAGATGGATTGCCGTCTTCGGCCGGGCTTCAGTGTGTTTTAGGTACTAGATTAAGTCAGTGTTTTGACATTGTCCAACTCTTATACTACCTTTCCCATCAAAAAAAAAAAATTTATTGAACAGCATGCATATGGGTGATTATGATGTGTATTATTGTTTAATGAGTGAATAGAGGATTAATGGGAATATTGTTGAAAGGATAAGGCTGGTCCGCCACAGAGGCGGATCTACTTGTAAGGGAGGTGGGGCATATGCCCCTAGTGAAATCACCGAAATAACCTTAGTAGTAAGGGAAATTTCGAAATGCCCCACTCATTTTTTTAATTTGCCCCTATATTTGTAATTGCTCTACTGATTTTTTGCCCCTACTATTTTTTAATTATCACACTAACAATGTATATTAAATTATAAATAAAACACAAAGATCCAATCTTTCCCTGCCTCAGACTCACTCACAAACCCACTAATCAAACCTAGCAAAAGCACTTGCTCCGCAAAAAAAAGACCTAGCAAAAGCACAGATCTTGCAACAAGGGTATGGACACATATCCATTTCCACCAACTGTCTGATGAAAAGTAATGAGATTTAACTGGTTCTGGCTAATTCAGCAGGACGACTGCAATATGAATCGGTTAGTGTTTTCCTACTGCTCTTTCAATCCAATTGGATTTCTGTACAACATCTCTCTCGTTCCGTCCACTTGAGATTTGTGAAGGCACGGAAAAGCCAGATTGTGATTTGGGTTAGTTGCTTTTTTTGAATCCTTTTTTAGATCTTTGTATCATGTGATTATTCCGCTTTATTTTTCTCTTGATAAATTGAATCTGGGGTTTGTGGAAAGCAGCAATTTCATTGTGGTTGCGTAAATGAAGTATTCGAGTTCGAAAGAAGTGGCCCTATTTGATTTTCGTCATCTATAATTACTCGAAATCAGGTAAGAGAATGGACTGATTAATTGAATTATTTGGGTATTTTAGTTGGATTTAATCCTTCAAGAGTTCAACGATCGTTTTAACGAGGTTAATTCTGAGATGCTAATTTTTATGGCTTCTTTGAGTCCGATTGATTTATTTCAACACTTTAATCATCCGAAGTTGATGAGATTGATGAAATTTTATCCCGACGACTTCGATTTTGGAGATCAAAATCTTATGGAGCATCAACTTCGCCTTTATATTGATAATGTCCGAGAAGATGCAAGATTTTCAAATTTGAAGGACTTTTGTGCTTTTGCTAGAGTGATGGTGGATACGGGAAAGCATCGAGCATATCCTTTGGTCTTTCGACTCTTGAAGCTAGTCTTGACACTACCCGTAGCAACTGCAACTGTTGAGAGATGCTTTTGTGCAATGAAAATTGTGAAAACAAGCTTACGCAACTGCATGACAGACTCTTTTTTGTGTGACGGTCTCATTTGTTATATTGAAAAGGATTTATTTCATTCCGTTAGTAACGAAAATGTGATGGGGCGCTTTATGAAAATGAAAACTCGAAGAGAGCAATTATAATAATAAAAATTTATTTTTACATGTTGCCTCTAGTCAAAATAAATCTTGGATCCGCCACTGTTCGCCATTGTTGGAGCTAGCTCTTTGACTGAAAAACCAACTCAGCTGCTACACAGAAAGGGAAGCAGGTTGTGGGCAGCTGCATACCGACCACGTGTCAACCTGGGGGCAAATTCACTGGTCATAGATGCTTTAATGGAAATGAGGATAAAAACGAAGATGAAGATTCAGTGGTAGATGGGTCAGACCAATCTGTTTTAGTGGCCAACATTGGCGGTCCAGTACATATTCCTGCTTAGTTCCAAATCAGACCAATTGAGGCCCAACTGATTACAAGGTCTTTTCCTGACTTACCCATTCAGCCAATTAAGACATGTCAGGCTTCTATGGCAACCCCAGCAGCTGACGACAAACATAAACGAAAATTTGATGGAGAATTAAGTGTGAGAGATCTGAAACGAGGAAGACAGGAAATTGATACTCACCAGCATTTTCAGTCTGGACTGGGGTCGCTATCTCATATCAACACCACTTTTGGCCGGCCACCTGAGGTTGATGAAGAAACGGCGGAGGCTGCTAGCCAGCCCCGCCGAGAACCATGACGATTTTATCTTGGAATTGCCGAGGAGTGGGGAATCCTCGGACAATTCGTGAACTTCGTAGCCTGATTAGGGCTACCAATCCCCAAGTAATTGGACTTATTGAAACCAAGGCTGACAAGAAGAAGATGGAGCGGATACGTGTCCTGTTAGGTTTTTTTGGTTGTTTTGTGGTTCCGGCTAAGGGAGCTTCAGGAGGCTTAGCATTGCTCTGGAAGAAGGAAATTGACATCTCTATAGTTTCATTTTCTTTCTATCACATCGACTTTTTGCTCTCAGATAGAATCATTAGTAGATTCACTCTCTTCTATGGAGCCCCTGTTGCTCATCAGCGTCAGCACAGTTGGAGTTTATTACATAGACTCTTTGTGTATTCCCAACTCCCGTGGTGTGTTTTCGGAGATTTTAATGACATTTTGTGTAAATCTGAAGTCTCAATCTTCTCCAGACAGAAAGAATATACTATGAAGTTATTTCAAAAAGCGGTAACTGATTGTTCATTGTTTGATCTTGACTATCTTGGCATCAAGTATACTTATTCTAATAAACGTAAGGGAGCTCGAGAATGTAAAAGCAGACTGGACAGAGTTCTTGTTTCTCAAGCTTGGTTGCAAGAATACCCTGAGGCTATTAATACTCATATGGTCACTTATTCTTCAGATCATAAGGCTTTGTGTCTCCAACTCAGGCGTAGGCAAAATAATCGTGCAAAAGTCTTTCGATTTGAGAACATGTGGTTTCAAGAAGAAAGTTTTCAACAGGTTATAAATACAGCTTGGCAAGACTTTTCTTCTACTCATTTGTCATTTGAGGACAAGTTGATGCTGCTTCAGAAACATCTTACAAGTTGGAACCGATCTCAATTTGGAAACGTGCAAGCCAAGATTAAAGACCTAAAGGCTAAGTTGGAAGAGATGAGTGTGAAGAAAAGAACTGAGTTGTCTATTCAGCAGGAGCATCAATTGACATCTGAACTAGATGACCGGTTACATAGAGAGGAGATTTTATGGAGACAGAGGTCAAGAGCTTTGTGGTTAGACGATGGAGATAATAACACGAAGTACTTTCATGCTTACGCCAGTTCGAGGAAAAAGCTGAATAGCATTACGCGACTTATTGATGGCACTGGTGAGGTAACAACTGATCCTGGGAGAATCAAAGATATTATAACTCAGCATTATCGAGGCTTTTTTGGTCAATCAAACTCTATTTCTTTACAAGAAGTTCTGTTCAATGTCGAATGTTTGCAACGCAAAGTCACAGATCAACACAATGCAATGTTAACAGCACCCTATACGGAACAAGAGATTACTAGAGCAGTATTCCAACTTCATCCGATGAAAGCTCCAGGAAAGGATGGTTTTAACGCTGCTTTTTACCAAGTCTGCTGGCCAATAGTTAAGAATGATTTCATCAAAGACTGCCTCAAGTTTTTGAATGATGGCTTTCTTAATTCTGAAGCTAATGTAACTTTGATTTCTCTCATCCCTAAAGTGAAAGGTGCGACGAAAGTGTCAGAATTCAGGCCTATTAGCTTGATTGGCACTAAAATGAAAGTCATTTCAAAGGTGATTGTTAATCGACTTCAACAGATTCTGAATGAGGTAGTCTCTCCCGAGCAGTGTGCTTTTGTGCCAAACAGATTAATTACGGACAATCTGCTTATTTCCCATGAAATTATTCACTATATTAGAGGAGTCACGACTGGTAGAAAACGAGTTTACGGGTCTCTTAAATTGGATATTGCAAAAGCGTATGATACCGTTGATTGGGTTTTCTTGAAAACTGTCTTGCTCAAATTGGGCTTCACTGAAATTTGGGTGCATAGGGTGATGCAAATTGTTACATCTGTGGCTTATTCTGTTAGAGTGAATGATAGCTATACAGATATGATAGTGCCGCGGAGAGGAATTCGTCAAGGAGACCCACTGTCTCCTTATCTCTTTATATTATGCACTGAATACTTCACGGCTCTATTAAGTAAATACAAAGGTTTGGGGCTAATTGAAGGCATTAAAATCAGTCGGAGAGCGCCTGCAGTTAGTCATCTACTATTTGCTGATGATAGCCTTTTATTTTTTCGAGTTACACAATCCAGTATCAGTTGGATTAAGGCTATTTTGACTATTTATGGCACTGTTACTGGTCTACATGTAAACTTTGATAAATCTGAAATCATGCTGAGTAAAAATGCATCCCCGGAGTTTATTGATCATATCCGACAGATTATGGGGGTAAAGGTAGTTCAGAATCACACCAAATATTTGGGATTGCCTACTGTGATGTCACGATGTCGTACTCAATCTATGCAAGGCATCATTGATAAAATGCGAAACAAAACAGGGAGTTGGCAATCAGTGATGCTTTCTCAGGGGGGTAGGCAAGTTTTAATTCAAACGGTTTTGCAGGCTATACCTCAATATTGGCTTTCATGCTTCTTACTGCCAGAAAGAGTTATCAAGCAAATTCACTCTATAATTAACAACTTTTGGTGGTGTCATTCTGGGAAAACTAAAGGAGTGCATTGGACAAAAGGAGACACATTAAGACAGCCAAAGGAGGAAGGGGGTTTGGGATTCTATAATTTCAAATATTTGAACTTAGCTTTTCTTGCCAAGCAATGTTGGAGGATGCTGCAATCCCCTGATTCTTTGGTCGGTAAACTGTTTAAAGCTAAGTATTTCTCTAATTGTCATTTAATAGATGCCCCTATGACGGCTAAACCATCTCATATCTGGCGTGCATTGCATGAAGCTATTCCTATTCTTCGCTTTGGCTGCTGTGTTAATGACGAGGGTGAGTTGACTTGGAAGATGAACTCCTCTGAAACTCTTGATATCAAATCAGCATATAAGACACTGCAAATGATGTATGATTCGAATAATAATATAAGGGGAGAGCAATCTGATAAGAGTAAGATCGCAAAGATGTGGGCATTTATTTGGAGGTTGCCGATTCCCAGGAAAATCAGAATATTCATATGGCGAATATATCATGCAGCTATCCCAACTGGCCAACAGATGAGGAAAAGACAGTTGGAAGGTGGATATGCGTGCCCGGTGTGCCATTGCAGGTATGAAGATGACGTCCATTTGTTTATATCTTGTTGGTGGAGTAAAGCTTTGTGGAATTATTTAGATCATGACTTACATATTTCTTGCAAGTCTTTCACTACTTTGGCAGATATCATTTATCATGCCTTCTTTAACTATAGTCCGGAAGTGTTTTGTGAAGTAAGCATTGCTCTATGGTTTATTTGGTATAACAGGAATAGAGCGGCGCACAACAGTCAAACTATATCACCACTTTATGCGTCATTGCGTATTAAAAAGTTGTTTAAAGAGTTCATGATGACCAAGAAGGGTCTGGTTTCCAGCATTAATTGTTTTGGTTTATCATGGAAAAGACCGAGTAAATCTTTTATTAAAGCTAACTGTGATGGTTCATGAGATGAGGCAGCAAAGTCAGGAGGAATAGGAATTATTTTCCGCAATTCTGAGGGTTTGGTTTTAGCAGTGGGAATGAAATATCTACAAAGTTGTGAAAGTGTATTTGCTTGTGAAGGTTTGGCCCTGATGGAAGCTCTTAAAATTGCCAGGGATCTTCGTCTTCAGAATGTTATATTTGAGGTAGATAGCTTGTCTCTTGTTCAAGCCATCAACTTCAATTTCTCTTATGCGTTTGATTCCTATCCCTGGTTCACGGATGTTTTGAGGACCCTTAATGATCACTTCAATTGGTCCGTGATTTTTGCAAGGCGCGAAGCTAATTGTGCCGCGGATTTTTTGACAGGAAAGGCAAGATCAGGAAAACTTACCTGGCACAAGTTGGATGCAATTCCTAGATTACCTTCACTTGTCCAATTTATTTAGCTTTGCTGGTCTTGTGTGGCCAGTTTGTTGGCATCATCAAAAAAAAAAAACTCAGCTGCTACACACGTGTGGAGGGGCCCAGTAGGTTAGATGGTATGTTAAATCACAACCAACAGCGCGCCGACATCATTGGGGACTAGACCTCTAGCTCGTATTAGGATGCCTCTTTGTCTAGAGTTTTCACGGGCATTTTATAATAATTATTTATCTAGTTGGCTGATCTCCCCCTACTAATTCGCGCAGAACTCTTTAGCCTTAATATAAAAATCAGATCATATAAGTATATGCCATTATATCTATTTTCATCGATTGTTTAAATTAGTATATACTGGAATAATCTTTAGAAGAAGAATGAAGACAACCAATATTTGATCCAATTAAAAGTAATGTAATTGTTTATAGAACTAGCTGAGAGATTGAGAGGGCACCGGTCACATGTGTACTGTATGAAAGAAATGGTCCATGTCGAAAGATATTCTAAGGTTGATCAAAATAAAATAAAAAAAATTCTAAGGTTGACAATTTTACAGCTAACCAGTGTTATTAAAACCGGACCAGTCCGGTCGGTTCGACCGGGAACCGGTTCGGTTCTATAATCGGATCGGAAATGCATCGATTCGGTCAAATCCTGTCAAAACCGGTTAAGACCCGGTGGGTTGACCCGATTGACCCATTTTTTTATTATTAAAATGTGATTTGATCGGTTCAATATGTTCGATTTGGTCTGAAAAAATATATATTTGTTTTGACTTGGACAAGACTCGAACCTAGTATTCCTCTATAATTATCCCCTCTCATTCCACCAAGCTAAACATGATTCTTGTTTTATTATTTGTTTCAATAATGTATATTCATTTATCAAATCTATAAAATTTATTACTTACTATCAATTTAGCTAGAAATTCAATTAGGCTTAGAAATCCCTTATTGTTGTGACTTACAAATTAAGACTAAAGTTGTTATTGTTGTATTATTGATTTGTATTTTATAAAATTCTAAATTTGTTATGGTATGTTATTGTAATCACATCATAAACATGTAATATTTATTCAAGTCATAAATATGTTAAATTATAATATCATATATAAGTATTTTATTTTTATTATTTAATTTGTGCGGGTCAAACCGATTCTACCCGGTTGAACCACTGATCCATTGACCCAGTGACTTGACCGGTTCGATCACCGGTTCGATTTTAATAACACTGCAACTAACTATAAATAATGTAAAATAAAAAAAACTATAAATAATGCGGTGCATCTATGATGGGATGAGGGGCACCAACCATTTTCTATTCTTTTATATATCACGTTACATGTCATCAATGACGTAATTGAAGTTCTCATCAAGTATCAAACATAGAGAGTATATGAAATCAGAAAATGAGTAATATTATTATTGTTATGATTTTGCATACGTGAAATGAAACTTTTGCCCATACGAGACTTTATGTGTGTCTACACTTGTTGAGATTGATCGTGATGCGAACAAATTGAAAAAGGTAAAAGGGCAAAGAATCAAATACATATTTTTTAATTTATTCAAGAGAATCAAAATACATATAAATTTTTTTAGTAATCGATTCTTATGACAACGCATTGTCTTATCCAGTGGCGGACTTAGGCCGTAGCTAACCCAGCTACAGTCCGATAAGTTTTGAAAACCCATATTGGAGTTAGGATCAGGTGCAAAGTGATAATTGTTGTAAAAAATACAAAGTTATCTCAACCATTCATTTAAATATTTGGATGGCTCTGATTAATTGAAAATAAATATATTTAATTTCGTTTTTTAATGCGTGGAGGGTAAATATGGCATATATTAATCAAAATCGGTTTTCACATAACTTTTTTATTTCTCTCTCTTCCACTCCATTAAAAAAACTCTTTTTCTCTCTCCTCTCTTCTCCCCAACTCCGAAACCAACCCAGATCTGAAACAATCCCAGATCAAAATCGGCTTTCATGAGAGTATCCTCCATGAAACAATCCCAGATGCCGACGACAACACCATGGACGGCGACGACAACACCATGGACGACGGTGTCGATGTACCGATGACGACGACGGCCGTGCTACGAGAGAGTTTTTTGAAAGAAAACCCATCGTTTCCTTTGATTGATGGATTCTTCTCGAAATCTCATGGTATATACAATTTTTTCTGCTGCAAGAATTCGTCGATTTGGCTGGTTGCGAGTGAATTTAAAGGGAGGTCGGATTAGATTGTGGAAAAACATCGACAAGTGCTTAACGAATTATAGTCCAATTTTGATGAATTATGTCATAGTTCGTCAAAATTGGACCATAGTTCATCATGAATTACGACATACTTCGACTAACAACGCTATAATTCGTCATATGTAATTAAAATTCGTCCAAATTTTGGCAGTATCATTGTATAATATGTCAAGAATTTTATAATTCGTCACGGCCAAATTATAGTTCTTTATGAAAACTGTTGATTTGAATGGCAGCGTGTTGGGAGCCTATGCAGACTGGATGGATAAGGAAGGAAATGAGGTTGAAGCTGAAGGCAGGGCTTTATGGATGGCAATGGAGATTACTAGCAGCATGCGCATTGACAAGGCTATTTTCGAGTTGGATTCCATGCAAGTCATTGCTGGAGTGCTGTGCGGCAACAATTGGAAGAGTATTTGGGGAGACAAGTGTTGCAAACTGTTTGCGGACAATCAAGGGTGGGGTTATCTCACACTTGGCGAGAGGCTTACAATGGAGCAGACACACTAGCAAGGAGGGCGTGCAGGGAGAAGTGGAGATGGACAAATAGAAAAGCTATCCCTATATGTATCAGTGCCTGCTGTAGTGTTGAAGCAAAGTTGTAGAGTGTAGAGTGCCCAAGTTTTGGCAGTTTGTAGTCTGTGTTTTTCTCCTTGAGTTTGTTATTTGTATCCTCAATAAAAAAAAGAATTTGGGTTGAGTTCCATTGATGTCGAAGATGATCCAGAGTGTGCAAAATTGAGTTCAACGAAGTTTGATTCCTTCAATTTGATCGAATTAAGTCCGATTTTTTATAATTCGTCATGACCATTTTATAGTTCGTCATGTTCAGTTTCGATTTTTTCTCTATGAAAACTGTTGATTTGAATTTGGGTTGAGTTCCATTGATGTCGAAGATGATCCCGAGTGTGAAAAATTGAGTCCAACGAAGTTTGATTCCTTCAATTTGATCGAATTAAGTCCGAATTTTTATAATTCGTCACGACCATTTTATAGTTCGTCATGTTCAGTTTCGATTTTTCTGTATGAAAACTGTTGATTTGAATTTAGGTTGAGTTAATTCTTGACGAATTATGTGTTCGTGAAGGTCGGATTGTGGATTGCGGAAAGTAAACATCTACCTGACAAGCAATTTCTGAGTTTTGTTCGACAAAGGAAACTGAGTTTCGTTCGTCGACTGAGTTCCATCGACAAGCAATTTCTGGTTTCCTAAATCAATCGACTGAGTTCAATCGGCAAGCGATTTCTGGTTTCAATCGACTGAGTTTCGTTCGTCGATTGAGTTCAATCGACAAGCAATTTCTGGTTTCCTAAATCGTCGAGTTTCGTCCGGGGAGGAGAGATACGAGGCTGTTTTTCTATTAAAAAAATTTGTCGATTATACCCTTCTTAAGGAGAGAGAGACGAATTATATTCAGTTATTAATTAATTTAATTCAATTAACTGCAGCCTTTGGATTAACGAAATCAAGGGACAAGATTACTTTGTATTTTGCACCAAATCTGGGCTTTGCACCAAATCTGGCCTCACCCATATTGAATAAAAGAAAATAGCCCGGTAACAATTCAGCAAATCGTTGCCTTTTTGGTCGGCATCACAGTTGCTCTTCTCGGCTTCTCCTCCTCTTGCCCTCTTGAAGCGCCGCAACCGTCAATCGTTCACGAGAAGCTCGTCATATCCGATTACATCGCCGCCCGCACCTTATCCTAAACCCGTGAAATCTCAATTTATCATCAGTTTTTAGAATAAAGGTTGGTTTTTTATTTACAGTGTTTTTGTTTCTCTGTTTCTGATTTTGTTGAGATTTCTAGGGGTGTCTTCAGCCATCTTCTTCTTCTTCATTAGATTAACGTTGTATATTAATCGATCATTGATTGATTTTTCCACTCAATTTGTATATTTTCATACACATAGACAGACGGTTGCAATTGGCTTGTTGAATCTTCCGCATACGCGTTTTGCTTCGGTATACTATTGAGTTTCTTTTAGTAGGATTTCAGTTTGTGACTGTTATACTATCAAGGCTGTTGGAATCTGTGCTCAGAGGGTTTTGATTTCTGACTTCGGAGTCTGGTGGTTGGTAAATTGGGGATTACTTTACTGCAGTTGACTTTGGATTTTATATATGTGAAGTGCTTTCTACAAATAAATGTTAATGTAACACCAAATGCTGGGTCCTGGAACTACAAATTTTGGCTGAAAAATACGACAACTCATAATAATCGTAGAGTTGTCGTATGGTTGTCGTATAATCGACGATACGACAACTATACGACAAATCAGAAAAGTTATCGTAAAAACCATTGTCGTAGAAACTGTACGATAATATTTTACGACAAGTATACGACAACTCTACGATAACTCAAAAAAGTTGTCGTACGCTTATCGTATAATCGACGTACGTGTTATACGACAACTTTACTACAACCATGCGACAAATCCATAAATTAGTATTTAATTTACTATTATTTTAATTTTTTTTACTAATAATTTAATTTAATTAAATAAAATTAATAAAATATTTCAAATTTTATAAAAACAAAATTATATGAGAAATAATAAGAAACTTATATTAGTATGTGTAAAATCAAATTACCAATAATATTTAAATTTTATAAAATTAAATATCCAAAAATGTATTCATAAAATTGTAATACAAATGGACCAAATTATAATTGAACTTTTTCTGCCAATGCAAGGAAGTCTTCAATCAACATGCTGTTCAGATGGCAAAAACGTCTACTTTCAGTTGTAAGAGGTGTGAAAGTTGCAATCACCGTGAACGTAGTCCCAGACAATGGTGGAACCAGGAGTACCCCAATCACCCTCATGCAAGCCACAGCACTGGATGTTACCTGGATTGACATTAGAAATGTGACGAGGTCTAGCACTGAAGGGGAAATGAAGGACAACCTCTGCAAGAAGGGGAAATGAAGGACAATGTTGAAATGAAAACGCTCAGGACAATGTTGATAGGCGCTTAATGACTTCTCAGTCAAATAACTTATACGTTGTTACTCCCAAATCCAGACAAATCACATAGACAAAACATGCTCCAAAAAACCCGAGACAGACTCAACTTCTACAGATAATCTCTAAGTGCTGATACTCTAAAATATATTAACACAACACATCTGTTAACCAAACACAAAGCACAGCTCTTACAAAGCTCAAAAACACATACCTTCTCTGAAACCGCTCTTGAACCAGTGTGGCACAGTACGCATATACTCTAATAGCCTCGGCACTCCAATTATCTAACCACAACAACAAGATCAATCACACAATCAGTCACTTCCATCCATCCATCCGCCAACACAATATGTCAAAATTCAATCAAAAAAATAGCTACTCAGTAACAAACAGCGCTTACACTTCCTGGTGCGTGCAGCTGGATAGGCGCAAGCAGAGCAAAAATACCTAGCACAATATAAGTCAAGCTCAGGTACTCACCCGTCTCTTTAAATTAGCTTTGTTAAGACTACAACTTGACATTACCAGCTAAAAATACCTACAAATTGGTGCTCAATATCCAATCTACAACCAGCTTCCCAAGATTAGGTCAACATTGAAATCCCTAAGCATCAATCCATCCAAAAACCAGAATTAAAAACAAAACTCACAATGCAATCTCCGCCGAGTCTTGATCTCACATATGGAAGTAGCCTCTTCCAGTCCTCACCCGTCCTCCCATTCACACAAATAGCACCTGAACAACCAGGGACGAATCCAGGATTTGAAAGTTACCCGGGCTTGACGCAAAAATTTTTTTTTTGTAAAATGGCCACTAGACCTCACCTGGAACAAGGCCAAATTAAGTTCCTATTATAGAAAATGCAAGATAGCAGTGGTACAGATATTCAAGTAATTCATATCATAAAGCTGATGAATAAAACACATATACATCACCTTAAAGAGAGTTTCTTTAAGTCTGACATTTGTATTTTGTAAGTCTGCTGTTGCTCTGTCAACCTGCAAAACAAAAGAAACAATGTTTAGATGATTCTATGTACACCTTAAGGTTTTATTCCTCTCACATTGAGCTGAAATAACTGAATGTTGAAGTTAGTTTCTGGATCAGATAGTTATAAACTAAATAATTTATTTGCATAGACTCAAATGAAATGGAATACACTCAAGATCAGATAGTTAATGCTAAGGTTTCAATTGTCGCCGAAATTCATATACAAAAATCAAATGCCTGAAGTAGATAGCTAAACTTTCATATAAAACAATAACTTCCGAGTAAAATTTAATTGATTTGCAGTCTAGCTGGATCCCAGTAGGTGAAGTTTGAGTTTTAACACAAGTGCTTACGGCTTTCAGTATATTAATTTGTAAAACTGAAGATCTTCTTCAACAGAAAATCAATACCACAGTCAATCATCTAACACACCAAAAATGAGATGACAAAAATTGACGGTGAATAAGCAAAAAACCCAACCATAGTGCAGCCTGCAGAGAACCCAAAACGCCACTCCTCCGCCAAAACTCCAAATGCCAGCAGTCTGTCTCATCAAAAGAGAGCACGTTTTGCAATCTGACCTCATCAGGTCACCCTCAGACCAGCCGAGTTTCTGCCTTAACGCCATGAATGACACTATTCCTGCACAGGACAGTAACAAAGTTGAATCCCAGTCTTCGATAAAGGTAATAACTTCTGCTAGGCATTTCATCAAGCAGGTAGTCTGCATAACTCTTTTTCTTTATTGAAAATCCATATCAATCTTCTTTGATTGTTGGCATCCAGCGAGGAGCAAGCAGTAAGGTTGGACTCGGGAAGCCATTGATCTAACACAGCAGCACCCTTTTTAGTTGCAACAACCAACTTCTCTTTATTCTTCACATCCTCTTCTTCTTTCACTATCAACAAATTGAGGAGCTTCCAAATGTCAATTACATAGAAACATCCACAACTTCTTTCAACCAACTCAACATCAATCATTATTCTCACAACTCAGACAGCATAAACAAAGATCAAACGGTATTATTCTGTACAACACCAAGATCAAAAATTTACACTACCAGATACATTCAGACGGATTTAATTGAGCTACTGAACACTCATACCTTCACTTCCGTCATCCAATTCATCTCTAGACCTCTTCTTACTAGTCAAAGATTCGTAATCCTTATCAACAGCTGCTGCTCCTTTCTTCTCCTTCCTCAAAGCCCCAAGCTCGTCAAACCCTAGAATGAGAAATATGCATGAACGAGACTAATCTAACTTACCTGTCACCTACAATCGGAAAAGAAGATGTGCGTTTGAAAGGGAAGGCGTGCGTGCGAAGCGGCTGGACTGGTCGGCGGAGAGCAGCGGGATTCGTTTAGGGCGATGGAGTTCGGCAATTCGCGGACTGAGATAATAAAAAGTGGGGTTTTGTCGTGTTTAATGTAGACTTTGAAATATTCAACACATTATTTTTTTTAATATTCAAAACGTGTTTCTTTTACGACAAACTTACGATGGTTATACGACAACAAATTGTTGTCGTACGTTTAGTCGTATATTTTGTACGACAACTTTGGGTTGTCGTATGTTGTTGTCGTATTTTTCAGACAAAATTTGTAGTGGGACGAGGAACACTTATGGTTGATCTTCTCCGTGTAAGATATCATTCAAAGACCTGATATTTCGATATATGTAATGTAACACCAAATGCTGCTGTTGTTTTCCATTGCCACTTTTCCCTGTTACGGTTAGCTACTGAGATAAAGGCTTGGTTTTTTTTCTTTCTCCTAGGGCGCATCAAAATTCAAAAACTTCGTAAGTTCATTGCAAATACATATGGTTGAGTGTAGTCCCGCTCTACAAAAGCTTCAATATCAAAATCTGAAATGTGAGGATCAAGGTGATCCCAATGGAGAGAAGGGCACTATAAGCACATTATCTGGTGCACCAGTATCTTGGCATGCTACCCTTGAGCAGGTTCCTACAGGAGGTACTGATAGTTTTTAGGTTTACCTGCATTGTCCTAGATTGTCGTTGGTGTCAAATATGCTAAACTCTCGCTTTCCCTCCATATACTTAAACAATTTTTACAATTTTTATATCTCTTTTGATCAAATTCTTGATGAATATTATGTAAGAATTGTGTTTTGACTTATCAAGAATTTTACCTATTATTAATGATTTTTTTTCCGCTCACCTAGTTTTTAAACCCTAGATCCGCCACTGGTATTATCACCAGATTATGCCTAGCTGACATGATGAACCTATGCGAAATGTCTATTACCCATTCATTAAATGAATGGGTGTTTTGGGAACCTTAATTTTAGTGATAATTATATGAATTTTAGGGATTAAAACGATTAAATTTTAGTTTGCCTTTTTTTAGATCAACATCTCATAAGAGGGAAGACGCGGTACGTACATTTCAATTAGCAATTTTTTATGTCCCTTGACCTGATTACGGCACCCAATTTAGAGTTGAAATTGAGTCATGTATGTCAAAAAAATAAATAAAATCGAGTCATGTATATATGCATCAATCATTCTCTGCCCAGTTCTAGCTACTTTGTTCAGTGAAAAGCCAGACAGTTTTTTTTATTGAAAAGGTAATTTTATTGAAAGTGAACAACAAACATAACACAATACAAGATATCATGAGATCAAACGAAGTTTGTGTCTTTCTTTTTGGAACAAACAGTTAGGTCTTCTCTCCTTAATTATCCCCCAACAGTAACATATGATAATGAAGAATTTCTACCCTAGCTAGTGATGCCATGTGTTCTGAACCACAATTTATATCTTGACAAATCTCTTATTTGTATGCATTTAAAAGCTTTGTGTCCCCCCATTAGTTATTTTCTTATTAAAGTTATAATAGAATTAAAGGACATAATAACCAACCTATATCGACTAAATGGTCATAAATTATTAGTAGGGGGCACATGAATGATCATATTTGGCAATATTCAAGACTTTATGCTACACAAGTAATCAAATGATCAAAATTAATTAAAGCCAAGTCATCTCTTCAAAAGCAAGAAGCTACATGTGGGAATGGAATTCCAAGCTTGCTATCCCGAAAGACATCCCGAGAGATTGTTGTAGTTTCGTTTTGCTAGCTCCTGTCTTTGTTCCTTGACTTGTTCTTGTTTTTGTCCAAGTATGTCTTTATCAAAAAAAAAAAAAAGTCATCTCTTCAAGGAAGCCTTTGATTGGGAATTGGGATGTAAATCATATATTATAAATAGAGCTTTTATATATACGAATCCCATAGTATCAAATTTTAAAATAAAAAAAACATTAAGCTATAATTTAATTTAATTTGATTTAATTTGATTTACATCAATAACCTCAATATATTATTGATACATTAAGCCAGCTAAACTCAAATCTCTAAATTTCGTTTTTATAATTACAAATACATAATCTTATCCTTGAACCAATTTTTGGCATCGATTTACTGATGAATCCTTTTCTTACTTGAAATGGGGTTAAGAATTTAATTTTTGATGACAATCAAACTCCGCGCCTATTTGGAATATAGCAAATGAGCACATATATGGATGAAGGTGAAGAGAGCCATTAAAGAAAAGTGTGAAGACCAGCTTAACCAATGGTGGTCCAACATGTGGTGTGGTGATCGAATGAATTGCACTTTGAATATAAATAAAATAAAATAATTTGAATGGTTTTTCTAAAGTTGATATATAGTGTGCGGGGGAATGGTGCCATTCAAGTTGGCCTGTTGTGACAATTCAATGAGATGATGCCGCATTCAAGTTCAAGACCTAGAATAGTGATGAGCCGTATTTATATGACTCATCGAGTCAACAAATTCCACCAATTCCGACACTTTATTATGCGAACAAGTTACTTGTTAGTGTTGTTTTGCATTTCAGGTGTTTTGGAAGCTCTAGGAGGAAATGCGCATTAAAGATGACATTTTCTGCCAACAAACGTCACAGTTTTAGATTAGACCTTTGGACAGTCGACGGAGTGTTGGGAATGGACCGCAGATCAGAAACGTCACATGCCATTGCAAAGGTGACTCAATTCCCTACAACTCTCTAGTTCACACCGAGAGTAGCCGAGATCGTTTGGATGGTCGAAACGAGAGTTGAAGTAAAGACAGACAATCTGGCCGAGAGTTTCACATACACATTACACTTTAGGTGCAAGCCGAGTCGCGACCGAGCCAGCCGAGTCCAAGCCATACAAATCTCGGCTCGTCAATACACATGGGCGTGGCGGTTCAAGCATACTTGTTGGCCAAGTTTACTTGCAAGCCAAGCAAAAGCCAAGATTTGGACATATTTCCTAATTCGGTTTTGGACTTGTTCCAAATCCGGACTTGAAGCCCTAGGACTTTTGCTATAAATAAGACCTCTCCTCAAGGCCAATAATCATCCTCACACGTGGAGAGCTCATCTCTCTACAAATCGAGCAAATCCATCAGCTTATCATCCTTCCATCGAGCAGCAACTTCGGCATAGAGAAGAATTCCTTTTCTTTTATTACTACTGTATTTTGTTTCCATGGACATGTCTAGCTAAACCTCTCATTCGGTTTAGGGTTTCATAATTGTGAACGCGTTTTGAGATATCTGTTCTTAATGCTATTTTATATCTCGCTAGTTCTTATGCTTATTCCCATGAATTAATTTGCTAGACTAAGTGGATGTTTTGTCACAAAGCTTAGTTGATCGAATAATTCTTTAACGTTAATATTTACTGGATGCTTTGTCGCAAAGGTAGATAGTAACACCTAGGTTAAATAACACCTTTGTCGGGTTGTTTGATTTAGGAGAGAACTAGAAGTCTAACACCTTTGTCGGGTTAGGTTGTGGCTATCACCTTTGTCGGGACAACCACACTTCGAAATATAGAATTGATCATTAGATATCGATGATAAACGTATCACAAAGAGAAACCCTAGACTGAATATTCCTCTGATTGAATTACTCTCGTTTTATTTGCTCTTCTGCACTTGTTACCAAATCACTCACAAACCCCCAATTGCTTTCTTTACAAAACAACAAGTAACCTCATCAGCTCTCTAGGGTTCGACCCCTACTTGCCCCTTACTAGCCAAGAGTAGTGAACAAATTATAAATTCAAATTTGACTTGCACGACGACGCCTGTCAAATAGGTAGCCATTTGTGTATTTTTTTATTGGATTAGGTGTGTCTCATAAAGTGTAGGCTGATGATCAATGCACAAAGTGGGATTTGGATATCCCATTGCCATCTTGCATATTTTCTTATTGCAAGGATCGATGATTCTATAAACTACTCATGAACTTGAACTTGAACTTTAACTTGAACTTGAGGGAGTAATTATTAGTTCTCTCCAACATGATGCATACATAGCCTAAACGCTCTTTACTTAATTAGAGGTGTAGAAAACACATAAGATAACGTTTTGTTAAAAAGGGATAGACAGACAACGTACGCTTGTATATTCGACTCATGTACATCATTTCTAAGAAAGCACCACTTTTTCTTTTGACAAAGGAGATCATTGTTTGTTTGTTCACTTTAAAAAACAATCTAAAATGGGAGCATTCGGTTGAGGTAAAGTTGGTAGAATGAGGCACGTGAGGCACATTGCGAGCACTCATTTTGTTGATGTGGCAGGGAATAGTACCGGAATAGTATTTTGCTTTTTGCTTTTTGAATAGTGCAGGATTTTGATAGTGAGATACATGAGGCACCCACAAAGCACGGGTGTTTAGATGTGTGGCTCAGATCGTGCCTCACTACCTCATTCTTATTTGTCTTGCCTCATTTGAACGTTCTTCCTATCTAACATCGTTCTATCTTTAATAATAATAAAAATTGAATAAGAAGTTTTTGATCCTATTTTCTTCTAATCGCTTCTCTGAACCCCGATTCTCGAATCGTATCATTTCTATATAACAAAGTGGATTTCATAAAAAAAATTAAGGTCTATTTAAGATCTGGGGAGTAATAAAACTTTTTTTTTTTTGATAACCGGGAAGTAATAAAACTTGAAGACTAAAGTCAGTCCCCTTGGCTAGGGCAGAAAGTGGTATCTATCTTTTTGATATCATGTCGAGGAAACAGCTAAGAAGGATCCTCACAATCTAAACAAATCATGCATAGAGAGAGAGAGAGAAAGAGTATAAATGTATAATGCATCGACTGATACTATATTATTAGCCTAAAAAGACAAATTAAAGGATACAATAATTAATAACTTTATTAAATATTGATTAAAACGCTTTATATATCTTTATTAGATAAATCTACATCTACCCTGTTTATTTAGGGTTTGCCCTTTTTGGCAAGGTCTAGTTAGGGCATATGCACCCGTTGGAACTTATTATCTCCCTGAGAACTTCCTCACTGAGGAAGTTCTATTACTATTCAGTGAACAGTAACAGCATTTCTGCATATTCTGTGCAGCAATACAATCTTTCGTAGATCTTCCTATTACTATTCATGAATAAAAAATTATTAATTATGAATTTTTTCCCTCCGATTTGTTCTTTTATGTGAATTATTGATCAAGATTTCAATTGGTTTTTCATAACATCAATTTAACAGGAATTGAAATTACAATAATGCAAAATACATAACTGAATGGAAATAACATTGTAAAAGGAATTGAAAAATACATGAACTAAAAGCTCAGACGGTAACAGTCTGAATAACTTGCGGCGATAGCATCTCATGCAGATAACTTGCGCATGCAAACTAGCTTCAGTGTTCTTACAGAAAGAGGGTTAATCAATAACTTACCTCCTGATTCCTCAAATGAACAATGAAGCTCTGCCCTTCACAAAAAAGAAGGTAAATGTTATGTAATTTAGTCAATTAGTAAAGTCTATTTATTTTTGAACCCATTCAAACTATGATGAACATTTCAACCCTTAAGAAAAGACAAGAAAATCATCACATCTTTCAGGTCTAACTATAAATTTCTTTCCAGAATCATAGTAGGTCAAATAAAAACAACTACCAACAGAGAAGCTGAATCTCATCCTCATCTGTAAGAAGAACTCAGTGATACTCACAATTAAAATAAATGTCAAACTATGAGAAGCAGTTAAACAAAATATGAAGTTTTTCTTCTCTCGACTAGAAACAGAATCAATAATGTTAACACTTAAAAAGTTAAGCATGGCTTCCTAAGGTAGCAGTGGGCATATATCAAGTCAATAAATCAACCCAGGCATTTTTCGTTATATTCAGACATTAAAAGCTACTCAGCCACAAAAATCTTACCAGTCACAAAACTGGGGAACAGAAAAGGGTAAAATATCCAAATTCAAACGCATCCAAACAACAACGCAACATTACAGAGAAAAACATAGAAAGAACCAAATACCTAATTGTAACAGAAATGCGTTACCGTTGTATCGCGAGACTGTATCATTTAACAATTTACGCGAATAATTTACCTCATCTTGCAAATTGCATCCCGATTCCTGATTTCTTCTAGCGTACGCAATACAGGAGCCCCAATAAATCAAATTTGGCTTGAGCTTAGCGAAACGTGATTGAAGAGCAGTTTTAGAACGAAAATCGGTCGTCATTATGTCATCCTCTCCCCTTACCCAATTTGCATGGAAATCGGTGTAAACTTTTTCCCACAACTTATCGATTTTTTGTTTGGCGTCGGTAATTGGATCAAGCGATTGACGACAATAAGATATGCAAAGTTGCACATCTTCGGACATACACCAATGGGCAGACATGTTGAGAGATTAATGAGAAAGAAAGATTGTTGTAAGAATTTTTGGTGTGATTGTTGTTGGAATGGAGGATGTTATTTATATGCAATTTTGCATCAAATTTTGCCGTTGATGAAATGTTGCCGTTGGTGAGAATCAGACCGTTGGTCCTTTTTTTTTAAAGTTCAGTGACCGTCGCGTCCGGCTTTGACGTTAATCGCCGCGTTCACTTTAGACATTAAGAATAATGTCTGAAGCGAATGCGGTAATAAGGTTTACTGCGATAGCGCGAAACTTCCCCAACGCGTTCGCTTCAGACATTAAGCCCTTGCCGCGTCCTCTGTAGACATTAGTGTCTAATGTCTAGATCGAACGCGACCTAATGTCTCAGGCGAACGCGGACAAACTCGTTACTGTTCATCATCTTCTCAAATCTACCGATTGTTCGATCGACCGGTTTTTAAATGTTCCATTGATGTCGAAAAGCTTCGCAAATGAGTTTTGAGTCTTCAATTTAATCGATTTTGTACAATGGATTTTTAATTTCACGCGAGTCACGCGCGAGGTTTACTCGCGGAGGACGATCTCCCAGCCGATCTCGCGGAGAATTTCTGGGAGGACGATCTCGTCCAGAAATCCTCGCCCAGGTCGCGATCTCCCCAAGGTTGCCTCGCTGCACAAGAATGTCGTCCGAGGGCGACCTCAAATCCTCGCGGAGATAGCACCGGTGCATATGCTCTTAAGCGCACATTAATAAATTAAAGGGGAATCGGACACGAAGATAAATCTTATGTTTGCTAAATGACGGCAAGCAAAAAAAAAAAAGGTGAATCTAAAATTTTAAATAAATTAATATTAAATCAAAATTAATAGTTATTGACAAAGCATGCTTTGTTTGTATACGTGTCATTACCTTTTCCAATAGTATATGATATTGCCAAATTAATTAATTAGTCATTATGGGAAAAAGATCATATGAGAAGTAATAAATTTGGTGGGAAATGAGAAGTAATCAAAATTCATAACTTCAAAAATAAAATTCGTAATATAAATAAAACTTAAAGAATCAAAATTTGTAGACTTAAAGAATAAAATTCATAATGAAAAAATAGTAAAACTTAAAGATCAAAATTCGTAGACTTTAAAGAACAAAATTCGTAACACCGGTAACTACATGGATACAAATTTACAATAATACCCTTATGAACATATAATATAGATATTAAGATTAAATAAATCTAAAAAATAAGGATTGTTTGATCAAAAATTGAATGGTTGTAATTATTTTTCTCACCAAATTTGTTACTTCTCATGGGATCTCAACCCAATGAGAACTATAAATTCATTCCCATTAAGAGTGAAAACTATTCTCTTTTTCTTTTTTTGACTTTGAGTGAAAACCTAATTTCTTGACCATCTCAAAGCCCACTCGTACTCGTGATTAGTACTCCCTCCGTCCTATTTTGTTTGTCCAAAATGACAGTGGACACGAGAATTAAGAAAAGCAAATAAAGGACAATGAGAGAGGAAAAGTGGAGGAGCGTGTATGTGAATGTGGGTCCCGTACAGTAAATAAATGATAAATAAGAGAAGGAAAGTGGAGGAAAATACAATTTTTTTAATAAAAATAATTTTTTAGTAGGAAAGAGATGATTGATTTGATTATTGAGTTATGTATATAAAAGGAAAGTGGACAAACATTAGGGGACACCCAAAAAAGAAAGTGGACAAACAAAATGGGACGGAAGGAGTATTTTAATTAACAAAGTGTATATCAGTAATGACATCACATTGATATATACTTGAGTATACAATTCATCAATGGAGCTGGCTAGACACAGAGTTGCTTATCCTCAACAAGATTGCTTTCACATAAATAATAGCACACACATTGACATCGATCTTCTTCAGTGATATATATTTATTTATTGGAAAAAGATCTGGTGAGAAGTGTGTGAGTTGGTGAGAAATGAGAATTTAAATTAGCCATTAGATTACCGATCTATCGGTTCTAAATAAATAGTAATTTTGATATTTAATTAAATGAAATTTAATGCCTGAAGGGTATTTTGGGCAAACAAAAACACAACTGATTCGTCCCCAAATCAGCCATTAGAGTAATTCTGTCTCTTGGGGTTAGGGTTTGGATTCAGATGAGGATTCGAATACGACGATTTCCCACAAACGTTGACTCATTTTGATTCAACACCACAGATGTCATTCTGGTATCGCATCGGAAGCGACGAATCTCGCATCAGAATCGCAGATGAGATTAAGCACATGATTGGGTCGAGTTTTTGTTTATTTGGGGTTGTTCGTAGGGTTTTTGAGATGCGGGACGAAGCCGACTGGATATGTGCTTAACAAGACGTTGTCTTGTTGTGCCAAGTCGCTGTATTTGGGGCTAGGTGAAATAGTTCATGGGATGGCTGTGAAGATGGGTTTTGGGTTGGATATATATATGTGTGTGTAGCTCGTTGATTGATTTGTATGGAAACTGTGGTGTGGTTTGGGATGCACAGAAGTTGTTTGACGAAATGCCTCAGAGAAATGTTGTTACTTGGATCAGTTTGATTTTTGGGTTTTTTTAGGAGGTGGAGGAGAGGGAGAAGGTTGTTAGGCATATGTGGGATGTTTATACCAACAGTAAAAGAAGAAGCAGCAGCAGCAATCTGGGGTTGCCTAGGTTTTTGCAGGAGGCATTTGCAGCTGGTTATGAGTATCTGGTCAGTGATGATCCTGGTGTTAGGAACTTTGCCGTTTTGGAGATTGCCAAAATGTCTATGATGTCTAATGACCTTGAATCTTCTCCATCTACTGATTCTCAGTCCCAGGTTAGCATTTGATCCTATCGGCAGACATATATTGTTTCTATAGATTTTTTTTTGTAATCTAATGTGTGAAAAAAACTGAGGAATTATCCATCTTTTATCCACCAAACCGTTTTGGACATATATTGTTTCATTTGGAATGTGGCATCTTGGTTCTTTGGGTGATGATGTGATGCGCAATTCTGTGGTTGATTTTGATGAAAGTTTTGTTTATTTTTGCAGGAACATGTCTGGTGTAATATGGGAAGTGGGTTCGACTGATCAGGTTTTGTCATTTTATCAGGAGTTTGGGACAAAAAATGGGAAGAAGATTATCCTCGTTTGGATTGATCCGAAGATATCAGACTTTCAGATGCATTATCCTCGTTTCAAGAAAGAAGATTATGAGAAGATGGAAAGAAGAAGATTATCCTCGTTTTGGATTTTTGATGAGTCGAGCTTTCGACTCGTTAAATTCCCATTTTCACTATAGCTTTAGTTTGATTCCGACTACTACTAGATGTCATTTGATCTCCTTTTCGTGCGTTTCAGGTGCAAAGCAAGATGTCTATGTGTCAAGAGCCATTGGAAGAAAACTCGGGAAAATCAGTGTTTTAGAGCAAAAAGTGGCAGTATTTGGTCTTCAGTCGATCGACTGGGAAGCTCCCCTGCTCCAGTCGATCGACTTAATGGAGACTCAGGAGGTGCTGCAAATCAAGTTATTCCAGTCGATCGACTGGGAAGCTCCCCTGCTCCAGTCGATCGACTTAATGGAGACTCAGGAGGTGCTGCAAATCAAGTTATTCCAGTCGATCGACTGGGAAGCTCCCCTGCTCCAGTCGATCGACTGGCGAGTTCTCCAGCTGAGCGTGCAAACCACGTGCCTTCAGTCGATCGACTGGGACTCCAGTCGATCGACTTAATGGAGACTCAGGAGGACCTGTTTTCTGCGTTATTCCAGTCGATCGACTGGGAAGCTCCCCTTCTCCAGTCGATCGACTGAGAAGCCACTTTCCAAGCAACTCATCTACCTCCAGTCGATCGACTGGGCCAACAGTCCAACGCCAGTCGATCGACTGGACTGCTACAGTACCGAATCTTTTCCGAGGCTATAAATAGAAAGAGGCAAAGTTGACCTAGCATCTTGGATTTTTCTGTAGAAAAGACAAAAGGAAGTGAGCCAAATCAAGGGTTTGAACATCATCTAATCAAGGAGGATTGAAGATCAAGGGAGTTTATTAGGATCATCAATCCTACTCTTTTCCCTCTTCCTTTCTCTTAGATTTTTGCTAAAAACCCACACATCATGTTGTCTTATATGATGTGTGAGTAGTCCCCCTTGTGTTTTGAGGGTTCTATGAACCTCCTTGGTACTCAATGATCATTGTATACACATTTGAATGGATCTATTGAAGTTGATTTCATTTTACTATGATCTTCATGTTAGACATGTCTCTAAGTGTTTGATAAAATGCCCAAGTGACATGTTTATGTTAGAACTATGATCTAAGTATTGAAAGAACTTAGTGATGGTTTGGATGTAGTAAAATTGAACTTAACCAACATTTATGAGAGTAAATGCATGGTGAGAGGTGAACTAGAACTTTATGCATGTGGCATTTATGAGAGTAAATGCTATATAGTGGATCAATACTCTTTAATTAGTGAGATCCTAGCTAAGATGGCTTGACTAGGATTAAACATGCATGGTTTGTTTGATTCTAGTCTAAGCTAGGTTTGAAACCTATCAACTAACAATTAATTAAACTCTTGTATGCATGATCATTGGGAAATTGCCAAGGAGAGGATTAATCCCTCGAAACTCGCTTTTAATTGAATTTAATCCCCTAAAAACCATCTCATTCTTGTTTTGAATCATTGATAACTCAATCACACTTGAATTTTAGGAATTAGCCGAGTAAGAAAACTTGATAGAACTAGCGTGTAATCCGTTTGCTCCCTTGGGTTCGACACCGGTCTTACCGGTTGAATTACAAATTGTTTTTGACTAATTGCATTGCTTGAAAAACTACAAACGTCAAAATGGCGCCGTTGCCGGGGAGCAATAGCTAGATTACCCCTAGGAAAATCATTTAGTGCTCCGACTATTCCATGTTTTTCTTTATTCTACTTGTTACTTGGATTTCTTGAACTTATTCACTACGCTTACTTGTTTTAATTGGCTTCTCTTATAGGTTCACTTCTTTTATGCCACCGAAGACCAAGAGACTTTCTCAAATAGTGGATAGAGATTTGAGCCAACCTATTAGAGGGCTAGTTAATCTTCCCGTTACAAGGAGTAAGACTAAAGACAAAGGACAAACCTCCAACACTCAAGGAAATCAAGAGACCACCACCCAAGTCATGGCCGAAAACAACAATAGACTCCCTCCTCCACCTCCACCTCCCCAAGGTCGCCTACCACAAGTCCCTCAAGCTAGAAGGGTTCTCAAGGATTATGCTACTCCTACGGCCTATGGATATCGTTCCCCAATCCTCGTACCGACGGTTGATAACCGAGATTTTGACTTGAAGACATCCACTATTCAAATGGTTCAATCTAACCAATTCTCGGGGAGGGACAATGAAGACCCTAATTCTCACTTGACAACATTTCTTGAAGTGTGTTCCACCTTCAAGATCAATGGGTTCTCGGAAGACGCTAAACTCCTAAGGCTCTTCCCCTTCTCCCTCACGGGGAGAGCAAAGGATTGGTTGAGGAGTCAAACTCCCGATAGCTTCACGACTTGGGAGGAGCTCGCCGTGGCTTTCTTAAACAAATACTTCCCTCCTTCCAAGACGGCTTTCTATAGGAGTCAAATTACAAATTTCTCACAATTGCATGGGGAGAACCTCTATGAAGCATGGGAGAGATACAAGGAATACCAAAGGCTTTGCCCCCACCACAACCTCGATGATCTCCAAGTCTTCCACACCTTCTACCACGGTGTCGATGGTGCCTCTCGACTTGCACTTGACACCGCCTCGGGCGGAGCTATTATGGAACTAGAACCGCATGAAGGATATGCGGTGATAGAGAAAATAACGAAAAACTACTTCATGTGGGGAAGCGAAAGAGGAAACCCGAGAAGAAGACATGAAAGGCATGAGGTTAAAGCGGTGAGCACAAGTGATTACGATGCTTTGAGGAAGGACTTTGATAGCCTCTCGGATGAAGTCTTCAAGTTGAAACACCCGGAAAGAGAATCTTCGACAAAGCAAGGGTGTGATATTTGTGAGGTCTACGAGCATGAGACCGTTTCTTGCCCCTTGGTGCAAAGGGATGTGCAAGGGCAAGGCTATGGAGAAGTGAATTTTGTGGGAGGAAACCAAGGAAGAGACTATGGAGGGAATGCAAACCAAGGGCAAGGCTCTCAAGCAAACTACACTACACCTAAGTTCTCCTCGGGATGGAGAAATCACCCAAATTTCTCCTACAAGACCACTAATCCCACTCGCCCCGACTTTGGATCCACACCTCCCGGATTTGGTCCTAAGCCTACTCAACCGAATCAAGCGTTCCAACCTAGGAACCAATATCAAAGTCAAGGACCGGCTTTGCTTCAAAGGAATCAAAACCAAGGGCAACAATATCAAGCTCAAGCTCAAAGACCCTATCAACAAGGTGAAGCTCCTCCACAACCCTCTAGTGAACTATCTAGTGTTGAGGCAATGTTTGCAAAGCTCCTAGCAAACCAAAATGAGATGAGGCAAGAGTTGAGTGAGGTTAAGCAATCGAATCAAAGGCTAGAAATCCACAACAAAATGCTAGAAACTCAAATTGCTCAACAAGCCGAATCCTCTACAAGGGCACAAGGAAAATTACCGGCTAGACCCGAGCAAGGACAAAGGGAGCATTGTAATGCGGTTACTTTGAGAAGCGGGAAAGAGCTAGAGGGAGAGCTACCAAAGAAGAAGAAAGTCTCCTTTGATCTAAGAGGCCAAGCTAGTGCCGAAATTGAAGAGTTAGATGAAGAGGTTCCTAACCCTCAAGTTGAGAAAGAGGGCGAAGTGGAAAAGGAGAAAGACGAACCTAGAGTATACACTCCTCCTATTCCATTTCCCCAAAGGCTAAAGAAGAAGAGCAATGACAAACAATTCTCCAAGTTTGCCGAGATGATGAGGAAGCTCTATGTCACAATGCCCTTCACCGAGGTAATAACTCAAGCTCCATCTTATGCAAGATTTCTAAAAGATGTTATTACGTGCAGGAGAACAATCGAGGATGTTGACACGGTGTCTCTCAATGGCGAATGTAGTGCCATACTCCAACCGCGCATGCCCCCAAAGCTTGAGGATCCCGGTAGCTTCTCCATTTCATGCTTTATTAATGATATTAAGATTGAACGTGCTATGTGTGATTTGGGTGCAAGTATATCGTTGATGCCTTATTCTTTGTGCAAAAAGTTGAATATGGGTGAGCCTAAACCAACTAACATGATTCTAAGGCTCGCGGACCGCTCCTCGAGATTCCCTAGGGGGGTTCTTAAGGATGTCCCGGTTAGAGTAGGGAATTTCTATATTCCGGGGGATTTTGTGGTGTTAGAGATGGAAGAGGACAATGAAATTCCCATTCTTTTGGGAAGGCCTTTCCTCTACACCGCGGGGGCTATATTTGATACTACTAAGGGGTCAATCACCATGAGAGTAGGAGATGAGGAAATTGAGTTTAATCTTGAAAAGGCACAAAAAGGTCCTAGTCCTACAATGACTTGTAATTATCTTGACCTAGTTGATGCATATGAATTGTATGATGTTCCTAACCTCTACATGAGTGGAATTGACCTTGATAATGAGCTTCCCAACGTTGCCAATTGTTGGGCTATCTTGGAGGAAGAAAACGAAGAAGGAACTCTAAGCGACAAAGGTAAGGAGTCTTGTTCGGTAGAGCTTAAAGCTCTACCAACAAGCCTAAGGTATGAGTTCTTAGGCCCAAATTCTAGCTTGCCTATCATTGTGAATGCTTCTTTGAATGATGATGAGACTTCGAAATTGCTTGATGTGGTTAGAGAACATAAGGATGCTATTGGCTACTCTATTGATGATTTGAAGGGAATAAGCCCAAACTTGTGCATGCATGAAATCAATTTAGAGAGTGATAGTATGCCATCTAGGGAGAGAGCTAGGAGGTTGAATCCTATTGTTGGGGAAGTAGTCAAAAAGGAAGTTCTTAAATTGCTTGATGCGGGAATCATCTTCCCCGTTGCGGACTCTAAATGGGTGAGTCCCATTCATGTAGTCCCCAAAAAGGGAGGGATGACCGTAGTTAAAAATGAGAAGAATGAACTAATCCCCACAAGAACGGTAACCGGGTGGCGTATGTGTGTGGACTATAGGAAACTAAACCAAGCCACTAGAAAAGATCACTTTCCCCTCCCTTTCATTGACCAAATGTTGGAAAGACTAGCTAAGCATGACTATTTTTGCTATCTTGATGGATATAGCGGATTTTTCCAAATCCCTATTCATCCACAAGATCAAGAGAAAACCACCTTTACATGTCCCTATGGAACATTTGCCTATCGGCGAATGCCCTTTGGACTATGTAATGCGCCGGGTACCTTCCAACGATGCATGATGGCTATTTTTTCCGAGTTTATTGAAAAGATTATGGAAGTATTCATGGATGACTTTTCTGTTTATGGTTCGTCTTTTGATGATTGTTTGGCTAATTTGGCTAAAGTGTTAAAAAGGTGCATTGAGACGAACCTTGTACTTAATTGGGAAAAATGTCATTTCATGGTGCAGGAGGGGATAGTTCTTGGTCATTTGGTCTCTAAAAGAGGAATTGAGGTGGATAAAGCTAAAATAGAGGTTATGGAAAAATTGCCACCCCCAAAGGATGTCAAGGGCATAAGGAGTTTTCTAGGCCATGCGGGGTTTTATAGGAGATTTATCAAGGATTTCTCGAAGATTGCAAAGCCTTTAACAAACCTTCTATGCAATGACACCAAGTTCCAGTTTGATGAAGATTGCTTGTTGGCCTTTGAGAAGTTGAAAGAAGCATTGATTTCGGCCCCAATTATCCAACCTCCAAGATGGGACTTGCCCTTTGAGCTTATGTGCGACGCAAGTGATTATGCCGTTGGGGCGGTTCTTGGGCAAAGGGTGGGCAAGAAACTTCATGCCATTCACTACACAAGCAAAGTGCTAAACGGAGCTCAATTGAACTACACTACAACGGAGAAAGAGCTCCTTGCTATTGTGTATGCCTTTGACAAGTTTCGTTCATACCTAGTGGGATCAAAGGTTATAGTATTCACCGACCAAGCGGCAATCAAGTACCTCTTGGCGAAGAAAGACTCTAAGCCGAGATTGATAAGATGGATTCTATTGCTCCAAGAGTTTGATATCGAGATCAAAGATAAAAAGGGAGTAGAAAATGTGGTAGCCGACCACCTATCAAGGCTAGAGGAAAATGAAGAGATTGAAGAGGATACTAGACCCGTGAATGACTCATTTATTGGAGAGCAACTCATGAGAGTTGAGGCGGAGGCCCTCCCATGGTACGCGGACTTTGTAAACTTCGTGGTTTGTGGGATTATTCCTCACGATATGAACCACCATCAAAAGAGGAAGTTCCTATCCGAGACCAAGAGGTACTATTGGGATGAGCCCTATCTATATAGGCTATGCGCGGATGGTTTATATAGGACTTGCGTCGCCGAAGAAGAAATGAGAGATATTCTATACCATTGTCACTCTTCCCAATATGGAGGACATGGTAGTGGAGCAAAGATGGCGTCCAAGGTCCTACAAAGCGGTTTTTATTGGCCTACTCTCTTTGGTGATGCTTATGAATTTGTGAAAGCTTGCGATCAATGCCAAAGAACGGGAAACATCTCAAAGAGGCATGAAATGCCCCAACAAAGCATCCTCCCGGTCGAGATATTTGATGTATGGGGCATAGATTATATGGGTCCTTTCCCATCCTCATATGGGAACCAATACATATTGGTCGCGGTTGATTACGTCTCCAAATGGGTTGAGGCCGTCGCCTCCCCTACTTGTGATGCCAAGGTGGTCACAAAGCTCTTCAAGAAGATTATTTTCCCTAGATTTGGAGTTCCAAGGACCGTCATTAGTGATGGCGGTTCACATTTCAAGGAAAAGCATTTTGAGGCCTTGCTTCGCAAATATGGAGTTAGTCACAAGGTTGCTACGCCTTACCACCCGCAAACTAGTGGGCAAGTGGAAATTTCAAATAGAGAAATCAAAGCAATCTTGGAGAAAACCGTGGGAAGTTCAAGAAAGGATTGGTCATCGAAGCTAGATGACGCTTTATGGGCCTATCGTACGGCATTCAAGACCCCTATTGGAATGTCTCCCTATCGCCTTATTTATGGGAAGCCGTGCCACTTGCCGGTTGAATTGGAATACAAGGCGATGTGGGCAATTAAGATGCTAAATATGGACTTACAAACGGCGGGAGACCATAGGGTGCTTCAACTCCATGAGTTGGAGGAGATAAGGAATGAAGCCTACGAAAGTGCTAGAATCTATAAAGAGAAGACCAAGAAATGGCACGACAAGAAAATCTTTCGTCGTGAGTTCAAAAAGGGAGAGAAGATCTTGCTCTTTAATTCTAGGCTCAAGTTATTCCCGGGAAAATTGAGAAGCCGGTGGAGTGGTCCATTTATTGTCCACAAGCCTCACAAGGATGGACACGTAGAATTGCTCAACAATGATGGGACTACCTTCACGGCAAATGGGCAAAGGCTAAAGCATTATAGAGAAGAAGTTCGGGATGAGCAAAATGTGACCTACTCTTTAACCGACCCATAGAGAGCCTCTATCCGCTTGAGGAGGGATCCTAGCTATGGACTCCTCAAGTGTGTTTCTTAGTGAGAAGAGATTCGGCTCGGTCTTTGCCAAGACGTTAAACTAGGCACCTCACGGGAGGTACCCCGGTTTGTGAGTTGTCTATCTATGCACAAGTAATTTTCATATATGTGTAGCATGCAAATTGTGAACTTGTCATGTGGCTTGGTGATTGGGATGATTCTAAATGCATAACTAGGTGTGTGTGACGTGATATAAGGCTTGCATGAAATTTCTTGATGATGGTGGCATTCTAAGTGTGGAGTGTGATCCTAGCTTGTTTGTTTGAAAATCGTATGTTTATGTGCTAGTGATTGCATAGAAGAGCGTGCCTTGAATATATGTGATATTTTGAGTGGTGTCCACTTGATTTTGAGTAAAAATTCAGAGTGTGGAGTCGGGATTCATTTGGAAAAGGAAAATATTTTTCAAGCAGAAATTCGTTTTCAGTCGATCGACTGGGGGCAAGCTTCAGCCCAGTCGATCGACTAAACGTGGTTTCAGTAGCCCTTGTTTTGTGCGCATTCGCAGTCGATCGACTGGGCTCTCAGTCGATCGACTGAACATCTGTTATCTAAACTTCATTTTCTTTCCTTCTTCTTCATTCGACCAAACCCGCCGAAACCCTAAATTCGAATTTTCATCCTCCGATCCGAACTTCCGACCACCACCACTCTTCGCCATTCCTCTCCCGTTCGAATCGCCGTCCATCCGCCGCCCGTCCACCGCCCAGCAAGCGCCCAGCCAGCCACCCTCTCCGCGTCTTCGATTTCCGATCGGAAATCCAAGCCCTTGTCCGATCTCCCTCGTCCGGCCATCTCAGCGCCCGCTCCAACCGCCTATCCACTCCTCACTGCCCCGCCTTCAATCCCCAGCCATCAATTTCACCTCCCAAGGCCTCCCGGAAAAACCTTAGATTTTGCCCTAAACCCGACAGATTTTCCCCTCCCAGTCGATCGACTGAGCCACAAGTCTCACCCCAGTCGATCGACTCGATCAGAGTTCAGTGCCTATTGTGAGTTTTTGCTCAGATTGACTTGGTCTTCCATTTCCAGTGCACTATGGGTCGTGCCAAGGCATCGTCCAGTTCGAAGGCAAAGGGAAAAGAGATCGCTCACGAGCCCTCGTTCGATGAGCAAATTGACGACTTCACACTAGAGGGCGAGGACGCTACACCTCTAGTTACCCGCAAGAGGAGGTTATTGAGGACCTCGTTAGCCGACCATGTCTCGGGCTCAGATGAAGAGGTTGAAACCGTGCCGGTTTCCCCTGCGCCTCCAAAGAAGAAAACGCCTCAACCGAGGAAACCGGCGCCGAAGAAGAAGGCGCCAGTGCCTGCTAGACCTAGTGCACCCCCGCGCCCTGCTGCTGCGCCTACATCCACCGCCATTGTGCCGGTTGAGCCTCACGAGGGGCCTTATGAGGGACCGATGCCCATACCGGTCCCGTACCCGTTCTCGGCCCCCTTGGTCTTCAAGGACGAGAAGCACCAGACTCGTCACACCACTGTCACTACAAAGAAGAAGAAGGCCATCCCGACATTGTACCTAGACATGGGCTTGCTTCGTAGCATCGACGAAGTGGTAGCTACTGAGGTACAATCTCGTCTCACACAACATGGTTTACCTTTTCTATTTTGTGATGATCCGGGCTCCTACCAGAGATTAGTTGAGGAGTTCTTGTGCTCGTTTGAGTCGGTTAAGGAGAGAGTGGGGGAGGATGGAACCTCAGTTTATTATTGGAAGTTTGTTTTGGGGGGTAGAGATTTCCGGATCAGGGAGAGTACGATCCGAGAGTGGCTTGGCTTTCCACAGCCTGCGGCATCGCCCCGGGAATTCACTGAGCACGACCAGTCCAGGCTTTGGAAGAGGATATCCGGTAGGAATGAGTGGTTCGTGTCTTCATATAACTCTTCTGCGATCGTTGACCCGGTTTGGAAGATTATGCACCACGTCATTGCTATTGATTTTAATACGAGGACAGAGAAGGCTAGGAAGGTTACTTTCCCGGATATGGACCTCATGGTTGCCATGGATCGCGGGGAGGCCATTGATTGGCTAGTGGTTCTTGCAAACCGGTTTGAGGCCGTTGTAAAGCCGAGTACGAGGAACAAGAGCATGGGAGGTGGCTCCTTGATTACATTGATAGCCCAAAGGTGTAACTTCACCTTTGGCCACGAGGGTTGTGAGGCCCCTTCTAGGAGCAAGCTTGACTTAGACTTGATGAAGAATATGCATATGGTCAAGCGGGACGGTAGGACATGGAGCAGTGACCCGTCGCCTCATGTGGAGGAGCTTGTGAGCGCCGCTGCTGCGCGGAGGAGAGCCTTCAAGCAACAAAACCCGCTCTATTGCCTTACCCACCTCACCCCCTCACCCGCTCCCTCGCCTCCTGGCTCGCCTCCTCCTCCCCCTACCGCAGATGAGGAGCTTCCTACCGCAGATGAGGAGCTTCCCCCAGTGCAGCCCGCCGCCGAGATTCCCCCTCATGTCGCCGATGATTCAGCTGAGTGGCGACAGAGGATGACCTCTGATATTGCTGACCTGAAGGGCGGCGTGGCTGACTTGAGGAGTGGATTGACTTGCCTTGAGGACTTTGTCCGAGAGTCTGATGCGAGAGCTCGCCAGGAGTGGGAATGGCTCCGTGCTACATTGTCATCCATGACGGGAGGTTCTAGTGCACCAGTTGCTGCTCCGTCAGTGGGCTTAGAGCCATCTGCCCCGCGTGCTGCCTCGCCCATGCCTTCATCGCCTCCCACCAGACCTGACGCTCCTGCTGTTCCTGACATTCCATTGGAGACCGGTGGTGATCCAGCTAGAGACGAGGCTACATCTTGAGCTTGTATTGCAGTTTGATCTCACTTTTGTCTATCATTTGACGCTTTCTCGCTTAGATCATGTACTTGGATGTTAAGTCGCCTTTTGGCGCAATTTTGGATGATGTATGCCATCTTGTGTGATATACTCTTGATTTGCCTTTCGTTGTATGTCGCATTTTCTATGATATTGACGGTGTTTACCATTTATGTTGCTCAATCCGCAGGATATATATTTCTATGTTCTCACCATGCCCATATTCACCGTCTTTATCTACATTTGCAACCACAAGGTTACTTCTCACTCCCAAGAGTCTTATCACCGAGTCTACAACCGAGGGGAGTTCCTATGCGCCTTTGCCTTTGTTTTATCATTCTTTGCGCTTAGGGACTAAGCTTGAATTAAGTGTGGAGTGGTTTGATGCGCATAGTTCACATTATTGCATGCCATACATATCATTTCTAGATGGACACTTGCACTCTTGCACATTGCCCCAACATGAGAGTGTTTTAACCACAAAGGCTTATGATTTTCAACTCTAAATCCCTATAAATCACAACTAGCCTATTTTCCACATTTACCGACCTAGTCCTTTGAGCATGCATTCTTGAGAATCAATATCATGGCTATATCTTGTCTATCCAACTTTTTAAGTATTCTCATTGCAACACCTTTGATCAAGCTAGCAAACACTTTTAAAATATCATCGTGAAAAACTTAGACCACTTGAATGCTCCTTGGTGACTTGAGTGCTCTAACATAGTGCTTTGTTCATGATTGATTCCCGCACATTCCATACATTTTTTTGAACATATTGTCAAGTTTTAAGTGTGGAGTCAAAAGAGGGCGAAAAATAGGCCCCATTCAAAAAAAAAAAAAAAAAAAAATGTTTGCGGTCAAAGAGGGCAAAGCCCCGACTAAAAACTCTCTCAATGATCATGAGAAGTTTTGCTCCAAATATACAAATGCCGGGGGTTAGGGAGGTAAGTCCCCCCTCGAAAGCATTTGTAGGCCAAAGGCCGTTTCAAAAAGAAATAAGAAGCACTTAAAACTTGACTATATGTTTTTCCCACCATTCTTCATTTATGTGGGATTCATTCATTTACAATGTGTGCTTGTTAAAATAACTCTTGGACGACCCATGTGCCTTGCACGGGAGCTATCATTTGGGCTATGCTTGTTTATTGAGAAACTCTAGTGTCGAACTCCACTTCCCTTATGGATTACGGCTTGAGAGCCTAAAACTTGGGAATGAGTTCCTAGTCGCGAGCCCTTGGACTAGCCCTAGCTAGCATAGGTGAGCGGTTGACGCTCTATTGTGTAAACTATAAGCCTTGCCTCGATAGTGTTGCCTTGATAATGAGTAGAACTTGGGATGAGACATTTTATAGCCCTAGTATTGATAATCTTGAATGCATGTCCTCAAAGGTACTCAAAAGGTTGAGAAAGTTCTTTTGATGATATTGTGGCGCTAGTCTAGCTTGGGGTGAGGGATTGGTCTTGAATAATCGTAGCCTTGGTTGAGCACTCTTGCATTCACTCTTAAGGGACATGTGCACCTTTGGGATTTGTGAGTATTCCTTTTTTCTGAAAACTCTCACGAGACTATAACTCGTCCACTAGGGGAACCTAGGGGTTTAAAGGCTTAATGCATACGCTAAATGCATTCGTAACGCCTACGAAAAGGAGCTAGGTAGGTTGTACATACTTGTCATTTACCTTTCAAATAACATGTTTAGAAATGAAGATCGAGACCTTGTGAGATCTAGTGAGGCAAATGCACGAAAAACATAGCACCACTAGCATATCGACATTTGCACTTCCTTGGCATATTTGCATACTTTGTTCGGGACGAGCAAAGCTTAAGTGTGGAGTGTTGATGAGTCGAGCTTTCGACTCGTTAAATTCCCATTTTCACTATAGCTTTAGTTTGATTCCGACTACTACTAGATGTCATTTGATCTCCTTTTCGTGCGTTTCAGGTGCAAAGCAAGATGTCTATGTGTCAAGAGCCATTGGAAGAAAACTCGGGAAAATCAGTGTTTTAGAGCAAAAAGTGGCAGTATTTGGTCTTCAGTCGATCGACTGGGAAGCTCCCCTGCTCCAGTCGATCGACTTAATGGAGACTCAGGAGGTGCTGCAAATCAAGTTATTCCAGTCGATCGACTGGGAAGCTCCCCTGCTCCAGTCGATCGACTTAATGGAGACTCAGGAGGTGCTGCAAATCAAGTTATTCCAGTCGATCGACTGGGAAGCTCCCCTGCTCCAGTCGATCGACTGGCGAGTTCTCCAGCTGAGCGTGCAAACCACGTGCCTTCAGTCGATCGACTGGGACTCCAGTCGATCGACTTAATGGAGACTCAGGAGGACCTATTTTCTGCGTTATTCCAGTCGATCGACTGGGAAGCTCCCCTTCTCCAGTCGATCGACTGAGAAGCCACTTTCCAAGCAACTCATCTACCTCCAGTCGATCGACTGGGCCAACAGTCCAACGCCAGTCGATCGACTGGACTGCTACAGTACCGAATCTTTTCCGAGGCTATAAATAGAAAGAGGCAAAGTTGACCTAGCATCTTGGATTTTTCTGGAGAAAAGACAAAAGGAAGTGAGCCAAATCAAGGGTTTGAACATCATCTAATCAAGGAGGATTGAAGATCAAGGGAGTTTATTAGGATCATCAATCCTACTCTTTTCCCTCTTCCTTTCTCTTAGATTTTTGCTAAAAACCCACACATCATGTTGTCTTATATGATGTGTGAGTAGTCCCCCTTGTGTTTTGAGGGTTCTATGAACCTCCTTGGTACTCAATGATCATTGTATACACATTTGAATGGATCTATTGAAGTTGATTTCATTTTACTATGATCTTCATGTTAGACATGTCTCTAAGTGTTTGATAAAATGCCCAAGTGACATGTTTATGTTAGAACTATGATCTAAGTATTGAAAGAACTTAGTGATGGTTTGGATGTAGTAAAATTGAACTTAACCAACATTTATGAGAGTAAATGCATGGTGAGAGGTGAACTAGAACTTTATGCATGTGGCATTTATGAGAGTAAATGCTATATAGTGGATCAATACTCTTTAATTAGTGAGATCCTAGCTAAGATGGCTTGACTAGGATTAAACATGCATGGTTTGTTTGATTCTAGTCTAAGCTAGGTTTGAAACCTATCAACTAACAATTAATTAAACTCTTGTATGCATGATCATTGGGAAATTGCCAAGGAGAGGATTAATCCCTCGAAACTCGCTTTTAATTGAATTTAATCCCCTAAAAACCATCTCATTCTTGTTTTGAATCATTGATAACTCAATCACACTTGAATTTTAGGAATTAGCCGAGTAAGAAAACTTGATAGAACTAGCGTGTAATCCGTTTGCTCCCTTGGGTTCGACACCGGTCTTACCGGTTGAATTACAAATTGTTTTTGACTAATTGCATTGCTTGAAAAACTACAAACGTCAATTTTAAGTTGTTTCTTTTTATTCAAGGGATAAAAAGTAGCTCATTTGTTCCTTTTAAAATTGTATATAAAACCTCGGTTTGGTTATTAAGTCATGTCAATTGTTAACTGTGCTACGGATTATGCTTATAATGCTACGGATAATGATTATCGTGTTACGGATTATGATTACAATGTTACAAATTATACATACAGATTATATTTACCCTCTGTGATACACATTAACTTAACTATTATAACTTACAGATTATGATTTGAATGCTACGGATTATGATTACAATGTTACGGATTGTGATTTCAATGCTACGGAGTGAAATGGTGTACACAATTTGTGTATCATATATATATTTACTCTCAGAAGTCTGAAAAATTTGTGTATCATTTTACTCTCACAATGAGCTGAGATGTTTTTGTAATAAAATACTGGTCATTATTTTCGGAAATACATGATTCCTTAACTACGGATTATGCGTACATTGCTAAGGACTATGCGTACATTGCTACGGATTATAATTACATCATACAAATAACAAAACCCTGTGTGATAAACATGCTTTGCACAAGGAGATAACACTCTACTTTTCGTGGTGGGATTCCATGCAGGCATGCTTTGCAGTTGCAGTTTCCACAACAAAATGGGCATGGCGTTTTTACCTCCTCCCTTGCCTTGTCAGGGTACCTGAACATCATTTGTACGATTTAGTCATACAGTGCGTAACTTATCACACAAATATAACATTACACAATAACACTATCTATGCTGGAAAAAAAAATCATGCAATTATCTTTCAAATATCACTAGCCCATCAAACTGAGAACCTTAACGACAGCATTCTACAGACCACAACAATGTCCACAATGCAAAAAAGTCAACAAGTAGCTTAGTGTTGGAATAAATTTAAAGTTGTGACATTTTTTTATACCTGCTGCAGTTTGTTTTTTTGCTTTGCCCTGACTCATAGCACACATAGTGTTGACCACAGAATCATCTTCGCTTTCGGTTTCAGTAGGAAGAATTTTTTTGGATGCTTGTTTTGCACCAGCTATAACAAGAAAATATGATTAAGTTATGCTTCTGTTAAATGTAATACGGATTATGTTTTATTTGCTACAGATAATGATCCAGACGTACGCATCATGCATCTATTCTTACGGATTATGACCAAAGCAGTTAATTACGGATTATGCATCTAAAGATACGGATAATGAAGCTAGATTTACGGATTTTGAAAATAAATTCCTAGGATTACAGTGCATAATATTACACTATGTAATGTTAGTTTGCGTAACTATTACTGAAAGTTTGCAACATGTAACTGGTTTATTTATGTTGTTGGCTGTTTTTGTAACAACTACTTCATTGATCCCTTTTGTATGCCCTGGATATCTTCCAACTATAACGAGTAAACACATTTGGTCTTAAAACATGTAATTTTATAAAACTACATTGAATTGACTAGAAACAACACAACACCTTTGAGAGTCTGAGTGCTTGTTTGATATGGAATCTGTTTTTGCTTCATATTTGGTTGGGTTTCTGCAGGTACTTCTTTGGCTGTGTTCCTTTTCCCTCTTGTGACCTAAAAAGAGATTTTGAAAAATAGGCAACTGATAAGTCGATTTCTCGACTATTTTTCTCCTACTTTTACTAGATGTTTTGACTCGTTCCAAGTTTCTTTCGATGTCAATTGACCCTCGTATTTGCTATTTCAGGTGAAAAGCCGATTTTGTGGTCCTTGGATTTGAGTGCATCAATTATCGAAGAAAGTCGAAGTTTCTAAGCCAAAATGAAGAATTTCCATGCAAAGCAGATGGAGCTCGCCCGGGCCCAAGGAAGCTCGACCGAGCATGCCAATTGCCTAAAACAATCTGCCACTTTATGCTCGACCGGTCCTGATGGAGCTCGCCCGGTCCTCAGCACATTAGGATGAGATCGCGCTGGCCTTAAGATCATCGTGCCCGAGCTCGAAGACGCTCGACCGAGCCTCTTCCCCTCCAGCCATCGAAGTCCGACCGAGCCTGATGGAGCCCGCCCGGTCTCCCCTGCACCATTACTCCTGTCCAAGAATGAAGCTCACCCGGTGCAAGTCAAGCTCGCCCGAGCTCGCTCTCGGCTATAAGAACCTGCCAAAATAAGCTCGCCCGAGCCTAATGGAGCTCGACCGGGAGCCCCGACCAATCCCCTTTGTTTGCTATATGGAGCTCGACCGGGCGTGATGAAGCCCGCCCGAGCACAGTGGAAAAGGCCGGATTTTTATGGTTTGACTATAAATAGAAAGCTTTGGCTTTGGTCACAAGGAGGATCTATCGAGGGTTTTGAGGATCAAGAGTTTTTGGAGAGTAGATCAACTTCAACAACATCTAGGATTGAATCTCTAGTGCTCTTGAATCTTCATATTGGTTTTAGATCTCTAAACTTCATTTTCTATTTGATTGCTTGCACTTTTGTTATTGATTTTGTTTGTAAACTCACTATGAGTGAGTAGTGACCTTGGTTGGGGATCTATGGACCCCTTAGACATGTTTGTGACATTATAAATACTATGGATGCCATTGATGAATGATTTGCACATGTTTCTTATTCGTTTGAACTTAACTCTTCAAGTTGCCTATAAGGTGTTTGTGAAATGTCCCCAATAGGAACTTTGCTTGATCTCATGTTTGATGTAGCTCACGTTGATCGTCATGACTTCAATGAACTAAATGAATAAGCATTAAGGTTTTTGTGTTACATGGCGACACCTTAATCTTAATGAGAATGGCTTGAACTTAACAAGAGCATGATTATCTAGCCAATAGAGCGCGAGTGTGAGGCTAGGCATTCATATTCTATAATACCAATAGAGCGCGAGTGTGAGGTATTATGCGAGATGTAACCTCTTAGTACTAAGTTGTAGCGCGAGTTGAACTTAGCATTAATGTTGCATGGCTAGATTCTAAGTTTGTGCATGTGATTTCATCAATGGTGTCCTATTTTACCGTCACAATAATTGTCTAGGTTGAGAAATAGATCCCTAGTCATCCCTTAATTAATTGTTAACCACTTTTTGATAGCACTCTCAACTATAATTCTCTTGGAAGAACAACAAACCTCCCCCAAACCATAGACAATCTAGCTATATCTTTAGCATTATTAGTTTAATCACCTATCCTTTGGGTTCGACCTCGGATCTCCCGAGTCTTTACAAATGTTTTGATTACCGTGACTTAGCATAAGTGTTTGGATTCTTATTCGAATATTTTCGCTATATTATCGAACGATCAAATGGCGCCGTTGCCGGGGATAGGTTAATTAATTAGGTGTTACTAGATTGTTTAGCTTGTCTACTCTTTCTTTACTTGATAGTCATTGCTTGCTTTGTGCTTAATTGTGTTTATTTCCTTTGCCTTTCATCGCTAAGAATTTTCCTTGCTCTTGTAGGCATTTGAATGAACACGAGATTTAAGGGGCAAAAGCACGTAGTGATCGGGTCAACTTCAAGCACCTGTCAACCTTCTCACCCAACCGCTAAGAGAGGAAGCGGTAGACCTCGCAAGAACCCTCTACCCCCCATTCCACCTCTTGCTCCTATTATTCCACCGGCTTTCCAAGGTCCTAGACCTCGCCCACCTCCGCTTTTAAACCCACTACCTTATTTGCCACCGGGATTTAGAATGGAAGACGAGGTAGAGAACCGCCCCGCTCTTCAAAGGAATGTTTGAAATCGTAGAATGGAGGAAGATGAGATAGATGATCCTCCGGCTAGACAAAATGACGATGATGAGCAACGCCCTATAAGGAATCCTCCCGCTCCTCATAGGGAAAACAGAAATTATAGATATTATGACGAGGAAGATGATGAAAGACCCGTTGGGGATTATATGACTCCCACTCTTGAAGGGAATGACTCGGCTATTATGCCCCCGGATGAGGACGCCTTTGATTTCGACGTGAAATCCTCTCTAGTGCATATGGTAACCCATGATCAATATCAAGGAGTCGGGAATCCTTCCACACATTTGGCTAACTTTCAAGAATATTGTCGCACTTATAAGCCAAGGAACATTCCCGTGGAATATGTCTACTTGAAGCTCTTTCCTTCTTCATTGTACGGGGATGCTAAAGAATGGTTGCAAAACCAAGAGCCGGGAACTTTCAGAACATGGGATCACCTAGCAAATTCCTTTCTTAACAAATTCTTTCCACCGTCAAGAACCAAGAAGTTCACTGATTATATATTGACTTTCTCCCAGCGAGACAATGAGCTATTCCATCAAGCATATGATCGGTTCAAGCATTATTTGAGGGAATGCCCTCACCACAACTTCAGAAAAGCCGATCTTATGAGATATTTCTATCTTGGTATGAGTAAAGAAGCTAAGAACCAAATGGACACGGCTAGTGGAGGTGCTATTATGGACTTACCGGCGATTCAAGGTTTCAAAATTGTGGACAAAATTGCTATAAACTCCGATAGATACCAAGGAGTGGATCATAAGAAAATGGCCAAGTCAAGAGAAGACTCTTCGAATTTTGCACTTAAAAATGAAATGGCGGATTTAACAAAGAAAGTGGAGAACATGATAAGTATGGTGAATTCCGTTGAGGCGACTAAGGCCAAGGCCGATAAAGAGAAAATCGCGGCGCAACAATCTTGCTTTCTATGTGCAAGCACGAGGCATTCTACAAAAAATTGTCCCGATGGACGATATGAGGATGATGATGATGGGTATGAGGAAGCCCACTATGTGAATCAACAAAGGAATTATGCTCAAAATGCTAACCCTATTACTAGGAATTATGAGCCTCCTCAAAGAAGAATGACCAATGATTCAAATTTCCCTCCAAAGCCCCAAGGACAGAATAATTACCAAGGGAACTACCAAAGACAAGGGTATGGCTCTAACCAAAACCAAGTGCTGAATTCCTACTCTAATCAAGGCCAAAGTTCCAACCAAAACTCTCAATATTCTAACCAAGGGAACTATCAAAGGCCTTATCAAGCCAAGCCTCCAATGAATGATCAAGGAACTTCCAATCCACAAAGACAAGCTCCTTCCAACAATCAAGATAACACTATGATGTCTATGATGGCTCAAATGCTAGAAAATCAAAAAGAGACCAACAAGAGAATGGAGCAATTGGAAGCCCATAACAAGATGCTTGATAATCAAGTGGCTCAACAAGCCGTAGCATTGAAGCACTTTGGGAAGCTACCTTCTCAACCGGATGTTAATTCTACCGAGCATATCAATGCCATCACGTTGAAGAGTGGAAGAGTCTTGCCTACCCCTCAAGAAAAACCAAATCCTAACTCTAAAGAGGTAGAAGAGGAAGTTGCTAACGAAAATGCCGAAGTCGAACTTCAAGCTCCCATGGAAGAAAAGGAAAAAGAAGATGAGCCGATTTTGATGAGGAAATATGTGCCCGTGATACCTTTCCCTCAAAGGCTAAAAAAGAGCAAGCTAGAGGCCCACTTCCAAAGATTTGTGGAGATGTTGAAGAAGTTGTACATCACTCTTCCATTCCATGAGGTAATCACTCAAAATCCTACCTACGCAAAATTCTTGAAAGATATTGTGTCTAATCGTAGAGTTATTGAAGAATCTAGCATGGTAGCATTGAATGTTGAGTGTAGTGCCATTGTGCAAAGTAGAATGCCTAAGAAAATGCAAGATAATGGGTCATTTTCTATTCCTATCTCTTTAGGAAAGATTGAAATTGATAGGGCATTGTGTGATTTAGGAGCTAGCATTTCTTTAATTCCCTATTCGTTGTTTGAGCAAATTGATGTGGGTGAACTCCATCCTATTACTATTTCATTGAAACTAGTCGATAGAAGTTCTAGAACCCCTAGGGGAGTTCTTAGGGATGTGCCTATTAAAGTTGGTAAATTTTTCATTCCCGTAGACTTCTATGTGCTAGAAATGGATGTTGAGCAAGAAATGCCCATTATTCTTGGTAGACCTTTTCTTAACACCGTTGAGGCGGTCATTAGATGTGGAGAAGGGTCTATTGAATTGAAGATAGGGGATGAAAAGTTGAAATTTTTTCTGAAAAATGCCATGAAAGCTCCCACTTCATCTTTTGAATGCAATTTGCTTGATATATCTTGTGAAAATCTTGAGCTAACATCTTTTGAAAGCGAAGTCATGGACTTAGATGATCCTAGTATGCTTTTTACCTCACTAATGGATATGGAAGATGAGGAAATGTATGCATTGACTTTGGCCGAAGGAGAACAATTATTTGACGCTCACGAAGGTGAAGGAGACCAAATGCCGAGAGGTAAGGAATTCGAAGGAGAGTTAAAACCTCTACCTTTGAATCTAAGGTATGAGTTTCTTGGGTCTAATTCTACGCACCCGGTTATTGTTGGTGCAACCTTGAATGAGAAAGAAACGTCCAAACTTTTGCATGTCTTGAACAATAGTAGCAAAGCTTTGGGGTACTCTATTGATGATCTTAAGGGAATTAGCCCTTCGTTATGCATGCATAGGATAAATGTTGATGAAAATGCAAAACCTTCTAGGGAGTTTCTAAGGAGATTGAACCCAAACCTTAGCGAAGTTGTCTTTAAGGAAATTACTAAGCTAAGAGATGCGGGAATCATTTATTCGGTCCCGGATTCGGAATGGGTAAGCCCCATCCATGTCGTCCCCAAAAAGGGAGGACTTACGGTTGTGCAAAATGATAAGGGAGAGTTGGTCCCTACAAGAACCGTAAATGGATGGAGGATGTGCATTGATTATAGGAAATTGAATAAAGCAACTAAGAAAGATCACTTTCCCATTCCTTTTATTGATCAAATGCTTGAAAGACTTGCGGGACATGAATACTTTTGTTTCCTAGATGGTTATAGCGGATTTCAACAAATTCCCATTTTGCCTAATGACCAAGGAAAAACTACATTTATATGTCCTTATGGAACTTTCGCATTTAGACGCATGCCCTTTGGGCTATGCAATGCACCGGGAACGTTTCAAAGATGCATGATGTCTATCTTTAGTGATTACATTGAGAAATGCATGGAAGTTTTCATGGATGACTTCTCTATTCATGGAACTTCATTTGATGATTGTTTAACGAATCTTTCTCATGTTCTCGCTAGGTGCATTGAAACGGGTTTGGTGCTAAATTGGGAAAAGTGCCATTTTATGGTTCAAGAGGGAATTGTGCTTGGGCACTTAGTGTCTAAAAGGGGAGTGGAAGTTGATAAAGCGAAAGTTCAAGTAATTGAGCAACTACCACCTCCAAAAGATCAAAAAGGAGTTAGAAGTTTCCTAGGCCATGCCGGTTTTTACCGGAGATTTATTAAGGACTTCTCAAAGATTGCCAAGCCGCTAACTCACCTCCTATGCAATGATGTGAAATTCAGTTTTGACGAAGATTGCTTAGAGGCATTTGAAAAGCTCAAGAAAGCTCTTGTATCGGCACCCATAGTGCAACCACCGAATTGGGATCTTCCATTCGAGCTTATGTGCGATGCAAGCGACTTTGCTATTGGAGCCGTCTTGGGACAAAGAATTGATAAGAGACTCCATGTAGTCTACTATGTGAGCAAGGTGCTAGATAATGCTCAAATGAACTATACTACCACCGAGAAAGAGTTGCTAGCCGTGGTATATGCTTTTGAAAAATTCAGACCATACCTCGTAGGGTCCAAGACAATTGTTTACACAGATCACGCCACTATTAAGTATTTGATGACAAAGAAAGATGCAAAGCCGAGGCTAATTCGTTGGATCCTTCTTTTGCAAGAGTTCACTATTGAAATCAAGGATAAAAAAGGGGTCAAAAATGTAGTAGCGGATCATCTCTCGAGAGTTGAGCTTCATGACTCCAAAATATTCTCAACACCTATAGGAGACTCTTTTATCGGAGAATATTTGCTGAGTGTCAAAGATAACGCCCCTTGGTACGCGGACTATGTGAACTACTTGACTTGCAAAATCCTTCCGAGTGACCTTGATCATAATCAAAAGAGGAAGTTCTTTCATGATGTTTCGAGGTATTTTTGGGACGACCCTTTCCTATACAAGCTATGCCAAGACGGAATTTATAGAACGTGTGTGCCCGAGGTAGATACAAAAGGAATCATTGCTTGTTGTCACTCTTCTTCTTATGGTGGTCATGGTTCCGCCTCCAAGACCACGACTAAGATTCTTCAATCGGGATTTTATTGGCCCAACATGTTCAAAGACACGTATGAATTCGTCAAGGCTTGTAACGAATGTCAAAGAATGGGCAACATTGCTAGAAGAGATGAAATGCCTCAGAAAGTCATCTTAGAAGTTGAAGTATTCGACGTATGGGGCATAGATTTCATGGGACCTCTACCATCTTCACAAGGAAATTGTTTTATTCTCGTAGTGGTAGACTACGTGTCTAAATGGGTTGAAGCCATAGCTTCCCCATCTTGCGACGCTAAAGTGGTGATCAAGATGTTCAAGAAAATTATCTTCCCGAGATTTGGAATGCCAAGAGCGGTGATAAGTGACAATGGCTCCCATTTTAAGGAGAGAAGATTCGAGTCTATGCTTAAGAAGCACGGGATATTCCATAGATGTTCTACCCCTTATCATCCCCAAGCGAATGGGCAAGTCGAAGTGTCAAACCGAGAAATAAAGAACATTTTGACAAAGACAGTTGGGAAGTCCGGGAAAGATTGGCCGTTGAAGCTTGATGATGCCTTGTGGGCATATAGAACCGCCTTCAAGACGCCAATTGGAATGTCTCCATACCGGTTAGTATATGGCAAACCTTGCCACCTCCCGGTAGAGCTTGAGTATAAAGCTATGTGGGCCATCCAAGAGCTGAATTTCGACATGAAGGCTACAGGAGAAAAGAGACTCCTTCAACTAAATGAGTTGGATGAAATCAGATTGGACTCCTACGAAAGTTCAAAAATTTATAAGGAGAATACTCGGAGATGGCATGACAAGCTCATTCTGAAGAAACAGTTCTCGGTAGGAGACAAGGTCTTGCTATTCAACTCAAAATACAAGTTATTTCCCGGGAAGTTCAAGTCTAGGTGGTTTGGACCATATAGAATTCACAGAGTTTTCGACGATGGCCACCTAGAGCTAGTTGACAATCAAGGGAATTTATTCAAAGCAAACGGGCAGAGAGTCAAAATCTATCAAGCTGACCATGGAGACCAAAACACGTTGGAAGCTCCCTCTTGAATGCTAAATGCTAATACCGCTAGAGAAGGGATCCCGCTCGGGACTTCTCGTAGTGTGCTTCTTGTTATAAAAAGATCCGGCTCGGTCTTTGCCAAGACGTTAAACTAGGCCCTCTCGGGAGGTAGCCCGTTGTAAGTGCTCATTTTTGGTACTTAATTTCTATATGCTCGGTATGATCATGTTAAGTGTCGAATAGTGGACTCAAATCTAAATGTGGAGTCAAGCTTCGAGTTGAGAATGAAATGGGGAATGCAAAATGCTCAAAAACTTCGAATGAGGAATCCCAGTCCAGGCGCTCGCCCGATCACGGAGAAGCTCGCCCGAGCTCCTCAAATCCCTTTCGAACCTGCCATATTTCGATCGGTCGAGCATTATCACGCTCGCCCGGTCCACCCGTAGCCCTTTTGTCGAGATAGCCGGATGCCCGCCCGATCACCTTAGCGCTCGCCCGAGCCTCCCCATTACCATTGCATCTGCCCGCAATTGCTCGACCGAGCTCGACTGCGCCCGCCCGATCTTCGCGCATTCCTTCGCCAAACAACTCCCGAGCCTCTACAAGCTCGACCGAGCTCACTTGTGGTCTTTTCTCTATGCTCGATGAAATCCTTATGGAGCCCACCTTGAGTGCACATGAGCTTTGATTTTAATCAATGGAGTACTAAGCACATGCATGGTGGTAGGTTTTGAAATATCTTTGAAAATGTGGTTGAGTGGTAGATCTAGGCATGTGCATTTGAGACTTCATGTTGGATGAAAAGAAGAGTAGGGGAGGTGAGTAATTGCCTGTCCTTGATTCCCCACACCATGTGAACACCATGAATGCCCACCCCACCATGTTCCCTAGGGTTTTTGACTCACTCAACTTTCCTTCCCTATATAAGCACCTTGTTTATCACTCCTCACCATTGCCTCACATCGAGAGAAAACCTCCACATTTCTTAAGCCTCTCCTCCCCTAAGCAATGAGCAACGAACCTTCGGTTAACCAACCTCCAAATAGTGGGAGGAGAAGGAGGAACCGCAGCACACTACGACTCCGCGCCGGACCAAGCAACGATGAGGGTGGAATCATATATCCTACCCTAGCCGAATTACACGATGGTCTCTCCCCTCGCGAGCTAGCAAAATTCCAAAGACTCTACTACCGCGTGCGAGCAAAGCCAACCCCTTTCCCTGCTTTTGGCGAGTTGCGAAGGTTCAGTGGCTACACCGAGATCATGGAAACGCTCATGACATACGGTCTTTGGATCTTTGTCAATGATGACCCGGGTAGCCACCCACTAATGGTCATGGAATTCTTGGCAACTCTCAAGGTGGACATAAGCGCAGTCGATGGTGTGGCTAGTACTTGGCACTTCAAGCTTGGAGGTATACAATGGAGTCATGAGAGGGAGGAAATCTGCAATTGGGTAGGAATCTCGCCAACCGGGGAAAACATGAACTACGATGACGCCGCTAGGCAAGATTTTTGGCTCGACATAGCCTCCCCACCTCCCCATGGGTTTCACCATCCTCTTCCGGCGAGTTTGATCACGGACACATACTGGAAAGTTCTCCACCGCATAGTGGCCACTGTTATTAACGTACGGGAAGGGGAAGGAGAATTCGTCACCAAGGACGACCTAGACATCCTCTTGAGCATTAACTTCCACCATTCCCCGGATTGGTTCAACATCCTCTCCAAAAGGTTTAAAGAGTACGTACGAGGGGGAGGTGGCCAAATTACGGAAATAGGTGGCGGGTCTATTGTCACAAGGATCGCCTTCGGCATTGGTTATGTCTTCGAGCCCGCACCCCATGGTGACCTCTCCAAGTCAGTCTTGAACTTCATCGACGAAGGAGAAGATGTAATCATGGTGTCGTCCTCGTCCGACAATGAAGCCTAGAATGCTTGTGTTTTGTGTGTTCACTCTTGCAAAAATGTCTTTGTGACACTTTCCCCTTGTGTGTGCTTGATGTACTTTGAATTTCCAATAAAGAGTTCACCTTTGGTGTTCACCTTTTAAATGCTTGGCTTGATCATTGCAAATCTTGAGAAGCACACTCAAACCTAAGGGTGGTGTCAAAATTTCCAGATCGAGAATGCTTGAGTTTAGATCGTAAAATCATGCTAAACATTGCCCAAGATCCTGCGCTCGGGCGAGCTATCAGCGAGCTCAACCGCGCTCGCCCGAGTGCTCGTTCAGCTCATCAGCGCGATAGCCTGATGCTCGCCCGATCTCGTCAGCGCTCGACCGAGCTTCTCGATCCTCCATCGCATCTACCAATATATGCTCGGCCGGGTCCATGTACGCTCAAGCGAGCCCCGATCCCCTCAATTAAACCTGCCATAAATCGATCGACCGATCCTTGTTAGACCCGCCCAAGCCTCCCCTTCAATTCAAAAGCAAATTCGTTTCTCCCCCGATTCAAAATCAATTTTTTCCCTAATCTCCACCGCGCTCCCGATCTTCCCAGCTCCGTTCCACTTCAAGCACCGGCCTTGCTCGCTTCCACCTGCCTTGCCATCCCGCTCGCCAGCGCAGTGCCTTCCGCCCATCCCCCTCCACTCATCCCCAACCGAGACCATATATGGCTCGAACGAACCAAAAACCGGGCGGCACTCCTCAAGCTCCAACCGGAGCGCCTTCCTCCTCCTCCAAGCCTCCGAGCAAGCCTCTAGGTTCTTCCAAGACCTCCATTGCAAAAACCGCTCCACCTATGCCTTCGAAGAAGTCTCGCAAGGCCATAGCCAACCCTTTACCATCCGAGGACCCAATCCCAAGCCAAGACGCTCCCTCAGAGCATTCATCTGATGAAGTCCTCCCTCGCCCATCGAAGAGAAAGAGAGCCAAGCCCAACTCCGCACCAATTGAGCCTCCTCTGTTGCCACTTAAGCCTAGCCAGCTCTCCACGCTCACTTTGGTCCCTCCCAATGCCCAAGTCACGTCCTCTGACCCTATCCCATATCCATACGAGAGGACCTTGGCCTTCATGAATGCGAAACACAAGGAAAACTGTGCATTGATCACCGAGAAGGGCAAGGAGCCATTGGTTACGCTTTACCCACATGTGAAGACTCTCACCGACTTAGGATTGCACGAGGAGGTACACTCTCGCCTTGCCCATTGTGGTTTAGAAATATTATTCATCGATGATCCCGGGATGTACCCAAAGCTCGTGAAAGAATTTGTTAGCTCCTTTGAAGCGGTGAGAAATAACGAAAAACAAATCACGCATTGGAAGTTTGTAATGGGAGGAAGGCATAAGAGAATGACAAAGGATGTGATTTGTGAGACGTTGAGATTTCCGTTGAATGGGGAGGGTGTCCCTAAGTATTCCGAAGTGGAAAGGTATTTATTTTGGAAAGAAATATCGGGGAGGGATGAGTGGTTCGCTTCGGGTTATGCCGCTAATACCATTGAGAATAAAGTGTGGAGGGTCATTCACCGTTTCATGGCTATGGTGATCAATGTACGAAAGGATGGGGCGAGGATGGTGACTAACCAAGACTTGGACCTCATGCTAGCAATCAACCAAAACAAAGTCTTGGACTGGTTCTCCATTATTGCAACACGATTTGAGGATGTCGTTAAGGATTCCTCGCAAGTTAAGGCACTTGGTGGCGGTTCATTCATTACTCACTTGGCCTTGAAGTGCGATTTTACCTTTAGTGGTGATGATTGCCCAAAACCGGTGAAGAAGGCACTGGACGCGGCGGCAATGAAAGATATGACTATGCTTAAGGCCGATCTGAAATCTTGGGTGCATTCCGATGAGCCACACAAGAGTTCACTCCGGAAAAGAGCTAGAGACAAGAAGAACAAGTTCAACCTCAACCGGAGAGGCAGAAGATACCGACCCTACTACTCATTCACTTTCGCTGAATCGTTCTCTACACCACCACCCCGCTCCCGCAGCTCCCTCCCATGAGCCTTCAGTCGAAAGTCATCCTCGCCCTAAGCGAGTCTCCCCAAATGAAAGACTCGAGACCATCTCTTCCGATTTGGAGCACTTGAAGACATATATCCATGAGCACGTTGAGAACCTAGAGGGATTTGTTCGTGAGAATTCACAGTGGGTAGCTACCACATTGACGGATATTTGTCGTGCTTTGAACATCATGCCTTCCACCGCTCCTCCCTCATTCCCGGGGTATTCTAGTCCCCAAGCACCCATTGCTCCACCCATCATTCCCCCTCCTAGCGCCGAGGAACCGTCACACACTATCGCGGAAGTTGATGAATGGATTGCCGCTCAATTGGAGGCCAATGAAGAGGTAGCGGGAGCCGAGGAGGGTACTACACCATTGAGAGACGGAGATGAAGATGTTAATGAACCATAAGCTTCTTTGTTTCTCATTTTCAAATTAAATTGTGTTGGGATGCTTTATCTTGATGTTCGACGTTGTAATGTTGTTTTGAAGGATTAAGTCGCCATTGGGCGCAATTTTGAGATGTTCGACTTTTGGATATTATTCTTGTATTTCATTCCCTTGTTTTGGCTATTATCTACATATTTGCATTGGAACTAACTTGTCACTTCACTCTATATGTCTCTAATATTCACCAATCTTCATGTCTTGTGCAAGTTAATCCTCCATTATTGTGCCTAGCCATCAAAGGGAGTAAGGTACTTCACCTTTGCCAAAAAGTCGTGCAATGAGGGCAAGCTACATTCTACAAACGAGGGGAGTTTCCTTTGCGCCTTTACCTCTATTTTATTATCTTTTGCGCTTAGGGACTAAGCTTTGAATAAGTGTGGAGTGTTTGGATTTGGCGCTTGATTCACATGTTTATGCCATGCATACCTTTTGAAAATGAGCACTTGCATTTTGCTTTATCCCTTCTGTTCTTGAGTGTTATACTACCGAAAGCATGTGACTATCAACTCCCAACTTCTATAAGTCACATCTAGCTTGCAATTCCCCTTTGCATGATTTAGGGTCTAAAACCAAACTAGCTCTATTGAATGCTCATTCTTGTGGGTCAATATTCATTGCTATCTTGCGCCTATCTAGCAATCTAAGTATTTTTCACGCATGATTTGAAAATTTTTAGCAAGCACGCTTTGAAAGCTTCATGAAAATTTAAACCTCTCGATTGCTTTTAGGTGACTTTAGTTCTCTTGCCTCGTGCCGAGTTTGTGGTTGTTTCTCACACATTCCATATTTACATTGGACATATTGTCAAGTTTTAAGTGTGGAGTCAAAAGAGGGCGAAAAATAGGCCCCATCAAAAATATTTTACATGGTCAAAAGAGGGAAAAACCCCGACTAAAAACTTTCTCGAGTACTAGAGAAGTTTTATTGCAAAAAGATACAAATGCCGGGGGTTAGGAAGAAAAGTTCCCCCTCGAAAGCATTTGTAGGCCAAAGGCCAAGTAAAAATCACTTAAACTTGACTTTATGCCCTCCCATCATCTCTTATATGTGTGAGTACACCACGTACATTGTGTGCTAGCAAGTTGAATTTTAGGACGACCCTTGTGATCTCACGTGAGCTATTGATAGGTTTATGCTTGTTTTAAGAACTCTTGCTGTCAAACTCTTCTTTCCTTATGGATTATGACTTTAGCATCTAAAACTTGGAAATGAGTTTATATCGTGAGCCCGTGGACTAGCCCTAGCTAGCATAGGTGACCGAACGACGTTTTTGTGCAAAAAGGTTTAACCATTTTTCAAAAGCTTTGTTTCAAAAAAATAAATAGACTTCTAGGTGAGGCTCTTGATAGCGCTAGTATTGACCTCCTTGAACGTGCACCCTCATGTGAACTTAAACGGTTGAAAACTCTTTTGAAATGTATAGTGATTGTAATGCTAGCTTGGGATGTGAAGTGAGTTTTGAGAAATCCATGCCTTCATTGTTAAACACTCTCGCTTTTCACTCTCATGGGATAAATGCATGTGGGATTTGTGAGCATTCCCTTTTCTGAAAACTCTCACGAGACTATAACTCGTCCACTAGGGTAGCCTAGGGGTTTAAAGGCTTGGTGCATACGCTAAATGCACCCGAAACACCTACGAAAAGGAGTTTGTTTCCTAATAATGAGTGTTGCTCTAGAAAGATGTATCTTCATCACCCTTGTCGCTTTTGGTCTTGTTCTTATTGTTTGCTCGAGACGGTCAAACTCTAAGTGTGGAGTGTTTTGATAAGTCGATTTCTCGACTATTTTTCTCCTACTTTTACTAGATGTTTTGACTCGTTCCAAGTTTCTTTCGATGTCAATTGACCCTCGTATTTGCTATTTCAGGTGAAAAGCCAATTTTGTTGTCCTTGGATTTGAGTGCATCAATTATCGAAGAAAGTCGAAGTTTCTAGGGCAAAATGAAGAATTTCCATGCAAAGCAGAAGGAGCTCGCCCGGGCCCAAGGAAGCTCGACCGAGCATGCCAATTGCCTAAAATAATCTGCCACTTTATGCTCGCCCGGTCCTCAGCACATTAGGATGAGATCGCGCTGGCCTTAAGATCATCGTGCCCGAGCTCGAAGACGCTCGACCGAGCCTCTTCCCCTCCAGCCATCGAAGTCCGACCGAGCCTGATGGAGCCCGCCCGGTCTCCCCTGCACCATTACTCCCGTCCAAGAATGAAGCTCGCCCGGTGCAAGTCAAGCTCACCCGAGCTCGCTCTCGGCCATAAGAACCTGCCAAAATAAGCTCGCCCGAGCCTAATGGAGCTCGACCGGGAGCCCCGACCAATCCCCTTTGTTTGCTATATGGAGCTCGACCGGGCGTGATGAAGCCCGCCCGAGCACAGTGGAAAAGGCCGGATTTTTATGGTTTGACTATAAATAGAAAGCTTTGGCTTTGGTCACAAGGAGGATCTATCGAGGGTTTTGAGGATCAAGGGTTTTTCGAGAGTAGATCAACTTCAACAACATCTAGGATTGAATCTCTAGTGCTCTTGAATCTTCATATTGGTTTTAGATCTCTAAACTTCATTTTCTATTTGATTGCTTGCACTTTTGTTATTGATTTTGTTTGTAAACTCACTATGAGTGAGTAGTGACCTTGGTTGGGGATCTATGGACCCCTTAGACATGTTTGTGACATTATAAATACTATGGATGCCATTGATGAATGATTTGCACATGTTTCTTATTCGTTTGAACTTAACTCTTCAAGTTGCCTATAAGGTGTTTGTGAAATGTCCCCAATAGGAACTTTGCTTGATCTCATGTTTGATGTAGCTCACGTTGATCGTCATGACTTCAATGAACTAAATGAATAAGCATTAAGGTTTTTGTGTTACATGGCGACACCTTAATCTTAATGAGAATGGCTTGAACTTAACAAGAGCATGATTATCTAGCCAATAGAGCGCGAGTGTGAGGCTAGGCATTCATATTCTATAATACCAATAGAGCGCGAGTGTGAGGTATTATGCGAGATGTAACCTCTTAGTACTAAGTTGTAGCGCGAGTTGAACTTAGCATTAATGTTGCATGGCTAGATTCTAAGTTTGTGCATGTGATTTCATCAATGGTGTCCTATTTTACCGTCACAATAATTGTCTAGGTGGAGAAATAGATCCCTAGTCATCTCTTAATTAATTGTTAACCACTTTTTGATAGCACTCTCAACTATAATTCTCTTGGAAGAACAACAAACCTCCCCCAAACCATAGACAATCTAGCTATATCTTTAGCATTATTAGTTTAATCACCTATCCTTTGGGTTCGACCTCGGATCTCCCGAGTCTTTACAAATGTTTTGATTACCGTGACTTAGCATAAGTTTTTGGATTCTTATTCGAATAGTTTCGCTATATTATCGAACGATCAGCAACGTATTCAACTTTTTTCAAAACACACTATCATACTATTATTTTTTCATAGTCTTGCTACGGATTATGATATGAACTTATTTCTGACAGATGCATTCTTATTATCTGACAAATTGAATTGAATCTATCATACTCACAAATCGAGTCTGAAATGTGTGCAAAAACAAACACTAGTCGGCATTAAAAAATCCCACTATTACCAACAGGGAATGTATGCTCTTCTCTAACCCACTAATCGCTACGTAACTTGTCGAATCATGCTACTGATTATGCTAAGCAATTATTTAGACAGAAGCCTTGTAATTCCGACGCGTGTAATTGAACTTTCAATACCCTAAAATCGACAAATTCTTAAAACAACCAAACCCTATTCCAGTCACTAAATCGCATTGTTAGAAAACTGACCCGTGTTTTGAATCGGCTTGTTCGGCGGAGGTGTGGATTTCTCGTCGTCGGTTGCCGACTTTCGAACCATCCCCCTCGTCTTTGAAATAGTTGCTTATTGTGTCTTTTTCCGAATCGATGGCGGCGGTTTGTGCGATCGTCCGTAGCTTCTATTTCGAAGCACAAGTGGTTAGGGTTTTTGCGAATCGATGGCGGCGGTTTGAAAGATCGTCCGTAGCTTCTATTTCGAAGCACAAGTCGTTAGGGTTTTTGCGAATCGATGGCGGCGGTTTGTGCGATCGTCCGTAGCTTCTATTTCGAATCACAAGTGGTTAGGGTTTGGTTCGTAACCAACGGGAGCAGTTTTTGGATTTTGTTTGGGACGATACTAACCCTGTATGCGTAAAATGCCGTGATTTTGGTTAAAAATTTAAACTGATCGTGGCTGTTGATTTTAAAAAATTAATGGACAAGATAAATTCTTATTTCTCATCTTAAAGTCACTTCTCACCGGATCTCAACCCTTATTTATTATGGGTGCATTTCATTGTTAGTAATTTATATGACGGGCTACCTAAAGTAAAGTGTACAATAATATATTATTAAAAAAATAGATTGTATGATGATGCTATGTCTCACTTATAAGGATAAATGAAGAATAGTTAGTATCTAAACACTATATCATTTTAAATATTAAATTGGTAACAGTTTTGAGTTATATTCATGCTGATGAAATGAATTATATGGCCGTGGAAAGGTAAAAGGAGGAAAATAATGATCTATTATTTTCTAAATAAAACTGACCTAATATTTGTAATAAAAACACGAGAAAGAATATGAATAAGAAATATGACGTTTTAATTGGCACGAGATCATGTAGGCATTATGATACCTAATTAAAAAGGCAGATTCCTTAAGAAACGCTCACTACAAATTTTGGAAAAAAATCCGGCAACCAAATTTGGCCTGACATGCGCCGGATTTTCGCCGGAATAAGGACAAAATTCGGCAAAATTCCGGCCAAAATTTTGTCGTCGGCAAAACGTCCCCCGAATTATTGTTTCGGAGAAATTCCGGGGCCAAATTCCGGAGACACTCTTGCTAAAATCCTGCGCATTTTTGGCCAAAATAAATTCCGGGGAAAATCTGGGGAACAGAAGGCTGGGAAAGTCATGCGAATCTCCGGTGACAATATATGAGGGGAAAGTTCTGGGAAAATCCGGAGACAAAATATGTGGGGAAAATCCGGAGACAAATCGGGGACAAAATATGTGGGGAAAATCCGGCGACAATTCGGGGACAAAAATATATGGGGAAAATCCGGCGACAATTCGGGGACAAAAATATTTGGGGGAAAATCCGGCGACAATTCGGGGACAAAATATGTTGATAATATAATATTTAATTTAATTTAATGATTTTTGAAAATTTTAATTTTTTTATGTATCTTGTTTTTTTTGATATTATATAAATAACTTATTTTACTGCTAATAATTATTTAATAAATAAATTTAATTTATTAAAAAATGAAAATTAAATATTTAAATATTTGCACAGTAAATAAAAATGTTTTTCATTTCACACAAAAAACCTCTACAATTTCATGTAACCATACAATTTCATATAACCATACGATTGTGAAATGTTGACAAAAATTGTATTACATATTGACCGAAGATCAAATAGGAAAAGTAATCGCGGCATAGGTTCTCTTGTCTTTCTCTTTGTCATCCCGGCAACTTCTATGAGAATTCCTACCCTCTTTGATTGCCTGCCATTAGTTTAGATATCAATTAACAACGGCAAAATATGTAGCATGATACCTAGCTTATATGATATGACTGCTAGAAGATTACCCTAAGCAAAAGAAACCTTGAGAAGATTCCATGTAAAAGCTACTTAATTGACAACACTTCACCTGCATTTTAAATCAATTCCATCCATTTTAATTGCCAACACTTCACCTGCATTGAAGAATCCAAAATAATCACTAGAAATGTAAACACAATGCAATCCAATTAGAAAAGGAAAGGGCTAATTAGCAAATGAATCCTAAATAAAGACTTAGAACTTGTTGACAAAAGCGTTGCAGTGGAAATTAAACTTATGAAAATGAGAATTGAGGAAAGGTGACACACCTGATTTGTATTTCTTGCACATCTTTGTATGAAATCGAGTAGAGCATTGCATAAGTCTGGCGCTGTTCATTGGGAGAGGCAGGACTAGGTTGAAAGAGCTGCGGAGATTGGACACGCTGTTGTCTTTCATTATCAGAAGGTCGACGACCTTCTTCGGGGGGCTAGCAGCAGTGGGATTTGCGTCTACTGGCAAGATTTGACCAGCATCATATTTGGACCAAAAGCGTCCGAGTGCCCCTTGATCGGAGCGTGCCAAACCACTCCACCCTGGCCTCTGCTGCTCCGATGAACCAGTTTTGTCCATATCTGACATTTGGGCACATATATAACAAAAATGATGTTAGTTACCAAAATTAACAGAGGACCGCATGGAATGTATTATCATACATTTATAAAAACACAAGTGTCTGACCGACTGACTGAGTACAAATCGAACAGCAACTGACTGAGTTACAAACACAAATGATATTGCTACTTATGGATGGCTTTATTTTAGCTGACTAACCGAGTACAAATCGAAACGAAACGGAAACCTTCACCGACCGACCGAGTACAAATCTGGTTCGGAAACCCTAGATCTACTAATTTGTACTTATGGATGGCTTTATTTTACCTGTATATTCGCAGGGGACGGCGAGAGGACGAATCGACGGACGGCGGCGACCTTGAAACAAGTGATTGATGACGGTGAAATGAATTGAGGACCAGGGGAAAAGAATTCGGAATGTTGAGTTGTAGTCGTCTTAGCGGTGAGATGAGACTGAAAAAATTGAGCGGTCGAACGAAAAATACGCAAATTTGCTTTTCCTTTAAATATTTCGGTAGCAATTAGGGACAAATCCGGCTACATATATAATTTAAATTATAAAAAATCCGGTGATAGTTAGGGACAATTCCTAGGACATGCAAAATTTAAATTGAAAATTTTATTAATGCAATTTATCATTTCCGGCAAAATTCCGGGAAAATCCAACAACATGGATTCGGGCATCGGAATGTCACCGGAATTGCGCAGGAATTATTTCGGGGACATTCCGGGGACATTCCGGTGGTATCGCCGGATTTCCCCCAGAATTGCGCAGATATTAATCAGAGGACATTCCGGGGATACTTTGTCGCCGGAATTTAAGTGGCCGGAATATCGCCGGAATAACACCGAATTTTGGCTTTAATAAATTTATTTCCGGACCGTTGTCGGAATTTCGTCGGAAAAAATTCCGGTGATACTAACGTCGCCGGAATACCGCCGGAAATAATGGCCGGAAATTTTTGCAAAATTTGTAGTGGCTTGATTAAGTATCTCTTTACCATCTATATATAGCTAGTGGGACAACAGAGAGATTCAACACAATTGCTAGAGGTAAGTATGGTTAACTTAATTCCCATGTGTATATATATTTTACATTAATTTGAGAATCCATTTATTTTTCTACAAAAACCTGGTTCAAGTTGAAATCAGTTAGCAATAACTAAAGTTAGATCAGATGATTTGCCGATATGACATGTGGTGTGGGTTACAACTTTTGATTTTGATTACGATACTTTGAGATAATCATTAAATTCTACTTTCTTTTCTTCTTTTTTTTGGAAAAAAATTCTACTTATTTTTAATGATGATATAAAAGAGATGTTGGAACCTGGATATTCCCCATCAAAATGAAGATAATGGGTATATAGTGGGAAATGTGCAGGCAAATTTCATTAGCGCACAATTTTTACACGTGCTATAATCACACTAAAAAGGTCTTTCCAAATACAATAATGATCGATCCATTTAATACCTTTACTTCCTTCATCTGCTCTCTCACACAGTCACACTGATACACAGTTGGGGGTACACCCTAAGCTAGGAAGGGGTGCGAGACAGAAGATAAGCACCAAGAGATTTGCTGCAGAGGGATATTACCTGCATGGAGATGATGGACGTGAAATGGGAGCTGCAACTGGCAGTACTGGGCGTAACTAATTACTGCACGTGTCAGTCTAGCAATAGCTGGAATGATGTATAAAATAACAGTGTAGTGCATCAATGAAAAACAACAGGAAATTATCCTATCTTTTCCTACTTCCCTTCTTCATCCCTCTTATTTCCTTCTGTTCTTCCTCTACTTCCCCTGTTTCCTTTTCTTCCTGCATCATTTGGTGCTTTCACTGAGTTTTGACCATCATGCCGGAGACAAGAAGCACCTCGGATTCAATGGCAATGGTGGCACAAGCCATGGCTGAGATGCCGCAAAAAATGAACCAGATGGTGCAGACCCAATCTGACGATCGAGCTGCCTTCACAGGGATGTTCGAACAACTCCGAGGTGAGATGCAGGAACTCAAACTGGAAAACGCTAGAGCTGGTAAGCAACCTATTGACGACTCGGCTGGTAACACCCTTAACCCTCCCCTGCTTCCTACACCACCATCTGCTTTTATTACATCTGCATCGGCTAACACCATGTTCCCACATCACTTGCAACACTCACCTGATTCCCAGCAGGGCGTCATAGCTCGAGTGCCCAGAGTTGAGGTTCCCTTATTCACCGGAGATGCGGTGGAGGGATGGAGCTTTCAGATGGAGCGCTTTTTCGACCATAACCATATCCCACCCGAACAACACCTATCGGTCGCTCTGTTTTACATTACAGGGGACGCCTTGAAATGGTATCAGTGGATGCACAGTACCAGGCAACTCCGTGATTGCCCAACCCTAACCGTAGATGCTCGGAGAAAGTTTGGCCCCTCTGTTTACTACCATGCCGAGGAAGCCATCAATAAGCTGGTCCAAACATCTTCAGTAGGCGCTTACATCACTGAGTTTGAATCCCTATCAATGCAAACCCCTGGTATGAATCAAAGCAACCTATTGCATCGCTTTCTAGCTGGACTAAAGGAGGAAATACACTGTGAAATGGTGATGACAAGACCAACCAATCTACAAGTTGCAATGGACATGGCCAAACTGGCTGAACAGAAACGGACCATTGCGCAACGCTCCTTATTTCCTACTTCCCTAAGCTCAAGATTCTGACAAAACTCATGCATGAGGGTCGATCCCCCTCGGCCATTCAAGGTTGCCACCCCATGATGCAATCCCTAGCTCGGCCTTGCACAATCAGCGATCCTCACCAGCGCCAGATCCATTATCGGATTCAAAAGCTTCTTCATGGCCTTAAAACCCATATGATTTGCAAAGCGGCTAATTCGGTGGCAAACCGTCTTCTCCCTTGCCATGACATTATGTTTCCCCCCATCTCTCCCCTCCCGGCTAGAGTCCTAGAAGCTATTAAGGGAGACCGTCTCCGGCTTCCCTCCCACTGCTCCCCCCCATGCCCCACTTGCCTTCAACACTAGGTCTTTGTCCTGGTCTTGTTGTATCGATCTTTTTAGTCCGTTCAGCATTTTTAATAGGGTAGGTATTATAACTCCCCTCTGGTGCTTGAGGACCTCTCTGTATGAGCCACGATCCAGGCTTTTTGGATCCCGCTTTTAATAAAATCCTCCGGCTCCGTCCGGTTAAAAAAAAAAACTCCCCCATATCATCAGCGCCTACTACCCGCCTATACACAAACCAAACCGCCAGGAACCCCAAACCCATCTCCACTGCCCTTTAAACGTCTAACAATGGCCGAAATGGAAGCTAGAAAAGCAAAGGGCTTATGTTTTAATTGTGATGACAGGTTCTCCCCTGGCCATAAATGTAAACCCCATTTCCAGTGTTTGGTGATGATGGAAAACCCCTTTGAAGAAGATTGTCCAGCACTAGAACCTGGTGATATTGAGCACGCAGATACCTTGTTAGATGCCCATGAATTCGACACAAGTGACCTAGCACCGAATATCTCATGCCACGCTTTAGAAGGCCGCATTGTCCCTAACACTCTACGACTGCGAGGTTATCTCAAAGAGTTGCCAGTTGTTGTCTTAATTGACACTGGGTCGACTCACAACTTCCTCCAAACACGGGTTGCTAGGAAAGCCGGACTACCCATAGAAGCTTCACAACACCTGAATGTCACGATTGGGAATGGTGACGAGCTCAAATGTGAGGGACTTTGCCGAGGTGTTGAATTAAAATTTGGGGATTCGACATTTCTCGTGGATTTCCACCTGTTACCCATATATGGCGCTGAGGCGGTCCTTGGGGCTCAATGGTTGGCTGGCTTAGGTCCAGTTCTCTTCGATTATCAGCAACTATGGATGAGCTGCATCCATCAAGGGACCCAAATAAAGCTCCTTGGCATGCAACCTTATGGTCAATTAAACCAACTCACCCTGGGCCAATTACGCAGAGCCTCTAGAGCTGGAGGTGTGGCCTCACTCTACCAACTCACTTTTGTGGATTGGACCCAAGAGGTTACTAACAATCATGCCTTACCAACTGCCAACCATTCCTTTACTATACCATTCCTACCCGATGACCTCAATACAGAGCAGCAAGTTCAACTCACTGCACTTTTACAACAACACGAGCAAGTTTTTGAACCCCCTAAGGGCCTTCCTCCACGCCGAGCTGTGGATCATCAAATCCCATTATTGGAAGGCACCACACCAGTAAAAGTACGGCCCTATAGGTATCCAAGATATCAAAAGCTTGAAGTGGAACGCCCTGTCCAGCAGATGTTGTCAGAAGGTGTTATCCAACCCAGCAACTCTCCCTTTTGTGCACCTGTCCTATTGGTTAAAAAGCGCGACGGTAGCTGGAGATTTTGCGTTGATTACAGGATGCTTAATTCAGTCACCGTCAAGGATAGATACCCTATCCCGACAATTGACGAATTGTTCGATGAACTTCATGGCGCAAGCATATTCTCTAAGTTGGATTTAAGAGCTGGTTATCACCAAATTCGAATGAATGAGGCTGACATTTTCAAAACGGCTTTCAAGACACATGATGGACATTTCGAGTTTCTAGTCATGCCATTTGGCCTTACCAATGCTCCGTCCACATTCCAGTCGGCAATGAACGACTTATTTTGCCCTATGCTTCGACGATTTGTCTTGGTGTTCTTTGACGACATATTGATATATAGCAAGACATGGGCCGAACACCTCATTCATCTCAAGGAGGTACTCGACACCCTAGCTACACATTTTTACTTTGCAAAACCATCAAAATGTGAAATAGCTAGAACAAAACTGCAATACTTGGGACACCTAATATCTCATGCAGGGGTAGAAGTTGATCCGGACAAAATTAGAGCAATAAAGGATTGGCCAATTCCTACGTCTCTTAAGCACTTGCGAAGTTTCTTGGGGTTAGGAAGCTATTATAGAAGATTTGTAGCTCGTTATGCACATATTGCAGCGCCCCTTACCGACCTCTTGCGAAAGGATGCCTATGCTTGGACCCATCCGGCCGATGGTGCCTTTGAGCAGCTTAAAGTGGCACTATCTACTACCCCTGTCTTGGCATTGCCTAACTTCAATCGCCCATTCGTTGTTCAGTCTGATGCCTCAGGAATCGGCATGGGTGCAGTGTTACTACAAGAGCACAGGCCACTAGCATTTTTCACCAAGAAATTTACAAAGACCATGCAACAGTCTTCAACCTACAACCGAGAATTATGTGCAATAGTGTCCGCTGATCACCAGCCCTTGCGCACCATCTTGGCTCAAGCAATCCACACACCTGACCAACAAAAATGGATTGCTAAGCTTATGGGGTTCGACTTTGAAGTCACCTACAAATCAGGGCATGATAACGTCCCAGCCGACGCCCTGTCGCGTGTACCTGAAGCTAGCCTGTCGGCCATGCAAGGATACTCCCGACCCGTTTACGGCATATTACAATTACTCAGGAACCTCTTTCAGCGTGACTCAGACTCACATGACCTTTTTCTAGCGATACAAAGGGACCCCAACCAATATACAGACTACCATATCAGAGATGGCTTAGTCTTGTTTTGTGGCCGCCTTCTGGTTCCCTCAGATGAGACCCTGCGAGAGCTCATTCTGCAGGAGTATCATGATACTCCAATAGGGGGACATGCTGGGATAGAAAGGACATTGGCAAGGATAAAGACGCATTTCTTTTGGAAATCTATGGCCAAAGATGTCAAGAAATATGTTCAACAGTGCACCATTTGTGAACAAGTCAAGGTGTTGAATTCGGTTCCCCAGGGCCTGTTACAACCTCTACTCATTCCTGTCGGCGTTTGGACTGATATTGCAATGGATTTTGTGACTCATTTGCCTACCTCCAAAGGACTATCAATGATACTAGTGGTGGTCGATAGGTTGACAAAATACAGACATTTCTCGGCCATGGCATTTGGGTTCACGGCCGCCAGCGTTGCTCGAGTCTTTGTTAAAGACATCTTCCGTTTGCATGGCATGCCTAACAGCATTGTTTTCGATCGTGATCCTATTTTCATGAGTCTCTTCTGGAAGGAATTATTTCAATTGCAGGGTACCCGGTTAGCCTATAGTAGCGCCTATCACCCACAATCCGACGGGCAAACGGAGGTCCTTAACCGAATCTTGGAAGATTACCTACTGACAGAATCGCTTATCGTCGGAGCGATTTGTACAAATAAATTTATAATAGTCCGCTACTCGCGACTATACTACTGGGTAGCAAGTGGTAAGTAGGGGTCGAACCCAAAGGAATTAGGGGGATGAGTTGTTCTTTAAATGTTCATACAGCGGGGGAGCGTGTTTTAGGTTGGTTGAGGTTTTAGAGCTACGTAACTACGTGACTTTTTAATTGGTTTTGGTTTTGTGTGCGGAAAAGTAAATGACAGAAAATTAAATACTGAAAATACAAAGAAGACTTACAACGGGTGATGCGTGATTGCGATTCCTCCGGTAGATGAGTGGTTGATGATTGTAGTTGATCGAGCGATTAGTAAAAGTAAATACAGGGGGTTTTTTGTAATTCAAGAAAAACATTCGGTTTCAGGGGCCTTGTATCATAGCCTGTTTATTGTTTTAGTAACCCGTCTAAGTATTCAAACGTGTATCAAGGCCTTTTCCGGCGCTCGATTTGCCACACTGTCTAGTCTTTTGCAAAAGTGTTCGAAAGTGAATCAAGGCCATTTCAAGCACTCGACTTGCAACACTGTCTAATCTTTTACAAAAAACGTTAAGCACTTGTTCTATTTAGACTAGCGCCAATACCCCTTTCAGGATATGCTAGTCTGTGTGCATCCATTTTGGGTTGTCTTTTCCGATTTACCCAAAATGGTGTTTGAGAGAGATCAAACTCCTCATATAAGCTTTGCCATTTCAAGCATCCACTTACCCGAGTATGTTTACGAACTTCCACAGAAGAGCTTTGCCATTTCAAGCATCCACTCAACCTTGGAAGTTCTGATCTAATATATGGCACATAGAACAGTTTTGAATACAAAGAAAAGAAACTAAAAGAATTAAAACATTTTATAATACAAGTACGCCCCTTTAACCGAATAAAGAGTTTAGCTACGAATATCCATAGAGGTAGATACCATAGCTAAATACTCAGGGGTTTTTGAAAACAGTAAGAGGGAAAGGGGTGGAATACTCAAGAACCAACAGGAGTATTCCCAATTTCCTACTGAATACTCAAGAACCAACAAGAGTATTCTCTAAAACCGTTATAATACTCAAGAACCGACAAGAGTATTATTTCCAAAAACCAAACTTACAAGTAACAAAATGTAGAGAGATAAGTGTTTATTTGATTTTAGAATGGCCAAGTGCTTTTAAGACTAATGGTCGAGCCAGAATTTCCAAATTCCATGTTTTGGTCGAGCAACTTGGTCTTGGTGCCTATGCGCGCGGCCTTTACTATGGAATTGGGCCAACTGCTAATCCGCTCGAGCGTTTTGTCTGGGAAGCGAGATTGTCCGACTTGTTGGGCATTCCAAACATCTTGGTCGAGCCAGATTTGCTAGATGCATCCATCGGGTCGAGCGACTTGGTTTGAGTTCCTATGCGCGCCGGGCCTTTGCCTTGGAATTGAGCTAACTGCCAATCTGCTCGAGCATTCTCCTTGGTTTTCCGACATTGTCCACTTTATGTTCCATTTTAAACACTTTGGTCGAGGCGGAATTGTCAGATGAGATGGTTTTCTCGGGCAACTTGAATTTGGACTCGACTAGCTCGGCCGGCGTGCTGGACGGCGGGCGCAACCTAGGTTTCTCGGTCTTTGGCTGGCCAGAAACTGCGAGCGATCCTTTTTAGCGTAAAACTCCTCTCCTTAGCGTGTTTTCTCTCTAAGCGCCAAAATACCCTGTAGAAATATATCGGGACTAACAAGTAGAAGTTAAATAGACCAACAGTCTAATTTGGTGGGTTTTACTGTGTTTTTGATTCGTATAATTATGGTCCATCAGATCACCCCACACTTTTAGTTGTTCGTCCCGAACAATGCTATTAAAGGGCGGCACTAAGTTTGGTTTTAAAATATGAAAATTAGACTGTGGGACTAGATATATCCTAATTCATGCATTACTACTTATTACCAAATTAAACTGCGTAAATAAATAGAAGAAACTTAACACTTGTACCTCCGTGCCGAGATGCAAATTGTTCCGGATGTTTCGGGAGATAGCCCTTTTTAGGCTCCTGGACTGCAATCTTGGGACCGTCTCTCACTATATGGTTTCCTTGTAGCTTTTTCTAGCACGTGATTTGGTTCGGGTTTCACTGGTTTGAGTACTTTTATTTTTCTTCTTTTGGCGAGGGACTGCTTTTGTAGTGAATTGGCCTTTGGCCTTTGATTTGACTTTTTGAAAGCTTCACTTTTGTTCGGTTAAAACCTTCACAATTTTGGGCCTTTGGCCTCTTGATTTGCTTCTTCGAGCTTTTCGCCTTTTTGTGGCTTTGCTAGTCCATTTTCTCAAGCCTTTTCTTTGGGAGGTCCAATCATCGCCCGCAAGCCTATGGAAATACCTCCCCGCTCCTCTCATCGTTGTTGTTTTGCGCGGGTCAAGATGAGGGTCGCTCATCTATTTTCTCGGCTACTTTAACTAGAGAGAGGACGGTCTGATTCCCGTCCTCGCCTTTTCTTTTCTTTTTGCATAAACACTGCATGGCGGAGATGACTTCAATCTTCACTGAAACCCGAAGTGCAGCCTCCACTGACTTCGAAAACCATATAGTTTGACTCGGTCCTTTGATTGCTTGCCAAGCCTCTCTAGGGCATTTCTATCAACTCCACATCCTTAGTTAATCTCAGCACAAAGGACAAATGAAAAGTTACGTTCTAAGTTTTTAGACAGGTGAATTTTCACAAGGTAAATGCATGAATTTCGGTCTATCTTTTTCACATTCTTAAGTTCATATTTTCAAAAAGATACTATTACTAAAAAAGAAAAACAGCAAGCATGTTATTTATATACAACGGTGGTTCTCACCCCACACTTTTGAACGAAGGCGTGCCTTAG
>JAUDRI010000038.1:0-125000 GCA_033675395.1 Rhodiola chrysanthemifolia | reverse complement strand
GACGAACTTAGACTAACTTGGGACGAACTTAGAATAACGTTATAAAGAGACTAATGTTTATCTTTGTTCGTCCCAAGTTAGTCTCGTTAGTCTCATTCTAAGGTTCGTCTAAGTTCGTCCTTAGAAAGAGACTAACTAGGGACGAACTTAGACTAACTTGGGACGAACTTAGACTAACCTTGTAATGAGACTAACATTTGTCTTTGTTCGTCCCAAGTTAGTCTCGTTAGTCTCAAATTAAGGTTTGTCTAAGTTCGTCCTTAGAAAGAGACTAACTAGGGACGAAGTTAGACTAACTTGGGACGAACTTAGACTAACCTTGAAATGAGACTAACGTTTGTCTTTGTTCTTCCCAAGTTAGTCTCGTTAGTCTCATTCTAAGGTTTGTCTAAGTTCGTCCTTAGAAAGAGACTAACTAGGGACGAACTTAGACTAACTTGGGACGAACTTAGACTAACCTTATAATGAGACTAACGTTTGTCTTTGTTCGTCCCGTGTTAGTCTCGTTAGTCTCATTCTAAGTTCGTCCTTAGAAAGAGACTAACTAGGGAGGAACTTAGACTAACTCTCGACGAACTTAGACTAACCTTATAACGAGACTAACGTTTGTCTTTATTCATCCCAAGTTAGTCTCGTTAGTCTCGTTCTAAGTTCGTCTAAGTTCGTCCTTAGAAAGAGACTAACTAGGGACGAACTTAGACTAACTTGGGACGAACTTAGACTAACCTTATAATGACACTAACGTTTGTCTTTGTTCGTCCCAAGTTAGTCTCGTTAGTCTCATTCTAAGGTTCGTCTAAGTTCGTCCTTAGAAATAGACTAACTAGGGATGAACTTAGACGAATCTTGTAATGAGACTAACGTTTGTCTTTGTTCGTCCCAAGTTAGTCTTGTTAGTCTCATTCTAAGGTTTTTCTAAGTTCGTCCTTAGAAAGAGACTAACTAGGGACGAACTTGGACTAACTTGGGACGAACTTAGACTAACCTTGTAATGAGACTAACGTTTGTCTTTGTTCGTCCCAAGTTAGTCTCGTTAGTCTCAGATTAAGGTTTGCCTAAGGTCGTCCTTAGAAAGAGACTAACTAGGGACGAACTTAGACTAACTTGGGAAGAACTTAGACTAACCTTGTAGTAAGACTAACGTTTGTCTTTGTTCTTCCCAAGTTAGTCTCGTTAGTCTCATTCTAAGGTGTGTCTAAGTTCGTCCTTAGAAAGAGACTAACTAGGGACGAACTTAGACTAACTTGGGACGAACTTAGACTAACCTTATAATGAGACTAACGTTTGTCTTTGTTCGTCCCAAGTTAGTCGCGTTAGTCTCGTTCTAAGTTTGTCTAAGTTCGTCCTTAGAAAGAGACTAACTAGGGACGAACTTAGACTAACTTGGGACGAACTTAGACTAACCTTGTAATGAGACTAACGTTTGTCTTTGTTCAGTCCAAGTTAGTCTCATTCTAAGGCTTGTCTAAGTTCGTCCTTAAAATGAGACTAACTAGGGACGAACTTAGACTAACTTGGGACGAACTTAAACAAACCTTATAATGAGACTAACGTTTGTCTTTTTTCGTCCAAAGTTAGTCTCGTTAGTCTCATTCTAAGGTTTGTCTAAGTTCGTCCTTAGAAAGAGACTAACTAGGGACGAACTTTGACTAACTTCGGACGAACTTAGACTTACCTTATAATGAGAATAAAGTTTGTCTTTGTTCGTCCCAAGTTAGTCTCGTTAGTCTCATTCTAAGGTTTGTCTAAGTTCATCCTTAGAAAGAGACTAACTAGGGACAAACTTAGACAAACTTGGGACGAACTTAGACTAACCTTATAATGAGACTAACGTTTGTCTTTGTTCGTCCCAAGTTAGTCTCGTTAGTCTCATTCTAAGGTTTGTCTAAGTTCGTCCTTAGAAAGACACTAACTAGGACGAACTTAGACTAACTTGGGACGAACTTAGAATAACGTTATAAGGAGACTAATGTTTATCTTTGTTCGTCCCAAGTTAGTCTCGTTAGTCTCATTCTAAGGTTCGTCTAAGTTCGTCCTTAGAAAGAGACTAACTAGGGACGAACTTAGACAAACTTGGGACGAACTTAGACTAACCTTGTAATGAGACTAACATTTGTCTTTGTTCGTCCCAAGTTAGTCTCGTTAGTCTCAAATTAAGGTTTGTCTAAGTTCGTCATTAGAAAGAGACTAACTAGGGACGAAGTTAGACTAACTTGGGACGAACTTAGACTAACCTTGAAATGAGACTAACGTTTGTCTTTGTTCTTCCCAAGTTAGTGTCGTTAGTCTCATTCTAAGGTTTGTCTAAGTTCGTCCTTAGAAAGAGACTAACTAGGGACGAACTTAGACTTACTTGGGACGAACTTAGACTAACCTTATAATGAGACTAACGTTTGTCTTTGTTCGTCCCATGTTAGTCTCATTCTAAGTTCGTCTAAGTTCGTCCTTCGAAAGAGACTAACTAGGGAGGAACTTAGACTAACTCTCGACGAACTTAGACTAACCTTATAACGAGACTAACGTTTGTCTTTGTTCGTCCCAAGTTAGTTGCGTTAGTCTCGTTCGAAGTTCGTCTAAGTTCGTCCTTAGAAAGAGACTAACTAGGGACGAACTTAGACTAACTTGGGACGAACTTAGACTAACCTTATAATGACACTAACGTTTGTCTTTGTTCGTCCCAAGTTAGTCTCGTTAGTCTCATTCTAAGGTTCGTCTAAGTTCGTCCTTAGAAATAGACTAACTAGGGATGAACTTAGACGAATCTTGTAATGAGACTAACGTTTGTCTTTGTTCGTCCCAAGTTAGTCTTGTTAGTCTCATTCTAAGGTTTTTCTAAGTTCTTCCTTAGAAAGAGACTAACTAGGGACGAACTTGGACTAACTTGGGACGAACTTAGACTAACCTTGTAATGAGACTAACGTTTGTCTTTGTTCGTCCAAAGTTAGTCTCGTTAGTCTCAAATTAAGGTTTGTCTAAGTTCGTCCTTAGAAAGAGACTAACTAGGGACGAACTTAGACTAACTTGGGAAGAACTTAGACTAACCTTGTCATAAGACTAACGTTTGTCTTTGTTCTTCCCAAGTTAGTCTCGTTAGTCTCATTCTATGGTGTGTCTAAGTTCGTCCTTAGAAAGAGACTAACTAGGGACGAACTTAGACTAACTTGGGACGAACTTGGACTAACCTTATAATGAGACTAACGTTTGTCTTTGTTCGTCCCAAGTTAGTCGCGTTAGTCTCGTTCTAAGTTTGTCTAAGTTCGTCCTTAGAAAGAGACTAACAAGGGACGAACTTAGACTAACTTGGGACGAACTTAGACTAACCTTATAATGACACTAACGTTTGTCTTTGTTCGTCCCAAGTTAGTCTCGTTAGTCTCATTCTAAGGTTCGTCTAAGTTCGTCCTTAGAAATAGACTAACTAGGGATGAACTTAGATTAACTTGGGATGAACTTAGACTAACCTTCTATTTATTTACACAGTTCAATTTGGTAATAAGTAAGTAATGCATGAATTAGGATAAATCGAGTCCCACAGTCTAATTTTCATATAAATCCAAAACCAAACTTAGAGTGCCGCCCTTTAATAGCATTGTTCGGGACGAACAACTAAAAGTGTGGGGTGATATGATGGACCCAAATTATACGAATCATAAACACCGTAAAACCCCCTTAATTAGACTGTTGGTCTATTTAACTTTTGCTTGTTAGTTCCGATATATTTCTACAGGGTATTTTGGCGCTTAGAGAGAAAACACGCTAAGGAGAGGATTTTACGCTGAAAAGATATTAAGAGTTGTTCCAAGGTCAAGATCAGACGCTGACTGAAGAAATCTCAAGGATCCTGACATGGAATCACTCCAAAGAAATCAAACCGAAGAGGAATTTGCATTGAAGACTCAACCGACCGGGTGGGAAACGCCGCAGAAACCACCCGACCGGCTGAAGCAGTTCCAGGCCCTCCGCCGAGCTAACCAAACACTCAATTCAAGTTGCTCGAGCAAACCACCTCATCTGACAATTCCGCCTCGACCAAAATATTCCAAATGGAAAATAAGGTGGAAGATGTCGGGAAACCAAGGAGAATGCTCGAGCAGATTGGCAGTTAGCTCAATTCCAAGACAAAGGCCCGGCGCGCTTAGGCACCCAAACCAAGTCGCTCGACCCGACCGATGCATCTGGAAAATATGGCTCGACCAAGATGTTTGGAATGCCCAACAAGTCGGACAATCTCGCTTCCCAGACAAAACGCTCGAGCAGATTGGCAGATTGGCCCAATTCCACAGTAAAGGCCCCGCGCGCATAGAAACCAAAACCAAGTTGCTCGACCAAAACATGGAATTTGGAAATTCTGGCTCGACCATTAGTCTTAGAATCACTTGGCCATTCCAAATCAACTATCAAATGCAATCATGGACCAAGGCAACCGACCACTTGTTGAAGAGGTGGCCAAGGGAGGAGCTCCTCCCTCATTATGACCTGCAACCGGCGGCTCCTCCTCCCTTGACCGGCGGCTTTGCTCCTCCTCCATGTGGCGGCTCCTCCTCCTCCTCCCTTGGATCAAAGACACTTGCCCCTCATCTCCACCCTCCATTTCTCCTCCCTTAGCCTATAAATACAACCCATCCATCTCATTTGTAAATCATCCACAAAATCATAAATCACTTATCTCTCTAAGTTTTGTAAGTTTGGCTTTGGAAATAAAGATTGCTCCCTTGGCGCTTCAACGGTAGTAAGTATTTTAATATTTATTTACCGTCTTTAATTTCCAATTCCTTAGTTATAATGTTTAGCGCGATAAATAGTAGCTAAACTAGTCGTTCGGTAGAAGGGGTGGACTTGTATTATAAAATGTTTTAGACTATTAACTTAGTGTCTCGTCTTTGTATTCAAAACTTATTCTATGTGCCATATATAAGATTAGAATCTCCAAGGTTGAGTGGACGCTTTGACGGGCAAAGCTCTTCCTTGGGATTCGTGATCATACTCAGGTAAGTGAACCATTTGTAACCGGACCAAGGGGACCAAATGGGCAAGCTTATCCGAGGAGTTCGATCTATCTAAAAAACCATTTGGAAACTGGACCAAAGGGACCAAATGGATGCACATAAAGCTAAGATACTTTGGAAGGAGGAATTAGCTGAAGTAGAATAAGTGCTCTACGACCTTAAAAGGGCTAGACGATGTTGCAATTCTTGAGCTAGGAATAGCCTCGATTCATGTGTGAATACTTAGAAGGTTCACTAAGAATCAATGATAAACAGGATATAATACAAGGCCCCTGAAACCGAACACTTTCTTTTAATTGTAATAATTATCAGTTACTTTCCAGTACTAAAACCAACCAATCAACCAATCAATCACTTAGCTGGTAGCTTTAAAACCAACCAACCAATCCCAAAATCGTCCAACTTAAAGAACAACTTATCCCCCTAATTCCTTTGGGTTCGACCCCTACTTACCACTTACTACCCAGTAGTGTAGTCGCGAGTAGCGGACATTATAAATTTATTTGTACATTTGCTCTGACGACGAGCATCTCGTCAAATTGGCGCTGTTGCCGGGGAATTAGCAGATGGATAGTTGTTCTTTTTTCCGTTATACATAATCCGCCATGTCTTCCTACTACGAAAACGAGCCTTGGAACAATGAGGAGTTTTTCTCGCTACTCCGCGAAGAGATCATCAACATTAAGCAATCCCAGGACGAAACTTTGGACGAGTACTTGGCGTACTTTGACTCCACTGTGGAGAACTGCCCACACCATGGATTCACCAGATTCAATCTTATTCAAAGGTTTCTCGGGGGAATGATGCCACTTGAGCGGAAAAGACTTAATGATGTAGCGGGATGTTCACTCATGAAGTTAACCGTGACTGAAGCCTGGCGCCTCATAAATGATTTGGCAAAGAACACAAAACAGGGTCAGTGGCACCAAACTGATAATAAGGCACCAACGATGGAAGTGGACTCAGTACAGAACGAGCCCGACACCACACCCATTATGAGCTTGCCCACAACAAAACCGAGAGAAGACATCAGTACAAGGGCAGTAATGGATGTGGAGGCGACTCTAAAGGAGCCAATATTGGAACCCACGGAGCCGACAAAGGATGAGGACTCTTGGATGACCAAAGAAAAACTGCCTAAATCTGGCCCGATCCTCATCACCAACGAGCCAAATGAAGTCCCGGCCCTACTTGACGAGCCAAATGAAATCCCGGACTTCACTACCAAACCACCCGAGACATGCCCGGACCTCACAGAAGAGCTGCTCGAGAAAGGCCCTGTCCTTATGGCCGAGAAGCCCCTACTTAAACCTTCATATTCTATGAAGATCACGGCCACCAAAGATGAAATGATCAATGATACAGTGCTAGGCGAATTGGAGGAGAAGCATGAGCCAAAACAATCAACGCAGGAGCTCCCACTCGTCACAAGCCAAGAAGAGCCTCCTGAAAGGTGTAAGGACCAAGGACGGCCAATCATCTCTACCACAAAGAAGAGGGTTAGCAAGGGCGCATGCTTGAGGTCGCTTGGCAAAAGACTGAACTCCCGAAACTGCAAGGATGCCAACCGACCATACATGAAGAAGCGGCAAAGACATGGGCCCAAAGAATGGAAACCCGGAAGGAGTAACAAGCGGGCACGACTCATTGGACCAGCAGCTATGGTCAAGAAAGCCTCACCCTCTCAAATCAAAAGAGCTACCAAGAAGAAGTTCGACCTCAAGCACCCATGGGATCCCTACTTATGATCCAGGAATGAGGTATCGTCGAGCCAACGACGTTAAACAAAGGCACTGGTCGGGAGGTAACCCGACACTATCTTACTTTCTGTCATTTAAATTCTGTCATTTAATTTTCTGTCTTAGTCATTCTCACATATATATATTAGCTTGCATGACTTTTGAACAAAGGCACGCCTTCGTTCAAAAGTGTGGGGTGAGAACCACCGTTGTATATAAATAACATGCTTGCTATTTTCTTTTTTTTAGTAATAGTATCTTTTTGAAAATATGAACTTAAGAATGTGAAAAAGATAGATCATAATTCATGCATTTACCTTGTGAAAATTCAATTGTCTAAAAACTTAGAACGTAACTTTTCATTTGTCCTTTGTGCTGAGATTAACTAGGGATGTGGAGTTGACATAAATCGCCCTAGAAAGGCTTGGGAAGCAATCAAAGGATCAGATCAAACTATATGGTTTTCGAAGTCAGTGGAGGCTGCACTTCGGGTTTCAGTGAAGATTGAAGTCATCTCCGCCATGCAGTGTTTATGCAAAAAAGAAAAGAAAAAAGGCGAGGACGGGAATCAGACCGTCCTCTCTCTAGTCAAAGTAGCCGAGAAAATAGATGAGCGACCCTCATCTTGACCCGCGCGAAACAACAACGATGAGAGGAGCGGGGAGGTATTTCCATAGGCTTGCGGGCGATGATTGGACCTCCCAAAGAAAAGGCTTGAGAAAATGGACTAGCAAAGCCACAAAAAGGCGAAAAGCTCGAAGAAGCAATTAAAGAGGCCAAAGGCCCAACATTGTGAAGGTTTTAACCGAACAAAAAAGTGAAGTCCTCAAAAAAGTCAAATCAAAGGCCAAAGGCCGATTCACTACAAAAGCAGTCCCTCGCCAAAAGAAAAATCAAAGTACTCAAACCAGTGAAACCCGAACCAAATCACGTGCTAGAGAAAGCTACAAGAAAACCATATAGCACGAGACGGTCCCGAAATTGCAGTCCAGGAACCTAGAAAGGGCTATCTCCCGAGACATCCGGAACAATTTGCATCTCGGCACGGAGGTACAAGTATTAAGTTTCTTCTATTTATTTACACAGTTCAATTTGGTAATAAGTAAGTAATGCATGAATTAGGATAAATCGAGTCCCATAGTCTAATTTTCATATAAATCCAAAACCAAACTTAGAGTGCCGCCCTTTAATAGCATTGTTCGGGACGAACAACTAAAAGTGTGGGGTGATATGATGGACCCAAATTATACGAATCATAAACACCGTAAAACCCCCCTTAATTAGACTGTTGGTCTATTTAACTTTTGCTTGTTAGTTCCGATATATTTCTACAGGGTATTTTGGCGCTTAGAGAGAAAACACGCTAAGGAGAGGATTTTACGCTGAAAAGATATTAAGAGTTGTTCCAAGGTCAAGATCAGACGCTGACTGAAGAAATCTCAAGGATCCTTACATGGAATCACTCCAAACAAATCAAACCGAAGAGGAATTTGCATTGAAGACTCAACCGACCGGGTGGGAAACGCCGCAGAAACCACCCGACCGGCTGAAGCAGTTCCAGGCCCTCCGCCGAGCTAACCAAACACTCAATTCAAGTTGCTCGAGCAAACCACCTCATCTGACAATTCCGCCTCGACCAAAATATTCCAAATGGAAAATAAGGTGGAAGATGTCGGGAAACCAAGGAGAATGCTCAAGCAGATTGGCAGTTAGCTCAATTCCAAGACAAAGGCCCGGCGCGCTTAGGCACCCAAACCAAGTCGCTCGACCCGACCGATGCATCTGGAAAATCTGGCTCGACCAAGATGTTTGGAATGCCCAACAAGTCGGACAATCTCGCTTCCCAGACAAAACGCTCGAGCAGATTGGCAGATTGGCCCAATTCCATAGTAAAGGCCCCGCGCGCATAGGCACCAAAACCAAGTTGCTCGACCAAAACATAGAATTTGGAAATTCTGGCTCGACCATTAGTCTTAGAATCACTTGGCCATTCCAAATCAACTATCAAATGCAATCATGGACCAAGGCAACCGACCACTTGTTGAAGAGGTGGCCAAGGGAGGAGCTCCTCCCTCATTATGACCTGCAACCGGCGGCTCCTCCTCCCTTGACCGGCGGCTTTGCTCCTCCTCCATGTGGCGGCTCCTCCTTGCTCCTCCTCCTCCTCCCTTGGATCAAAGACACTTGCCCCTCATCTCCACCCTCCATTTCTCCTCCCTTAGCCTATAAATACAACCCATCCATCTCATTTGTAAATCATCCACAAAATCATAAATCACTTATCTCTCTAAGTTTTGTAAGTTTGGCTTTGGAAATAAAGATTGCTCCCTTGGCGCTTCAACGGTAGTAAGTATTTTAATATTTATTTACCGTCTTTAATTTCCAATTCCTTAGTTATAATGTTTAGCGCAATAAATAGTAGCTAAACTAGTCGTTCGGTAGAAGGGGTGGACTTGTATTATAAAATGTTTTAGACTATTAACTTAGTGTCTCGTCTTTGTATTCAAAACTTATTCTATGTGCCATATATAAGATTAGAATCTCCAAGGTTGAGTGGACGCTTTGACGGGCAAAGCTCTTCCTTGGGATTCGTGATCATACTCGGGTAAGTGAACCATTTGTAACCGGACCAAGGGGACCAAATGGGCAAGCTTATCCGAGGAGTTCGATCTATCTAAAAAACCATTTGGAAACTGGACCAAAGGGACCAAATGGATGAACATAAAGCTAAGATACTTCGGAAGGAGGAATTAGCTGAAGTAGAATAAGTGCTCTACGACCTTAAAAGGGCTAGACGATGTTGCAAGTCTTGAGCTAGGAATAACCTCGATTCATGTTTGAATACTTAGAAGGTTCACTAAGAGTCAATGATAAACAGGATATAATACAAGGCCCCTGAAACCGAACACTTTCTTTTAATTGTAATAATTATCAGTTACTTTCCAGTACTAAAACCAACCAATCAACCAATCAATCACTTAGCTGGTAGCTTTAAAACCAACCAACCAATCCCCAAATCGTCCAACTTAAAGAACAACTTATCCCCCTAATTCCTTTGGGTTCGACCCCTACTTACCACTTACTACCCAGTAGTGTAGTCGCGAGTAGCGGACATTATAAATTTATTTGTACATTTGCTCTGACGACGAGCATCTCGTCAAATTGGCGCCGTTGCCGGGGAATTAGCAGATGGATAGTTGTTCTTTTTTCCGTTATACATAATCCGCCATGTCTTCCTACTACGAAAACGAGCCTTGGAACAATGAGGAGTTTTTCTCGCTACTCCGCGAAGAGATCATCAACATTAAGCAATCCCAGGACGAAACTTTGGACGAGTACTTGGCGTACTTTGACTCCACTGTGGAGAACTGCCCACACCATGGATTCACCAGATTCAATCTTATTCAAAGGTTTCTCGGGGGAATGATGCCACTTGAGCGGAAAAGACTTAATGATGTAGCGGGATGTTCACTCATGAAGTTAACCGTGACTGAAGCCTGGCGCCTCATAAATGATTTGGCATAGAACACAAAACAAGGTCAGTGGCACCAAACTGATAATAAGGCACCAACGATGGAAGTGGACTCAGTACAGAACGAGCCCGACACCACACCCATTATGAGCTTGCCCACAATAAAACCGAGAGAAGACATCAGTACAAGGGCAGTAATGGATGTGGAGGCGACTCTAAAGGAGCCAATATTAGAACCCACGGAGCCGACAAAGGATGAGGACTCCTGGATGACCAAAGAAAAACTGCCTAAATCTGGCCCGATCCTCATCACCAACGAGCACAATGAAGTCCCGGCCCTACTTGACGAGCCAAATGAAATCCCGGACTTCACTACCAAACCACCCGAGACATGCCCGGACCTCACAGAAGAGCTGCTCGAGAAAGGCCCTGTCCTTATGGCCGAGAAGCCCCTACTTAAACCTTCATATTCTATGAAGATCACGGCCACCAAAGATGAAATGATCAATGATACAGTGCTAGGCGAATTGGAGGAGAAGCATGAGCCAAAACAATCAACGCAGGAGCTCCCACTCGTCACAAGCCAAGAAGAGCCTCCTGAAAGGTGTAAGGACCAAGGACGGCCAATCATCTCTACCACAAAGAAGAGGGTTAGCAAGGGCGCATGCTTGAGGTCGCTTGGCAAAAGACTGAACTCCCGAAACTGCAAGGATGCCAACCGACCATACATGAAGAAGCGGCAAAGACATGGGCCCAAAGAATGGAAACCCGGAAGGAGTAACAAGCGGGCACGACTCATTGGACCAGCAGCTATGGTCAAGAAAGCCTCACCCTCTCAAATCAAAAGAGCTACCAAGAAGAAGTTCGACCTCAAGCACCCATGGGATCCCTACTTATGATCCAGGAATGAGGTATCGTCGAGCCAACGACGTTAAACAAAGGCACTGGTCGGGAGGTAACCCGACACTATCTTACTTTCTGTCATTTAAATTCTGTCATTTAATTTTCTGTCTTAGTCATTCTCACATATATATATTAGCTTGCATGACTTTTGAACAAAGGCACGCCTTCGTTCAAAAGTGTGGGGTGAGAACCACCGTTGTATATAAATAACATGCTTGCTATTTTCTTTTTTTTAGTAATAGTATCTTTTTGAAAATATGAACTTAAGAATGTGAAAAAGATAGATCATAATTCATGCATTTACCTTGTGAAAATTCAATTGTCTAAAAACTTAGAACGTAACTTTTCATTTGTCCTTTGTGCTGAGATTAACTAGGGATGTGGAGTTGACATAAATCGCCCTAGAAAGGCTTGGGAAGCAATCAAAGGATCAGATCAAACTATATGGTTTTCGAAGTCAGTGGAGGCTGCACTTCGGGTTTCAGTGAAGATTGAAGTCATCTCCGCCATGCAGTGTTTATGCAAAAAAGAAAAGAAAAAAGGCGAGGACGGGAATCAGACCGTCCTCTCTCTAGTCAAAGTAGCCGAGAAAATAGATGAGCGACCCTCATCTTGACCCGCGCGAAACAACAACGATGAGAGGAGCGGGGAGGTATTTCCATAGGCTTGCGGGCGATGATTGGACCTCCCAAAGAAAAGGCTTGAGAAAATGGACTAGCAAAGCCACAAAAAGGCGAAAAGCTCGAAGAAGCAATTAAAGAGGCCAAAGGCCCAACATTGTGAAGGTTTTAACCGAACAAAAAAGTGAAGTCCTCAAAAAAGTCAAATCAAAGGCCAAAGGCCGATTCACTACAAAAGCAGTCCCTCGCCAAAAGAAAAATCAAAGTACTCAAACCAGTGAAACCCGAACCAAATCACGTGCTAGAGAAAGCTACAAGAAAACCATATAGCACGAGACGGTCCCGAAATTGCAGTCCAGGAACCTAGAAAGGGCTATCTCCCGAGACATCCGGAACAATTTGCATCTCGGCACGGAGGTACAAGTATTAAGTTTCTTCTATTTATTTACACAGTTCAATTTGGTAATAAGTAAGTAATGCATGAATTAGGATAAATCGAGTCCCACAGTCTAATTTTCATATAAATCCAAAACCAAACTTAGAGTGCCGCCCTTTAATAGCATTGTTCGGGACGAACAACTAAAAGTGTGGGGTGATATGATGGACCCAAATTATACGAATCATAAACACAGTAAAACCCCCTTAATTAGACTGTTGGTCTATTTAACTTTTGCTTGTTAGTTCCGATATATTTCTACAGGGTATTTTGGCGCTTAGAGAGAAAACACGCTAAGGAGAGGATTTTACGCTGAAAAGATATTAAGAGTTGTTCCAAGGTCAAGATCAGACGCTGACTGAAGAAATCTCAAGGATCCTTACATGGAATCACTCCAAACAAATCAAACCGAAGAGGAATTTGCATTGAAGACTCAACCGACCGGGTGGGAAACGCCGCAGAAACCACCCGATCGGCTGAAGCAGTTCCAGGCCCTCCACCGAGCTAACCAAACACTCAATTCAAGTTGCTCGAGCAAACCACCTCATCTGACAATTCTGCCTCGACCAAAATATTCCAAATGGAAAATAAGGTGGAAGATGTCGGGAAACCAAGGAGAATGCTCAAGCAGATTGGCAGTTAGCTCAATTCCAAGACAAAGGCCCGGCGCGCTTAGGCACCCAAACCAAGTCGCTCGACCCGACCGATGCATCTGGAAAATCTGGCTCGACCAAGATGTTTGGAATGCCCAACAAGTCGGACAATCTCGCTTCCCAGACAAAACGCTCGAGCAGATTGGCAGATTGGCCCAATTCCATAGTAAAGGCCCCGCGCGCATAGGCACCAAAACCAAGTTGCTCGACCAAAACATAGAATTTGGAAATTCTGGCTCGACCATTAGTCTTAGAATCACTTGGCCATTCCAAATCAACTATCAAATGCAATCATGGACCAAGGCAACCGACCACTTGTTGAAGAGGTGGCCAAGGGAGGAGCTCCTCCCTCATTATGACCTGCAACCGGCGGCTCCTCCTCCCTTGACCGGCGGCTTTGCTCCTCCTCCATGTGGCGGCTCCTCCTTGCTCCTCCTCCTCCTCCCTTGGATCAAAGACACTTGCCTCTCATCTCCACCCTCCATTTCTCCTCCCTTAGCCTATAAATACAACCCATCCATCTCATTTGTAAATCATCCACAAAATCATAAATCACTTATCTCTCTAAGTTTTGTAAGTTTGGCTTTGGAAATAAAGATTGCTCCCTTGGCGCTTCAACGGTAGTAAGTATTTTAATATTTATTTACCGTCTTTAATTTCCAATTCCTTAGTTATAATGTTTAGCGCAATAAATAGTAGCTAAACTAGTCGTTCGGTAGAAGGGGTGGACTTGTATTATAAAACGTTTTAGACTATTAACTTAGTGTCTCGTCTTTGTATTCAAAACTTATTCTATGTGCCATATATAAGATTAGAATCTCCAAGGTTGAGTGGACGCTTTGACGGGCAAAGCTCTTCCTTGGGATTCGTGATCATACTCGGGTAAGTGAACCATTTGTAACCGGACCAAGGGGACCAAATGGGCAAGCTTATCCGAGGAGTTCGATCTATCTAAAAAACCATTTGGAAACTGGACCAAAGGGACCAAATGGATGCACATAAAGCTAAGATACTTCGGAAGGAGGAATTAGCTGAAGTAGAATAAGTGCTCTACGACCTTAAAAGGGCTAGACGATGTTGCAAGTCTTGAGCTAGGAATAACCTCGATTCATGTTTGAATACTTAGAAGGTTCACTAAGAGTCAATGATAAACAGGATATAATACAAGGCCCCTGAAACCGAACACTTTCTTTTAATTGTAATAATTATCAGTTACTTTCCAGTACTAAAACCAACCAATCAACCAATGAATCACTTAGCTGGTAGCTTTAAAACCAACCAACCAATCCCAAAATCGTCCAACTTAAAGAACAACTTATCCCCCTAATTCCTTTGGGTTCGACCCCTACTTACCACTTACTACCCAGTAGTGTAGTCGCGAGTAGCGGACATTATAAATTTATTTGTACATTTGCTCTGACGACGAGCATCTCGTCACTAACCTTATAATGAGACTAACGTTTGTCTTTGTTCGTCCCAAGTTAGTCTCGTTAGTCTCATTCTAAGGTTTGTCTAAGTTCGTCCTTAGAAAGACACTAACTAGGACGAACTTAGACTAACTTGGGACGAACTTAGAATAACGTTATAATGAGACTAATGTTTATCTTTGTTCATCCCAAGTTAGTCTCGTTAGTCTCATTCTAAGGTTCTAAGTTCGTCCTTAGAAAGAGACTAACTAGGGACGAACTTAGACTAACTTGGGACGAACTTAGACTAACCTTGTAATGAGACTAACATTTGTCTTTGTTCGTCCCAAGTTAGTCTCGTTAGTCTCAAATTAAGGTTTGTCTAAGTTCGTCCTTAGAAAGAGACTAACTAGGGACGAAGTTAGACTAACTTGGGACGAACTTAGACTAAACTTGAAATGAGACTAACGTTTGTCTTTGTTCTTCCCAAGTTAGTCTCGTTAGTCTCATTCTAAGGTTGGTCTAAGTTCGTCCTTAGAAAGAGACTAACTAGGGACGAACTTAGACTAACTTGGGACGAACTTAGACTAACCTTATAATGAGACTAACGTTTGTCTTTGTTCGTCCCATGTTAGTCTCGTTAGTCTCATTCTAAGTTCGTCTAAGTTCGTCCTTAGAAAGAGACTAACTAGGGAGGAACTTAGACTAACTCTCGACGAACTTAGACTAACCTTATAACGAGACTAACGTTTGCCTTTGTTCGTCCCAAGTTAGTCGAGTTAGTCTCATTCTAAGTTCGTCTAAGTTCGTCCTTAGAAAGAGACTAACTAGGGACGAACTTAGACTAACTTGGGACGAACTTAGACTAACCTTATAATGACACTAACGTTTGTCTTTGTTCGTCCCAAGTTAGTCTCGTTAGTCTCATTCTAAGGTTCGTCTAAGTTCGTCCTTAGAAATAGACTAACTAGGGATGAACTTAGACCAATCTTGTAATGATACTAACGTTTGTCTTTGTTCGTCCCAAGTTAGTCTTGTTAGTCTCATTCTAAGGTTTTTCTAAGTTCGTCCTTAGAAAGAGACTAACTAGGGACGAACTTGGACTAACTTGGGACGAGCTTAGACTAACCTTGTAATGAGACTAACGTTTGTCTTTGTTCGTCCCAAGTTAGTCTCATTAGTCTCAAATTAAGGTTTGTCTAAGTTCGTCCTTAGAAAGAGACTAACTAGGGACGAACTTAGACTAACTTGGGAAGAACTTAGACTAACCTTGTAATAAGACTAACGTTTGTCTTTGTTCTTCCCAAGTTAGTCTCGTTAGTCTCATTCTAAGGTGTGTCTAAGTTCGTCCTTAGAAAGAGACTAACTAGGGACGAACTTAGACTAACTTGGGACGAACTTAGACTAACCTTATAATGAGACTAACGTTTGTCTTTCTTCGTCCCAAGTTAGTCGCGTTAGTCTCGTTCTAAGTTTGTCTAAGTTCGTCCTTAGAAAGAGACTAACTAGGGACGAACTTAGACTAACTTGGGATGAACTTAGACTAACCTTATAATGACACTAACGTTTGTCTTTGTTCGTCCCAAGTTAGTCTCGTTAGTCTCATTCTAAGGTTCGTCTAAGTTCGTCCTTAGAAATAGACTAACTACGGATGAACTTAGATTAACTTGGGACGAACTTAGACTAACCTTGTACTGAGAAAAAGTTTGTCTTTGTTCGTTCCAAGTTAGTCTCGTTAGTCTCATTCTAAGGCTTGTCTAAGTTCGTCCTTAAAAAGAGACTGACTAGGGACGAACTTAGACTAACTTGGGACGAACTTAGACAAACCTTATAATGAGACTAACGTTTGTCTTTGTTCGTCCAAAGTTAGTCTCCTTAGTCTCATTCTAAGGTTTGTCTAAGTTCGTCCTTAGAAAGAGACTAACTAGGGACGAACTTTGACTAACTTCGGACGAACTTAGACTTACCTTATAATGAGACTAAAGTTTGTCTTTGTTCGTCCCAAGTTAGTCTCGTTAGTCTCATTCTAAGGTTTGTCTAAGTTCATCCTTAGAAAGAGACTAACTAGGGACAAACTTAGACAAACTTGGGACGAACTTAGACTAACCTTATAATGAGACTAACGTTTGTCTTTGTTCGTCCCAAGTTAGTCTCGTTAGTCTCATTGTAAGGTTTGTCTAAGTTCGTCCTTAGAAAGACACTAACTAGGACGAACTTAGACTAACTTGGGACGAACTTAGAATAACGTTATAATGAGACTAATGTTTATCTTTGTTCATCCCAAGTTAGTCTCATTTGTCTCATTCTAAGGTTCGTCTAAGTTCGTCCTTAGAAAGAGACTAACTAGGGACGAACTTAGACTAACTTGGGGCGAACTTAGACTAACCTTGTAATGAGACTAACATTTGTCTTTGTTCGTCCCAAGTTAGTCTCGTTAGTCTCAAATTAAGGTTTGTCTAATTTCGTCCTTAGAAAGAGACTAACTAGGGACGAAGTTAGACTAACTTGGGACGAACTTAGACTAACCTTGAAATGAGACTAACGTTTGTCTTTGTTCTTCCCAAGTTAGTCTCGTTAGTCTCATTCTAAGGTTTGTCTAAGTTCGTCCTTAAAAAGAGACTAACTAGGGACGAACTTAGACTAACTTGGGACGAACTTAGACTAACCTTATAATGAGACTAACGTTTGTCTTTGTTCGTCCCATGTTAGTCTCGTTAGTCTCATTCTAAGTTCGTCTAAGTTCGTCCTTAGAAAGAGACTAACTAGGGAGGAACTTAGACTAACTCTCGACGAACTTAGACTAACCTTATAACGAGACTAACGTTTGTCTTTGTTCGTCCCAAGTTAGTCGCGTTAGTCTCGTTCTAAGTTCGTCTAAGTTCGTCCTTAGAAAGAGACTAACTAGGGACGAACTTAGACTAACTTGGGACGAACTTAGACTAACCTTATAATGACACTAACGTTTGTCTTTGTTCGTCCCAAGTTAGTCTCGTTTGTCTCATTCTAAGGTTCGTCTAAGTTCATCCTTAGAAATAGACTAACTAGGGATGAACTTAGATTAACTTGGGACGAACTTAGACTAACCTTGTAATGAGAATAAAGTTTGTCTTTGTTCGTTCCAAGTTAGTCTCGTTAGTCTCATTCTAAGATTTGTCTAAGTTCGTCCTTAGAAAGAGACTAACTAGGGACGAACTTAGACTGACTTGGGACGAACTTAGACAAACCTTATAATGGGACAAACGTTTGTCTTTGTTCGTCCCAAGTTAGTCTCGTTAGTCTCATTCTAAGGTTTGTCTAAGTTCGTCCTTAGAAAGAGACTAACTAGGGACGAACTTAGACTAACTTCGGACGAACTTAGACTTACCTTATAATGAGACTAAAGTCTGTCTTTGTTCTTCCCAAGTTAGTCTCGTTAGTCTCATTCTAAGGTTCGTCTAAGTTCGTCCTTAGAAAGAGACTAACTAGGGACGAACTTAGACTAACTTGGGACGAACTTAGACTAACCTTGTAATGAGACTAACGTTTGTCTTTGTTCGTCCCAAGTTAGTCTCGTTAGTCTCAAATTAAGGTTTGTCTAAATTCGTCCTTAGAAAGAGACTAACTAGGGACGAAGTTAGACTAACTTGGGACGAACTTAGACTAACCTTGAAATGAGACTAACGTTTGTCTTTGTTCTTCCCAAGTTAGTCTCGTTAGTCTCATTCTAAGGTTTGTCTAAGTTCGTCCTAAGAAAGAGACTAACTAGGGACTAACTTAGACTAACTTGGGAAGAACTTAGACTAACCTTATAATGAGACTAACGTTTGTCTTTGTTCGTCCCAAGTTAGTCTCGTTAGTCTCATTCTAAGGTTTGTCTAAGTTCGTCCTTAGAAAGACACTAACTAGGACGAACTTAGACTAACTTGGGACGAACTTAGAATAACGTTATAATGAGACTAATGTTTATCTTTGTTCGTCCCAAGTTAGTCTCGTTAGTCTCATTCTAAGGTTCGTCTAAGTTCGTCCTTAGAAAGAGACTAACTAGGGACGAACTTAGACTAACTTGGGACGAACTTAGACTAACCTTGTAATGAGACTAACATTTGTCTTTGTTCGTCCCAAGTTAGTCTCGTTAGTCTCAAATTAACGTTTGTCTAAGTTCGTCCTTAGAAAGAGACTAACTAGGGACGAAGTTAGACTAACTTGGGACGAACTTAGACTAAACTTGAAATGAGACTAACGTTTGTCTTTGTTCTTCCCAAGTTAGTCTCGTTAGTCTCATTCTAAGGTTTGTCTAAGTTCGTCCTTAGAAAGAGACTAACTAGGGACGAACTTAGGCTAACTTGGGACGAACTTAGACTAACCTTATAATGAGACTAACGTTTGTCTTTGTTCGTCCCATGTTAGTCTCGTTAGTCTCATTCTAAGTTCGTCTAAGTTCGTCCTTAGAAAGAGACTAACTAGGGAGGAACTTAGACTAACTCTCGACGAACTTAGACTAACCTTATAACGAGACTAACGTTAGTCTTTGTTCGTCCCAAGTTAGTCGCGTTAGTCTCGTTCTAAGTTCGTCTAAGTTCGTCCTTAGAAAGAGACTAACTAGGGACGAACTTAGACTAACTTGGGACGAACTTAGACTAACCTTATAATGACACTAACGTTTGTCTTTGTTCGTCCCAAGTTAGTCTCGTTAGTCTCATTCTAAGGTTCGTCTAAGTTCGTCCTTAGAAATAGACTAACTAGGGATGAACTTAGACCAATCTTGTAATGATACTAACGTTTGTCTTTGTTCGTCCCAAGTTAGTCTTGTTAGTCTCATTCTAAGGTTTTTCTAAGTTCGTCCTTAGAAAGAGACTAACTAGGGACGAACTTGGACTAACTTTGGACGAACTTAGACTAACCTTGTAATGAGACTAACGTTTGTCTTTGTTCGTCCCAAGTTAGTCTCGTTAGTCTCAAATTAAGGTTTGTCTAAGTTCGTCCTTAGAAAGAGACTAACTAGGGACGAACTTATACTAACTTGGGAAGAACTTAGACTAACCTTGTAATAAGACTAACGTTTGTCTTTGTTCTTCCCAAGTTAGTCTCGTTAGTCTCATTCTAAGGTGTGTCTAAGTTCGTCCTTAGAAAGAGACTAACTAGGGACGAACTTAGACTAACTTGGGACGAACTTAGACTAACCTTATAATGACACTAACGTTTGTCTTTCTTCGTCCCAAGTTAGTCGCGTTAGTCTCGTTCTAAGTTTGTCTAAGTTCGTCCTTAGAAAGAGACTAACTAGGGACGAACTTAGACTAACTTGGGATGAACTTAGACTAACCTTATAATGACACTAACGTTTGTCTTTGTTCGTCCCAAGTTAGTCTCGTTAGTCTCATTCTAAGGTTCGTCTAAGTTCGTCCTTAGAAATAGACTAACTAGGGATGAACTTAGATTAACTTGGGACGAACTTAGACTAACCTTGTAATGAGAATAAAGTTTGTCTTTGTTCGTTCCAAGTTAGTCTCGTTAGTCTCATTCTAAGGCTTGTCTAAGTTCTTCCTTAAAAAGAGACTGACTAGGGACGAACTTAGACTAACTTGGGACGAACTTAGACAAACCTTATAATGAGACTAACGTTTGTCTTTGTTCGTCCAAAGTTAGTCTCGTTAGTCTCATTCTAAGGTTTGTCTAAGTTCGTCCTTAGAAAGAGACTAACTAGCGACGAACTTTGACTAACTTCGGACAAACTTAGACTTACCTTATAATGAGACTAAAGTTTGTCTTTGTTCGTCCCAAGTTAGTCTCGTTAGTCTCATTCTAAGGTTTGTCTAAGTTCATCCTTAGAAAGAGACTAACTAGGGACAAACTTAGACAAACTTGGGACGAACTTAGACTAACCTTATAATGAGACTAACGTTTGTATTTGTTCGTCCCAAGTTAGTCTCGTTAGTCTCATTGTAAGGTTTGTCTAAGTTCGTCCTTAGAAAGACACTAACTAGGACGAACTTAGACTAACTTGGGACGAACTTAGAATAACGTTATAATGAGACTAATGTTTATCTTTGTTCGTCCCAAGTTAGTCTCGTTAGTCTCATTCTAAGGTTCGTCTAAGTTCGTTCTTAGAAAGAGACTAACTAGGGACGAACTTAGACTAACTTGGGACGAACTTAGACTAACCTTGTAATGAGACTAACATTTGTCTTTGTTCATCCCAAGTTAGTCTCGTTAGTCTCAAATTAAGGTTTGTCTAAGTTCGTCCTTAGAAAGAGACTAACTAGGGACGAAGTTAGACTAACTTGGGACGAACTTAGACTAACCTTGAAATGAGACTAACGTTTGTCTTTGTTCTTCCCAAGTTAGTCTCGTTAGTCTCATTCTAAGGTTTGTCTAAGTTCGTCCTTAGAAAGAGACTAACTAGGGACGAACTTAGACTAACTTGGGACGAACTTAGACTAACCTTATAATGAGACTAACGTTTGTCTTTGTTCGTCCCATGTTAGTCTCGTTAGTCTCATTCTAAGTTCGTCTAAGTTCGTCCTTAGAAAGAGACTAACTAGGGAGGAACTTAGACTAACTCTCGACGAACTTAGACTAACCTTATAACGAGACTAACGTTTGTCTTTGTTCGTCCCAAGTTAGTCGCGTTAGTCTCGTTCTATGTTCGTCTAAGTTCGTCCTTAGAAAGAGACTAACTAGGGACGAACTTAGACTAACTTGGGACGAACTAAGACTAACCTTATAATGACACTAACGTTTGTCTTTGTTCGTCCCAAGTTAGTCTCGTTAGTCTTATTCTAAGGTTCGTCTAAGTTCGTCCTTAGAAATAGACTAACTAGGGATGAACTTAGACCAATCATGTAATGATACTAACGTTTGTCTTTGTTCGTCCCAAGTTAGTCTTGTTAGTCTCATTCTTAGGTTTTTCTAAGTTCGTCCTTAGAAAGAGACTAACTAGGGACGAACTTGGACTAACTTGGGACGAACTCAGACTAACCTTGTAATGAGACTAACGTTTGTCTTTGTTCGTCCCAAGTTAGTCTCGTTAGTCTCGAATTAAGGTTTGTCTAAGTTCGTCCTTAGAAAGAGACTAACTAGGGACGAACTTAGACTAACTTGGGAAGAACTTAGACTAACCTTGTAATAAGACTAACGTTTGTCTTTGTTCTTCCCAAGTTAGTCTCGTTAGTCTCATTCTAAGGTGTGTCTAAGTTCATCCTTAGAAAGAGACTAACTAGGGACGAACTTAGACTAAGTTGGGACGAACTTAGACTAACCTTATAATGAGACTAACGTTTGTCTTTCTTCGTCCCAAGTTAGTCGCGTTAGTCTCGTTCTAAGTTTGTCTAAGTTCGTCCTTAGAAAGAGACTAACTAGGGACGAACCTAGACTAACTTGGGATGAACTTAGACTAACCTTATAATGACACTAACGTTTGTCTTTGTTCGTCCCAAGTTAGTCTCGTTAGTCTCATTCTAAGGTTCGTCTAAGTTCGTCCTTAGAAATAGACTAACTAGGGATGAACTTAGATTAACTTGGGACGAACTTAGACTAACCTTGTAATGAGAATAAAGTTTGTCTTTGTTCGTTCCAAGTTAGTCTCGTTAGTCTCATTCTAAGGCTTGTCTAAGTTCGTCCTTAAAAAGAGACTGACTAGGGACGAACTTAGACTAACTTGGGACGAACTTAGACAAACCTTATAATGAGACTAACGTTTGTCTTTAATCGTCCAAAGTTAGTCTCGTTAGTCTCATTCTAAGGTTTGCCTAAGTTCGTCCTTAGAAAGAGACTAACTAGGGACGAACTTTGACTAACTTCGGACGAACTTAGACTTACCTTATAATGAGACTAAAGTTTGTCTTTGTTCGTCCCAAGTTAGTCTCGTTAGTCTCATTCTAAGGTTTGTCTAAGTTCATCCTTAGAAAGAGACTAACTAGGGAAAAACTTAGACAAACTTGGGACGAACTTAGACTAACCTTATAATGAGACTAACGTTTGTCTTTGTTCGTCCCAAGTTAGTCTCGTTAGTCTCATTGTAAGGTTTGTCTAAGTTCGTCCTTAGAAAGACACTAACTAGGACGAACTTAGACTAACTTGGGACGAACTTAGAATAACGTTATAATGAGACTAATGTTTATCTTTGTTCGTCCCAAGTTAGTCTCGTTAGTCTCATTCTAAGGTTCGTCTAAGTTCGTTCTTAGAAAGAGACTAACTAGGGACGAACTTAGACTAACTTGGGAAGAACTTAGACTAACCTTGTAATGAGACTAACATTTGTCTTTGTTCATCCCAAGTTAGTCTCGTTAGTCTCAAATTAAGGTTTGTCTAAGTTCGTCCTTAGAAAGAGACTAACTAGGGACGAAGTTAGACTAACTTGGGACGAACTTAGACTAACCTTGAAATGAGACTAACGTTTGTCTTTGTTCTTCCCAAGTTAGTCTCGTTAGTCTCATTCTAAGGTTTGTCTAAGTTCGTCCTTAGAAAGAGACTAACTAGGGACGAACTTAGACTAACTTGGGACGAACTTAGACTAACCTTATAATGAGACTAACGTTTGTCTTTGTTCGTCCCATGTTAGTCTCGTTAGTCTCATTCTAAGTTCGCCTAAGTTCGTCCTTAGAAAGAGACTAACTAGGGAGGAACTTAGACTAACTCTCGACGAACTTAGACTAACCTTATAACGAGACTAACGTTTGTCTTTGTTCGTCCCAAGTTAGTCGCGTTAGTCTCGTTCTAAGTTCGTCTAAGTTCGTCCTTAGAAAGAGACTAACTAGGGACGAACTTAGACTAACTTGGGACGAACTTAGACTAACCTTATAATGACACTAACGTTTGTCTTTGTTCGTCCCAAGTTAGTCTCGTTAGTCTCATTCTAAGGTTTGTCTAAGTTCGTCCTTAGAAATAGACTAACTAGGGATGAACTTAGATTAACTTGGGACGAACTTAGACTAACCTTGTAATGAGAATAAAGTTTGTCTTTGTTCGTTCCAAGTTAGTCTCGTTAGTCTCATTCTAAGATTTGTCTAAGTTCGTCCTTAGGAAGAGACTAACTAGGGACGAACTTAGACTAACTTGGGACGAACTTAGACAAACCTTATAATGGCACTAACGTTTGTCTTTGTTCGTCCCAAGTTAGTCTCGTTAGTCTCATTCTAAGGTTTGTCTAAGTTCGTCCTTGGAAAAAGAGACTAACTAGGGAAGAACTTAGACTAACTTGGGACGAACTTAGACAAACCTTAGAATGAGAATAAAGTTTGTCTTTGTTCGTTCCAAGTTAGTCTCGTTAGTCTCATTCTAAGGTTTGTCTAAGTTCGTCGTTAGAAAGAGACTAACTAGGGACGAACTTAGACTAACTTGGGGCGAACTTAGAGAAACCTTATAATGAGACTAACGTTTGTCTTTATTCGTCCCAAGTTAGTCTCGTTAGTCTCATTCTAAGGTTTGTCTAAGTTCGTCCTTGGAAAGAGACTAACTAGGGACGAACTTACACTTACTTGGGTCGAACTTAGACAGTATTGTAATAATTAGAACAAGGGGTGCTAGTCTAAGTAGAACAAGGGTTTTACGTTTTTTGCAAAAGATTAGACAGTATTGCTAGTCGAGTGCTTGAAATGGCCTTGATTCGCTTACGAACAACACCTTTGCAAAAGACTAGACGGTGTGGCAAATCGAGCGCCGGAAAAGGCCTTGATACACGTTTGAATACTTAGAAGATTCACTAAGGGTCAATGATAAACAGGATATAATACAAGGCCCCTGAAACCGAACGCTTTCTTTTAATTGTAATAATTATCAGTTACTTTCCAGTACTAAAACCAACCAATCAACCAATCAATCACTTAGCTGGTAGCTTAAAACCAACCAACCAATCCCAAAATCGTCCAACTTAAAGAACAACTTATCCCCCTAATTCCTTTGGGTTCGACCCCTACTTACCACTTGCTACCCAGTAGTGTAGTCGTAAGTAGCGGACTATAAATTTATTTGCACGTTTTGCTCTGACGACGAGCATCATCTGTCATCAGCCATCCTTGGTGCATTTTTCACTCCTGTATTGCTGTACATTGAAACTGACACCTCTGGTTAGCAAATGAAAATATATTCAGTCTTTGTTCATATGATCTTAATGTATAAATATCCAATTCACATATACTGAATATGATTAAAAACTTGTGATTTCAACTCAACTTGAAAAAACTTGTTGTGCTCATTATTGTTTGGTCTAGTTTTCTTCTTCTCAAAATCCTTAAGGTCAGTCTTTGAAACCTGCTGCCATTTATGCTGTTGCATAAATTATTTATTCACAGTTTACCTTTGTATGATTTTTTGCAGAATGCCTTGTGGAAGCTTAATGGCTCCAAGCACAACCACAGTTCCTAATACAAAAAACAAATAGACAACAATAAGTACTCAATCAACAACATAAACTGACCACAGAGCAACTGTGTTGTATATTCTATTTGTTTAATTTGTGAGGTATCTGGCAACATATGCTGAAAAAGAGCAAGCACCAATACACTTCCTTCAGTATCCAAAACAGAATTTTAAGATTTGCAACATACACTATTTGAAAATTACCAAATGACAACGCATCCATACACACGCCAAAGACAACTGGGTCAACAGTCGACATCTTATAGTCGATTTCAACTTTAGGGTTATGAAAGCTTACTTACAGTTTCAGATCTACGAAACGTCGAGAACGCTGAACGTCAGCCTGCCCACCTCTGGAACCGCAAGCATCTTCAAACACCAGTGTCACACGCTGAACGTCAGCCTACCCACCTCTGGACGCGGCGACGAGACTTCGCTGGCCACGAATAGTAGCAGAGACCGCAGCAGAGAGGGGGCGGAGACGCAGACGAGCGAAGGAAGGTGCGATATGTAGGATCGAGTGATTAAGGAGCATAGGAGAAGATTTTGGTGAGGAGGGAGCGAGAGAGTATACGAGTCGCCTCTGGCAAATGGATGAATGAGAAAACCCTAGCGATCATTAAAGTCACAATATGCATCGGTTCAAATAAAACCGATGCGTAAGCTTCTCATTAAGCAACGGTTTTTATAAACCGTTGCATAAAGTGACAATATGCATCGGTTCAAATAAAACCGATGCATAAAGCTGAACCGATGCATATTATAATTTTTAAACCGATGACATAATGCCTGTTCTGTAGTAGTGTTATAATGAGACAAAAGTTTGTCTTTGTTCGTCCCAAGTTAGTCTCGTTAGTCTCATTCTAAGGTTTTTCAAAGTTCATCCTTAGAAAGAGACTAACTAGGGACAAACTTAGACTAACTTGGGACGACCTTAGACTAACCTTATAATGAGACTAACATTTGTCTTTGTTCGTCCCAAGTTAGTCTCGTTAGTCTCATTCTAAGTTTTGTTTAAGTTCGTCCTTAGAAAGAGATTAACTCGGGACGAACTTAGACTAACTTGGGACGAACATAGACTAACCTTATAATGAGACTAACGTTTGTCTTTGTTCGTCCCCAGTTAGTCTCGTTAGTCTCCTTCTAAGGTTTGTCTAAGTTCGTCCTTAGAAAGAGACTAACTAGGGACGAACTTAGACTAACCTTGTAATGAGACTAACATTTGTGTTTGTTCGTCCCAAGTTAGTCTCGTTAGTCTCATTCTAAGGTTTGGCTAACTTCGTCCTTAGAAAGAGACTAACTTGGGACGAACTTAGACTAACCTTGTAATGAGACTAACGTTTGTCTTTGTTCGTCCCAAGTTAGTCTCGCTAGTCTCCTTCTAAGGTTTGTCTAAGTTCGTCCTTAGAAAGAGACTAACTAGGGACGAACTTAGACAAACTTGGGACGAACTTAGATTAACTTTGTAATGAGACTAACGTTTGTGTTTGTTTGTCCCAAGTTAGTCTCGTTAGTCTCATTCTAAGGTTTGTCTAAGTTCGTCCTTAGAAAGAGACTAACTAGGGACGAACTTAGACTAACTTGGGATGAACTTACAAACCTTATAATGAGACTAACGTTTGTCTTTGTTCTTCCCTAGTTAGTCTCGTTAGTCTCGTTCTAAGGTTTGTCTAAGTTCGTCCTTAGAAAGAGACAAACTAGGGACGAACTTAGACTAACCTTATAATGAGACTAAAGTTTGTCTCTGTTCGTCCCAAGTTAGTCTCGTTAGTCTCAATCTAAGGTTTTTCTAAGTTCATCCTTAGAAAGAGATTAACTAGGGACCAATTTAGACAAACCTTGTAATGAGACTAACGTTTGTCTTTGTTCGTCCCAAGTTAGTCTCGTTAGTCTCATTCTAAGGTTTGTCTAAGTTCGTCCTTAGAAAGAGACGAACTAGGGTCGAACTTAGACTAACTTGGGACGAACTTAGACTTACCTTGTAATGAGACTAACGTTTGTCTTTGTTCGTCCCAAGTTAGTCTCGTTAGTCTCATTCTAAGGTTTGTCTAAGTTCGTCCTTAGAATGAGACTAACTTGGGACGAACTTAGACAAACGTGGGACGAACTTAGATAAACTTAAGGATGAGACTAAATTTTGTCTTTGTTCGTACCGAGTTAGTCTCATTCTAAGGTTTGTCTAAGTTCGTCCTTAGAAAGAGACTAACTTGTGACGAACTTAGACAAACTTGGGACGAACTTAGACAAACCTTAGAATGGGACTAAATTTTGTCTTTGTTCGTCCCAAGTTAGTCTCGTTAGTCTCATTCTAAGGTTTGTCTAAGTTCGTCCTTAGAAAGAGACAAACTTGGGTCGAACTTAGACAAACTTGGGACGAACTTAGACAAACCTTAGAATGAGACCAAAGTTTGTCTTTGTTCGTCCCAAGTTAGTCTCGTTAGTCTCATTCTAAGGTTTGTCTAAGTTCGTCCTTAGAAAGAGACTAACTTGGGACGAACTTAGACAAACTTGAGAAGAACTTAGAAAAACCTTAGAATGAGACTAAAGTTTGTCTTTGTTCGTCCCAAGTTAGTCTCATTCTAAGGTTTGTCTAAGTTCGTCCTTAGAAAGAGACAAACTTGGGACGAACTTAGACAAACGTGGGACGAACTTAGATAAACTTAAGGATGAGACTAAATTTTGTCTTTGTTCGTACCGAGTTAGTCTCGTTAGTCTCCTTCTAAGGTTTGTCTAAGTTCGTCCTTAGAAAGAGACTAACTTGTGACGAACTTAGACAAACTTGGGACGAACTTAGACAAACCTTAGAATGGGACTAAATTTTGTCTTTGTTCGTCCCAAGTTAGTCTCGTTAGTCTCATTCTAAAGTTTGTCTAAGTTCGGCCTTAGAATGAGACTAACTTGGGTCGAACTTAGACAAACTTGGGACGAAGTTAGACAAACCTTAGAATAAGACTAAAGTTTGTCTTTGTTCGTCCCAAGTTAGTCTCGTTAGTCTCATTCTAAGGTTTGTCTAAGTTCGTCCTTAGAAAGAGACAAACTTGGGACGAACTTAGACAAACTTGGGACGAACTTAGATAAACCTAAGAAAGAGACTAAAGTTAGTCTTTGTTCGTCCCAAGTTAGTCTCGTTGGTCTCATTCTAAGGTTTGTCTAAGTTTGTCCTTAAAAAGAGACTAACTTGGGACGAACTTAGACAAACCTTAGAATGAGACCAAAGTTTGTCTTTGTTCGTCCCAAGTTAGTCTCGTTAGTCTCATTCTAAGGTTTGTCTAAGTTCGTCCTTAGAAAGAGACAAACTTGGGACGAACTTAGACAAACGTGGGACGAACTTAGATAAACTTAAGGATGAGACTAAATTTTGTCTTTGTTCGTACCGAGTTAGTCTCGTTAGTCTCATTCTAAGGTTTGTCTAAGTTCGTCCTTAGAAAGAGACTAACTTGGGACGAACTTAGACAAACTTGGGACGAACTTAGACAAACCTTAGAATGGGACTAAATTTTGTCTTTGTTCGTCCCAAGTTAGTCTCGTTAGTCTCATTCTAAAGTTTGTCTAAGTTCGGCCTTAGAATGAGACTAACTTGGGTCGAACTTATACAAACTTGGGACGAAGTTAGACAAACCTTAGAATGAGACTAAAGTTTGTCTTTGTTCGTCCCAAGTTAGTCTCGTTAGTCTCATTCTAAGGTTTGTCTAAGTTCGTCCTTAGAAAGAGACAAACTTGGGACGAACTTAGACAAACTTGGGACGAACTTAGATAAACCTAAGAAAGAGACTAAAGTTAGTCTTTGTTCGTCCCAAGTTAGTCTCGTTGGTCTCATTCTAAGGTTTGTCTAAGTTTGTCCTTAAAAAGAGACTAACTTGGGACGAACTTAGACAAACCTTAGAATGAGACCAAAGTTTGTCTTTGTTCGTCCCAAGTTAGTCTCGTTAGTCTCATTCTAAGGTTTGTCTAAGTTCGTCCTTAGAAAGAGACAAACTTGGGACGAACTTAGACAAACGTGGGACGAACTTAGATAAACTTAAGGATGAGACTAAAGTTTGTCTTTGTTCGTACCGAGTTAGTCTCGTTAGTCTCATTCTAAGGTTTGTCTAAGTTCGTCCTTAGAAAGAGACTAACTTGGGACGAACTTAGACAAACTTGGGACGAACTTAGACAAACCTTAGAATGAGACTAAATTTTGTCTTTGTTCGTCCCAAGTTAGTCTCGTTAGTCTCATTCTAAAGTTTGTCTAAGTTCGGCCTTAGAATGAGACTAACTTGGGACGAACTTAGACAAACTTGGGACGAACTTAGACAAACCTTAGAATGAGACTAAAGTTTGTCTTTGTTCGTCCCAAGTTAGTCTCGTTAGTCTCATTCTAAGGTTTGTCTAAGTTCGTCCTTAGAAAGAGACAAACTTGGGACGAACTTAGACAAACTTGGGACGAACTTAGATAAACCTAAGAAAGAGACTAAAGTCTGTCTTTGTTCGTCCCAAGTTAGTCTCGTTGGTCTCATTCTAAGGTTTGTCTAAGTTTGTCCTTAGAAAGAGACTAACTTGGGACGAACTTAGACAAACCTTAGAATGAGCCCAAAGTTTGTCTTTGTTCGTCCCAAGTTAGTCTCGTTAGTCTCATTCTAAGGTTTGTCTAAGTTCGTCCTTAGAAAGAGACAAACTTGGGACGAACTTAGACAAACCTTAGAATGAGACTAAAGTTAGTCTTTGTTCGTCACAAGTTAGTCTCGTTAGTCTCATTCTAAGGTTTGTCTATGTTCGTCCTTAGAAAGAGACTAACTTGGGACGAACTTAGACAAACTTGGGACGAACTTAGACAAACCTTAGAATGAGACTAAAGTTTGTCTTTGTTCGTCCCAAGTTAGTCTCGTTAGTCTCATTCTAAGGTTTGTCTAAGTTCGTCCTTAGAATGAGACTAACTTGGGACGAACTTAGACAAACTTGGGACGACTTTAGATAAACCTAAGGATGAGACTAAAGTTTGTCTTTGTTCGTTCCAAGTTAGTCTCGTTGGTCTCATTATAAGGTTTGTCTAAGTTTGTCCTTAAAAAGAGACTAACTTGGGACGAACTTAGACAAACCTTAGAATGAGACCAAAGTTTGTCTTTGTTCGTCCCAAGTTAGTCTCGTTAGTCTCATTCTAAGGTTTGTCTAAGTTCGTCCTTAGAAAGAGACAAACTTGGGACGAACTTAGATAAACTTGAGAAGAACTTAGAAAAACCTTAGAATGAGACTAAAGTTTGTCTTTGTTCGTCCCAAGTTAGTCTCATTCTAAGGTTTGTCTAAGTTCGTCCTTAGAAAGAGACAAACTTGGGACGAACTTAGACAAACGTGGGACGAACTTAGATAAACTTAAGGATGAGACTAAATTTTGTCTTTGTTCGTACCGAGTTAGTCTCGTTAGTCTCCTTCTAAGGTTTGTCTAAGTTCGTCCTTAGAAAGAGACTAACTTGTGACGAACTTAGACAAACTTGGGACGAACTTAGACAAACCTTAGAATGGGACTAAATTTTGTCTTTGTTCGTCCCAAGTTAGTCTCGTTAGTCTCATTCTAAAGTTTGTCTAAGTTCGGCCTTAGAATGAGACTAACTTGGGTCGAACTTAGACAAACTTGGGACGAAGTTAGACAAACCTTAGAATAAGACTAAAGTTTGTCTTTGTTCGTCCCAAGTTAGTCTCGTTAGTCTCATTCTAAGGTTTGTCTAAGTTCGTCCTTAGAAAGAGACAAACTTGGGACGAACTTAGACAAACTTGGGACGAACTTAGATAAACCTAAGAAAGAGACTAAAGTTAGTCTTTGTTCGTCCCAAGTTAGTCTCGTTGGTCTCATTCTAAGGTTTGTCTAAGTTTGTCCTTAAAAAGAGACTAACTTGGGACGAACTTAGACAAACCTTAGAATGAGACCAAAGTTTGTCTTTGTTCGTCCCAAGTTAGTCTCGTTAGTCTCATTCTAAGGTTTGTCTAAGTTCGTCCTTAGAAAGAGACAAACTTGGGACGAACTTAGACAAACGTGGGACGAACTTAGATAAACTTAAGGATGAGACTAAATTTTGTCTTTGTTCGTACCGAGTTAGTCTCGTTAGTCTCATTCTAAGGTTTGTCTAAGTTCGTCCTTAGAAAGAGACTAACTTGGGACGAACTTAGACAAACTTGGGACGAACTTAGACAAACCTTAGAATGGGACTAAATTTTGTCTTTGTTCGTCCCAAGTTAGTCTCGTTAGTCTCATTCTAAAGTTTGTCTAAGTTCGGCCTTAGAATGAGACTAACTTGGGTCGAACTTATACAAACTTGGGACGAAGTTAGACAAACCTTAGAATGAGACTAAAGTTTGTCTTTGTTCGTCCCAAGTTAGTCTCGTTAGTCTCATTCTAAGGTTTGTCTAAGTTCGTCCTTAGAAAGAGACAAACTTGGGACGAACTTAGACAAACTTGGGACGAACTTAGATAAACCTAAGAAAGAGACTAAAGTTAGTCTTTGTTCGTCCCAAGTTAGTCTCGTTGGTCTCATTCTAAGGTTTGTCTAAGTTTGTCCTTAAAAAGAGACTAACTTGGGACGAACTTAGACAAACCTTAGAATGAGACCAAAGTTTGTCTTTGTTCGTCCCAAGTTAGTCTCGTTAGTCTCATTCTAAGGTTTGTCTAAGTTCGTCCTTAGAAAGAGACAAACTTGGGACGAACTTAGACAAACGTGGGACGAACTTAGATAAACTTAAGGATGAGACTAAAGTTTGTCTTTGTTCGTACCGAGTTAGTCTCGTTAGTCTCATTCTAAGGTTTGTCTAAGTTCGTCCTTAGAAAGAGACTAACTTGGGACGAACTTAGACAAACTTGGGACGAACTTAGACAAACCTTAGAATGAGACTAAATTTTGTCTTTGTTCGTCCCAAGTTAGTCTCGTTAGTCTCATTCTAAAGTTTGTCTAAGTTCGGCCTTAGAATGAGACTAACTTGGGACGAACTTAGACAAACTTGGGACGAACTTAGACAAACCTTAGAATGAGACTAAAGTTTGTCTTTGTTCGTCCCAAGTTAGTCTCGTTAGTCTCATTCTAAGGTTTGTCTAAGTTCGTCCTTAGAAAGAGACAAACTTGGGACGAACTTAGACAAACTTGGGACGAACTTAGATAAACCTAAGAAAGAGACTAAAGTCTGTCTTTGTTCGTCCCAAGTTAGTCTCGTTGGTCTCATTCTAAGGTTTGTCTAAGTTTGTCCTTAGAAAGAGACTAACTTGGGACGAACTTAGACAAACCTTAGAATGAGCCCAAAGTTTGTCTTTGTTCGTCCCAAGTTAGTCTCGTTAGTCTCATTCTAAGGTTTGTCTAAGTTCGTCCTTAGAAAGAGACAAACTTGGGACGAACTTAGACAAACCTTAGAATGAGACTAAAGTTAGTCTTTGTTCGTCACAAGTTAGTCTCGTTAGTCTCATTCTAAGGTTTGTCTATGTTCGTCCTTAGAAAGAGACTAACTTGGGACGAACTTAGACAAACTTGGGACGAACTTAGACAAACCTTAGAATGAGACTAAAGTTTGTCTTTGTTCGTCCCAAGTTAGTCTCGTTAGTCTCATTCTAAGGTTTGTCTAAGTTCGTCCTTAGAATGAGACTAACTTGGGACGAACTTAGACAAACTTGGGACGACTTTAGATAAACCTAAGGATGAGACTAAAGTTTGTCTTTGTTCGTTCCAAGTTAGTCTCGTTGGTCTCATTATAAGGTTTGTCTAAGTTTGTCCTTAAAAAGAGACTAACTTGGGACGAACTTAGACAAACCTTAGAATGAGACCAAAGTTTGTCTTTGTTCGTCCCAAGTTAGTCTCGTTAGTCTCATTCTAAGGTTTGTCTAAGTTCGTCCTTAGAAAGAGACAAACTTGGGACGAACTTAGATAAACTTGAGAAGAACTTAGAAAAACCTTAGAATGAGACTAAAGTTTGTCTTTGTTCGTCCCAAGTTAGTCTCATTCTAAGGTTTGTCTAAGTTCGTCCTTAGAAAGAGACAAACTTGGGACGAACTTAGACAAACGTGGGACGAACTTAGATAAACTTAAGGATGAGACTAAATTTTGTCTTTGTTCGTACCGAGTTAGTCTCGTTAGTCTCCTTCTAAGGTTTGTCTAAGTTCGTCCTTAGAAAGAGACTAACTTGTGACGAACTTAGACAAACTTGGGACGAACTTAGACAAACCTTAGAATGGGACTAAATTTTGTCTTTGTTCGTCCCAAGTTAGTCTCGTTAGTCTCATTCTAAAGTTTGTCTAAGTTCGGCCTTAGAATGAGACTAACTTGGGTCGAACTTAGACAAACTTGGGACGAAGTTAGACAAACCTTAGAATAAGACTAAAGTTTGTCTTTGTTCGTCCCAAGTTAGTCTCGTTAGTCTCATTCTAAGGTTTGTCTAAGTTCGTCCTTAGAAAGAGACAAACTTGGGACGAACTTAGACAAACTTGGGACGAACTTAGATAAACCTAAGAAAGAGACTAAAGTTAGTCTTTGTTCGTCCCAAGTTAGTCTCGTTGGTCTCATTCTAAGGTTTGTCTAAGTTTGTCCTTAAAAAGAGACTAACTTGGGACGAACTTAGACAAACCTTAGAATGAGACCAAAGTTTGTCTTTGTTCGTCCCAAGTTAGTCTCGTTAGTCTCATTCTAAGGTTTGTCTAAGTTCGTCCTTAGAAAGAGACAAACTTGGGACGAACTTAGACAAACGTGGGACGAACTTAGATAAACTTAAGGATGAGACTAAATTTTGTCTTTGTTCGTACCGAGTTAGTCTCGTTAGTCTCATTCTAAGGTTTGTCTAAGTTCGTCCTTAGAAAGAGACTAACTTGGGACGAACTTAGACAAACTTGGGACGAACTTAGACAAACCTTAGAATGGGACTAAATTTTGTCTTTGTTCGTCCCAAGTTAGTCTCGTTAGTCTCATTCTAAAGTTTGTCTAAGTTCGGCCTTAGAATGAGACTAACTTGGGTCGAACTTATACAAACTTGGGACGAAGTTAGACAAACCTTAGAATGAGACTAAAGTTTGTCTTTGTTCGTCCCAAGTTAGTCTCGTTAGTCTCATTCTAAGGTTTGTCTAAGTTCGTCCTTAGAAAGAGACAAACTTGGGACGAACTTAGACAAACTTGGGACGAACTTAGATAAACCTAAGAAAGAGACTAAAGTTAGTCTTTGTTCGTCCCAAGTTAGTCTCGTTGGTCTCATTCTAAGGTTTGTCTAAGTTTGTCCTTAAAAAGAGACTAACTTGGGACGAACTTAGACAAACCTTAGAATGAGACCAAAGTTTGTCTTTGTTCGTCCCAAGTTAGTCTCGTTAGTCTCATTCTAAGGTTTGTCTAAGTTCGTCCTTAGAAAGAGACAAACTTGGGACGAACTTAGACAAACGTGGGACGAACTTAGATAAACTTAAGGATGAGACTAAAGTTTGTCTTTGTTCGTACCGAGTTAGTCTCGTTAGTCTCATTCTAAGGTTTGTCTAAGTTCGTCCTTAGAAAGAGACTAACTTGGGACGAACTTAGACAAACTTGGGACGAACTTAGACAAACCTTAGAATGAGACTAAATTTTGTCTTTGTTCGTCCCAAGTTAGTCTCGTTAGTCTCATTCTAAAGTTTGTCTAAGTTCGGCCTTAGAATGAGACTAACTTGGGACGAACTTAGACAAACTTGGGACGAACTTAGACAAACCTTAGAATGAGACTAAAGTTTGTCTTTGTTCGTCCCAAGTTAGTCTCGTTAGTCTCATTCTAAGGTTTGTCTAAGTTCGTCCTTAGAAAGAGACAAACTTGGGACGAACTTAGACAAACTTGGGACGAACTTAGATAAACCTAAGAAAGAGACTAAAGTCTGTCTTTGTTCGTCCCAAGTTAGTCTCGTTGGTCTCATTCTAAGGTTTGTCTAAGTTTGTCCTTAGAAAGAGACTAACTTGGGACGAACTTAGACAAACCTTAGAATGAGCCCAAAGTTTGTCTTTGTTCGTCCCAAGTTAGTCTCGTTAGTCTCATTCTAAGGTTTGTCTAAGTTCGTCCTTAGAAAGAGACAAACTTGGGACGAACTTAGACAAACCTTAGAATGAGACTAAAGTTAGTCTTTGTTCGTCACAAGTTAGTCTCGTTAGTCTCATTCTAAGGTTTGTCTATGTTCGTCCTTAGAAAGAGACTAACTTGGGACGAACTTAGACAAACTTGGGACGAACTTAGACAAACCTTAGAATGAGACTAAAGTTTGTCTTTGTTCGTCCCAAGTTAGTCTCGTTAGTCTCATTCTAAGGTTTGTCTAAGTTCGTCCTTAGAATGAGACTAACTTGGGACGAACTTAGACAAACTTGGGACGACTTTAGATAAACCTAAGGATGAGACTAAAGTTTGTCTTTGTTCGTTCCAAGTTAGTCTCGTTGGTCTCATTATAAGGTTTGTCTAAGTTTGTCCTTAAAAAGAGACTAACTTGGGACGAACTTAGACAAACCTTAGAATGAGACCAAAGTTTGTCTTTGTTCGTCCCAAGTTAGTCTCGTTAGTCTCATTCTAAGGTTTGTCTAAGTTCGTCCTTAGAAAGAGACAAACTTGGGACGAACTTAGATAAACTTAAGGATGAGACTAAAGTTTGTCTTTGTTCGTACCGAGTTAGTCTCGTTAGTCTCATTCTAAGGTTTGTCTAAGTTCGTCCTTAGAAAGAGACTAACTTGGGACGAACTTAGGCAAACTTGGGACGAACTTAGACAAACCTTAGAATGAGACTAAATGTTGTCTTTGTTCGTCCCAAGTTAGTCTCGTTAGTCTCATTCTAAGGTTTGTCTAAGTTCGTCCTTAGAAAGAGACAAACTTGGGACAAACTTAGACAAACTTGGGACGAACTTAGATAAACCTAAGAAAGAGACTAAAGTCTGTCTTTGTTCGTCCCAAGTTAGTCTCGTTGGTCTCATTCTAAGGTTTGTCTAAGTTTGTCCTTAGAAAGAGACTAACTTGGGACGAACTTAGACAAACCTTAGAATGAGACCAAAGTTTGTCTTTGTTCGTCCCAAGTTAGTCTCGTTAGTCTCATTCTAAGGTTTGTCTAAGTTCGTCCTTAGAAAGAGACAAACTTGGGACGAACTTAGACAAACCTTAGAATGAGACTAAAGTTAGTCTTTGTTCGTCACAAGTTAGTCTCGTTAGTCTCATTCTGAGGTTTGTCTATATTCGTCCTTTGAAAGAGACTAAGTTGGGACGAACTTAGACAAACTTGGGACGAACTTAGACAAACCTTAGAATGAGACTAAAGTTTGTCTTTGTTCGTCCCAAGTTAGTCTCGTTAGTCTCATTCTAAGGTTTGTCTAAGTTCGTCCTTAGAATGACACTAACTTAGGACGAACTTAGACAAACTTGGGACGACTTTAGATAAACCTAAGGATGAGACTAAAGTTTGTCTTTGTTCGTCCCAAGTTAGTCTCGTTAGTCTCATTCTAAGGTTTGTCTAAGTTCGTCCTTAGAATGACACTAACTTGGGACGAACTTAGACAAACTTGGGACGACTTTAGATAAACCTAAGGATGAGACTAAAGTTTGTCTTTGTTCGTCCCAAGTTAGTCTCGTTAGTTTCATTCTAAGGTTTGTCTAAGTTCGTCCTTAGAAAGAGAGTAACTTGGGACGAACTTAGACAAACATTAGAATGAGACCAAAGTTTGTCTTTGTTCGTCCCAAGTTAGTCTCGTTAGTCTCATTCTAAGGTTTGTCTAAGTTCGTCCTTAGAATGAGACTAACTTGGGACGAACTTAGACAAACTTGGGACGAACTTAGATAAACCTAAGGATGAGACTAAAGTTTGTCTTTGTTCGTCCCAAGTTAGTCTCGTTAGTCTCATTCTAAGGTTTGTCTAAGTTCGTCCTTAGAAAGAGACAAACTTGGGACGAACTTAGACAAATCTTAGAATGAGACTAAAGTTTGTCTTTGTCCGTCCCAAGTTAGTCTCGTTAGTCTCATTCTAAGGTTTGTCTAAGTTCGTCCTTAGAAAGAGACTAACTTGGGACGAACTTAGAAAAACTTGGGACGAACTTAGACAAACCTTAGAATGAGACTAAAGTTTGTCTTTGTTCGTCCCAAGTTAGTCTCGTTAGTCTCATTCTAAGGTTTGTCTAAGTTCGTCCTTAGAATGAGACTAACTTGGGACGAACTTAGATAAACCTAAGGATGAGACTAAAGTCTGTCTTTGTTCGTCCCAAGTTAGTCTCGTTGGTCTCATTCTAAGGTTTGTCTAAGTTTGTCCTTAGAAAGAGACTAACTTGGGACGAACTTAGACAAACCTTAGAATGAGACCAAAGTTTGTCTTTGTTCGTCCCAAGTTAGTCTCGTTAGTCTCATTCTAAGGTTTGTCTAAGTTCGTCCTTAGAAAGAGACAAACTAGGGACGAACTTAGACAAACCTTAGAATGAGACTAAAGTTAGTCTTTGTTCGTCACAAGTTAGTCTCGTTAGTCTCATTCTGAGGTTTGTCTATGTTCGTCCTTAGAAAGAGACTAACTTGGGACGAACTTAGACAAACTTGGGATGAACTTAGACAAACCTTAGAATGAGACTAAAGTTTGTCTTTGTTCGTCCCAAGTTAGTCTCGTTAGTCTCATTCTAAGGTTTGTCTAAGTTCGTCCTTAGAATGACACTAACTTGGGACGAACTTAGACAAACTTGGGACGACTTTAGATAAACCTAAGGATGAGACTAAAGTTTGTCTTTGTTCGTCCCAAGTTAGTCTCGTTAGTTTCATTCTAAGGTTTGTCTAAGTTCGTCCTTAGAAAGAGAGTAACTTGGGACGAACTTAGACAAACATTAGAATGAGACCAAAGTTTGTCTTTGTTCGTCCCAAGTTAGTCTCGTTAGTCTCATTCTAAGGTTTGTCTAAGTTCGTCCTTAGAATGAGACTAACTTGGGACGAACTTAGACAAACTTGGGACGAACTTAGATAAACCTAAGGATGAGACTAAAGTTTGTCTTTGTTCGTCCCAAGTTAGTCTCGTTAGTCTCATTCTAAGGTTTGTCTAAGTTCGTCCTTAGAAAGAGACAAACTTGGGACGAACTTAGACAAACCTTAGAATGAGACTAAAGTTTGTCTTTGTCCGTCCCAAGTTAGTCTCGTTAGTCTCATTCTAAGGTTTGTCTAAGTTCGTCCTTAGAAAGAGAGTAACTTGGGACGAACTTAGACAAACTTGGGACGAACTTAGATAAACCTGAGGATGAGACTAAAGTTTGTCTTTGTTCGTCCCAAGTTAGTCTCCTTAGTCTCATTCTAAGGTTTGTCTAAGTTCGTCCTTAGAAAGAGAGTAACTTGGGACGAACTTAGACAAACCTTAGAATGAGACTAAAGTTTGTCTTTGTTCGTCCCAAGTTAGTCTCGTTAGTCTCATTCTAAGGTTTGTCTAAGTTCGTCCTTAGAAAGAGACTAACTTGGGACGAACTTAGACAAACTTGAGACGAACTTAGAAAAACCTTAGAATGAGACTAAAGTTTGTCTTTGTTCGTCCCAAGTTAGTCTCGTTAGTCTCATTCTAAGGTTTGTCTAAGTTCGTCCTTAGAAAGAGACAAACTTGGGACGAACTTAGACAAACATGGGACGAACTTAGATAAACTTAAGGATGAGACTAAATTTTGTCTTTGTTCGTACCGAGTTAGTCTCGTTAGTCTCATTCTAAGGTTTGTCTAAGTTCGTCCTTAGAAAGAGACTAACTTGGGACGAACTTTGACAAACTTGGGACGAACTTAGACAAACCTTAGAATGAGACTAAATTTTGTCTTTGTTCGTCCCAAGTTAGTCTCGTTAGTCTCATTCTAAAGTTTCTCTAAGTTCGGCCTTAGAATGAGACTAACTTGGGACGAACTTAGACAAACTTGGGACGAACTTAGACAAACCTTAGAATGAGACTAAAGTTTGTCTTTGTTCGTCCCAAGTTAGTCTCGTTAGTCTCATTCTAGGGTTTGTCTAAGTTCGTCCTTAGAAAGAGACAAACTTGGGACGAACTTAGACAAACTTGGGACGAACTTAGATAAACCTAAGAAAGATACTAAAGTTAGTCTTTGTTCGTCCCAAGTTAGTCTCGTTGGTCTCATTCTAAGGTTTGTCTAAGTTTGTCCTTAAAAAGAGACTAACTTGGGACGAACTTAGACAAACCTTAGAATGAGACCAAAGTTTGTCTTTGTTCGTCCCAAGTTAGTCTCGTTAGTCTCATTCTAAGGTTTGTCTAAGTTCGTCCTTAGAAAGAGACAAACTTGGGACGAACTTAGACAAACGTGGGACGAACTTAGATAAACTTAAGGATGAGACTAAAGTTTGTCTTTGTTCGTACCGAGTTAGTCTCGTTAGTCTCATTCTAAGGTTTGTCCAAGTTCGTCCTTAGAAAGAGACTAACTTTGGACGAACTTAGACAAACTTGGGACGAACTTAGATAAACCTAAGGATGAGACTAAAGTTTGTCTTTGTTCGTCCCAAGTTAGTCTCGTTAGTTTCATTCTAAGGTTTGTCTAAGTTCGTCCTTAGAAAGAGAGTAACTTGGGACGAACTTAGACAAACATTAGAATGAGACCAAAGTTTGTCTTTGTTCGTCCCAAGTTAGTCTCGTTAGTCTCATTCTAAGGTTTGTCTAAGTTCGTCCTTAGAATGAGACTAACTTGGGACGAACTTAGACAAACTTGGGACGAACTTAGATAAACCTAAGGATGAGACTAAAGTTTGTCTTTGTTCGTCCCAAGTTAGTCTCGTTAGTCTCATTCTAAGGTTTGTCTAAGTTCGTCCTTAGAAAGAGACAAACTTGGGACGAACTTAGACAAACCTTAGAATGAGACTAAAGTTTGTCTTTGTCCGTCCCAAGTTAGTCTCGTTAGTCTCATTCTAAGGTTTGTCTAAGTTCGTCCTTAGAAAGAGAGTAACTTGGGACGAACTTAGACAAACTTGGGACGAACTTAGATAAACCTGAGGATGAGACTAAAGTTTGTCTTTGTTCGTCCCAAGTTAGTCTCCTTAGTCTCATTCTAAGGTTTGTCTAAGTTCGTCCTTAGAAAGAGAGTAACTTGGGACGAACTTAGACAAACCTTAGAATGAGACTAAAGTTTGTCTTTGTTCGTCCCAAGTTAGTCTCGTTAGTCTCATTCTAAGGTTTGTCTAAGTTCGTCCTTAGAAAGAGACTAACTTGGGACGAACTTAGACAAACTTGAGACGAACTTAGAAAAACCTTAGAATGAGACTAAAGTTTGTCTTTGTTCGTCCCAAGTTAGTCTCGTTAGTCTCATTCTAAGGTTTGTCTAAGTTCGTCCTTAGAAAGAGACAAACTTGGGACGAACTTAGACAAACATGGGACGAACTTAGATAAACTTAAGGATGAGACTAAATTTTGTCTTTGTTCGTACCGAGTTAGTCTCGTTAGTCTCATTCTAAGGTTTGTCTAAGTTCGTCCTTAGAAAGAGACTAACTTGGGACGAACTTTGACAAACTTGGGACGAACTTAGACAAACCTTAGAATGAGACTAAATTTTGTCTTTGTTCGTCCCAAGTTAGTCTCGTTAGTCTCATTCTAAAGTTTCTCTAAGTTCGGCCTTAGAATGAGACTAACTTGGGACGAACTTAGACAAACTTGGGACGAACTTAGACAAACCTTAGAATGAGACTAAAGTTTGTCTTTGTTCGTCCCAAGTTAGTCTCGTTAGTCTCATTCTAGGGTTTGTCTAAGTTCGTCCTTAGAAAGAGACAAACTTGGGACGAACTTAGACAAACTTGGGACGAACTTAGATAAACCTAAGAAAGAGACTAAAGTTAGTCTTTGTTCGTCCCAAGTTAGTCTCGTTGGTCTCATTCTAAGGTTTGTCTAAGTTTGTCCTTAAAAAGAGACTAACTTGGGACGAACTTAGACAAACCTTAGAATGAGACCAAAGTTTGTCTTTGTTCGTCCCAAGTTAGTCTCGTTAGTCTCATTCTAAGGTTTGTCTAAGTTCGTCCTTAGAAAGAGACAAACTTGGGACGAACTTAGACAAACGTGGGACGAACTTAGATAAACTTAAGGATGAGACTAAAGTTTGTCTTTGTTCGTACCGAGTTAGTCTCGTTAGTCTCATTCTAAGGTTTGTCCAAGTTCGTCCTTAGAAAGAGACTAACTTTGGACGAACTTAGACAAACTTGGGACGAACTTAGACAAACCTTAGAATGAGACTAAATTTTGTCTTTGTTCGTCCCAAGTTAGTCTCGTTAGTCTCATTCTAAAGTTTGTCTAAGTTCGTCCTTAGAAAGAGACTAACTTGGGACGAACTTAGACAAACTTGGGACGAACTTAGACAAACTTGGGACGAACTTAGACAAACCTTAGAATGAGACTAAATTTTGTCTTTGTTCGTCCCAAGTTAGTCTCCTTAGTCTCATTCTAAAGTTTGTCTAAGTTCGGCCTTAGAATGAGACTAACTTGGGACGAACTTAGACAAACTTGGGACGAACTTAGACAAACCTTAGAATGAGACTAAAGTTTGTCTTTGTTCGTCCCAAGTTAGTCTCGTTAGTCTCATTCTAAGGTTTGTCTAAGTTCGTCCTTAGAAAGAGACAAACTTGGGACGAACTTAGACAAACGTGGGACGAACTTAGATAAACTTAAGGATGAGACTAAAGTTTGTCTTTGTTCGTAACGAGTTAGTCTCGTTAGTCTCATTCTAAGGTTTGTCTAAGTTCGTCCTTAGAAAGAGACTAACTTGGGACGAACTTAGACAAACTTGGGACGAACTTAGACAAACCTTAGAATGAGACTAAATTTTGTCTTTGTTCGTCCCAAGTTAGTCTCGTTAGTCTCATTCTAAAGTTTGTCTAAGTTCGGCCTTAGAATGAGACTAACTTGGGACGAACTTAGACAAACTTGGGACGAACTTAGACAAACCTTAGAATGAGACTAAAGTTTGTCTTTGTTCGTCCCAAGTTAGTCTCGTTAGTCTCATTCTAAGGTTTGTCTAAGTTCGTCCTTAGAAAGAGACAAACTTGGGACGAACTTAGACAAACTTGGGACGAACTTAGATAAACCTAAGAAAGAGACTAAAGTCTGTCTTTGTTCGTCCCAAGTTAGTCTCGTTGGTCTCATTCTAAGGTTTGTCTAAGATTGTCCTTAGAAAGAGACTAACTTGGGACGAACTTAGACAAACCTTAGAATGAGACCAAAGTTTGTCTTTGTTCGTCCCAAGTTAGTCTCCTTAGTCTCATTCTAAGGTTTGTCTAAGTTCGTCCTTAGAAAGAGACAAACTTGGGACGAACTTAGACAAACCTTAGAATGAGACTAAAGTTAGTCTTTGTTCGTCACAAGTTAGTCTCGTTAGTCTCATTCTAAGGTTTGTCTATGTTCGTCCTTAGAAAGAGACTAACTTGGGACGAACTTAGACAAACCTTAGAATAAGACTAAAGTTTGTCTTTGTTCGTCCCAAGTTAGTCTCGTTAGTCTCATTCTAAGGTTTCTCTAAGTTCGTCCTTAGAATGAGACTAACTTGGGACGAACTTAGACAAACTTGGGATGAACTTAGACAAACCTTAGAATGAGACTAAAGTTTGTCTTTGTTCGTCCCAAGTTAGTCTCGTTAGTCTCATTCTAAGGTTTGTCTAAGTTCGTCCTTAGAATGACACTAACTTGGGACGAACTTAGACAAACTTGGGACGACTTTAGATAAACCTAAGGATGAGACTAAAGTTTGTCTTTGTTCGTCCCAAGTTAGTCTCGTTAGTTTCATTCTAAGGTTTGTCTAAGTTCGTCCTTAGAAAGAGAGTAACTTGGGACGAACTTAGACAAACATTAGAATGAGACCAAAGTTTGTCTTTGTTCGTCCCAAGTTAGTCTCGTTAGTCTCATTCTAAGGTTTGTCTAAGTTCGTCCTTAGAATGAGACTAACTTGGGACGAACTTAGACAAACTTGGGACGAACTTAGATAAACCTAAGGATGAGACTAAAGTTTGTCTTTGTTCGTCCCAAGTTAGTCTCGTTAGTCTCATTCTAAGGTTTGTCTAAGTTCGTCCTTAGAAAGAGACAAACTTGGGACGAACTTAGACAAACCTTAGAATGAGACTAAAGTTTGTCTTTGTCCGTCCCAAGTTAGTCTCGTTAGTCTCATTCTAAGGTTTGTCTAAGTTCGTCCTTAGAAAGAGAGTAACTTGGGACGAACTTAGACAAACTTGGGACGAACTTAGATAAACCTGAGGATGAGACTAAAGTTTGTCTTTGTTCGTCCTAAGTTAGTCTCCTTAGTCTCATTCTAAGGTTTGTCTAAGTTCGTCCTTAGAAAGAGAGTAACTTGGGACGAACTTAGACAAACCTTAGAATGAGACTAAAGTTTGTCTTTGTTCGTCCCAAGTTAGTCTCGTTAGTCTCATTCTAAGGTTTGTCTAAGTTCGTCCTTAGAAAGAGACTAACTTGGGACGAACTTAGACAAACTTGAGACGAACTTAGAAAAACCTTAGAATGAGACTAAAGTTTGTCTTTGTTCGTCCCAAGTTAGTCTCGTTAGTCTCATTCTAAGGTTTGTCTAAGTTCGTCCTTAGAAAGAGACAAACTTGGGACGAACTTAGACAAACATGGGACGAACTTAGATAAACTTAAGGATGAGACTAAATTTTGTCTTTGTTCGTACCGAGTTAGTCTCGTTAGTCTCATTCTAAGGTTTGTCTAAGTTCGTCCTTAGAAAGAGACTAACTTGGGACGAACTTTGACAAACTTGGGACGAACTTAGACAAACCTTAGAATGAGACTAAATTTTGTCTTTGTTCGTCCCAAGTTAGTCTCGTTAGTCTCATTCTAAAGTTTCTCTAAGTTCGGCCTTAGAATGAGACTAACTTGGGACGAACTTAGACAAACTTGGGACGAACTTAGACAAACCTTAGAATGAGACTAAAGTTTGTCTTTGTTCGTCCCAAGTTAGTCTCGTTAGTCTCATTCTAGGGTTTGTCTAAGTTCGTCCTTAGAAAGAGACAAACTTGGGACGAACTTAGACAAACTTGGGACGAACTTAGATAAACCTAAGAAAGAGACTAAAGTTAGTCTTTGTTCGTCCCAAGTTAGTCTCGTTGGTCTCATTCTAAGGTTTGTCTAAGTTTGTCCTTAAAAAGAGACTAACTTGGGACGAACTTAGACAAACCTTAGAATGAGACCAAAGTTTGTCTTTGTTCGTCCCAAGTTAGTCTCGTTAGTCTCATTCTAAGGTTTGTCTAAGTTCGTCCTTAGAAAGAGACAAACTTGGGACGAACTTAGACAAACGTGGGACGAACTTAGATAAACTTAAGGATGAGACTAAAGTTTGTCTTTGTTCGTACCGAGTTAGTCTCGTTAGTCTCATTCTAAGGTTTGTCTAAGTTCGTCCTTAGAAAGAGACTAACTTGGGACGAACTTAGACAAACTTGGGACGAACTTAGACAAACCTTAGAATGAGACTAAATTTTGTCTTTGTTCGTCCCAAGTTAGTCTCGTTAGTCTCATTCTAAAGTTTGTCTAAGTTCGTCCTTAGAAAGAGACTAACTTGGGACGAACTTAGACAAACTTGGGATGAACTTAGACAAACCTTAGAATGAGACTAAAGTTTGTCTTTGTTCGTCCCAAGTTAGTCTCGTTAGTCTCATTCTAAGGTTTGTCTAAGTTCGTCCTTAGAATGACACTAACTTGGGACGATTTTAGACAAACTTGGGACGACTTTAGATAAACCTAAGGATGAGACTAAAGTTTGTCTTTGTTCGTCCCAAGTTAGTCTCGTTAGTTTCATTCTAAGGTTTGTCTAAGTTCGTCCTTAGAAAGAGAGTAACTTGGGACGAACTTAGACAAACATTAGAATGAGACCAAAGTTTGTCTTTGTTCGTCCCAAGTTAGTCTCGTTAGTCTCATTCTAAGGTTTGTCTAAGTTCGTCCTTAGAATGACACTAACTTGGGACGAACTTAGACAAACTTGGGACGACTTTAGATAAACCTAAGGATGAGACTAAAGTTTGTCTTTGTTCGTCCCAAGTTAGTCTCGTTAGTTTCATTCTAAGGTTTGTCTAAGTTCGTCCTTAGAAAGAGAGTAACTTGGGACGAACTTAGACAAACATTAGAATGAGACCAAAGTTTGTCTTTGTTCGTCCCAAGTTAGTCTCGTTAGTCTCATTCTAAGGTTTGTCTAAGTTCGTCCTTAGAATGAGACTAACTTGGGACGAACTTAGACAAACTTGGGACGAACTTAGATAAACCTAAGGATGAGACTAAAGTTTGTCTTTGTTCGTCCCAAGTTAGTCTCGTTAGTCTCATTCTAAGGTTTGTCTAAGTTCGTCCTTAGAAAGAGACAAACTTGGGACGAACTTAGACAAACCTTAGAATGAGACTAAAGTTTGTCTTTGTCCGTCCCAAGTTAGTCTCGTTAGTCTCATTCTAAGGTTTGTCTAAGTTCGTCCTTAGAAAGAGAGTAACTTGGGACGAACTTAGACAAACTTGGGACGAACTTAGATAAACCTGAGGATGAGACTAAAGTTTGTCTTTGTTCGTCCTAAGTTAGTCTCCTTAGTCTCATTCTAAGGTTTGTCTAAGTTCGTCCTTAGAAAGAGAGTAACTTGGGACGAACTTAGACAAACCTTAGAATGAGACTAAAGTTTGTCTTTGTTCGTCCCAAGTTAGTCTCGTTAGTCTCATTCTAAGGTTTGTCTAAGTTCGTCCTTAGAAAGAGACTAACTTGGGACGAACTTAGACAAACTTGAGACGAACTTAGAAAAACCTTAGAATGAGACTAAAGTTTGTCTTTGTTCGTCCCAAGTTAGTCTCGTTAGTCTCATTCTAAGGTTTGTCTAAGTTCGTCCTTAGAAAGAGACAAACTTGGGACGAACTAAGACAAACATGGGACGAACTTAGATAAACTTAAGGATGAGACTAAATTTTGTCTTTGTTCGTACCGAGTTAGTCTCGTTAGTCTCATTCTAAGGTTTGTCTAAGTTCGTCCTTAGAAAGAGACTAACTTGGGACGAACTTTGACAAACTTGGGACGAACTTAGACAAACCTGAGAATGAGACTAAATTTTGTCTTTGTTCGTCCCAAGTTAGTCTCGTTAGTCTCATTCTAAAGTTTCTCTAAGTTCGGCCTTAGAATGAGACTAACTTGGGACGAACTTAGACAAACTTGGGACGAACTTAGACAAACCTTAGAATGAGACTAAAGTTTGTCTTTGTTCGTCCCAAGTTAGTCTCGTTAGTCTCATTCTAGGGTTTGTCTAAGTTCGTCCTTAGAAAGAGACAAACTTGGGACGAACTTAGACAAACTTGGGACGAACTTAGATAAACCTAAGAAAGAGACTAAAGTTAGTCTTTGTTCGTCCCAAGTTAGTCTCGTTGGTCTCATTCTAAGGTTTGTCTAAGTTTGTCCTTAAAAAGAGACTAACTTGGGACGAACTTAGACAAACCTTAGAATGAGACCAAAGTTTGTCTTTGTTCGTCCCAAGTTAGTCTCGTTAGTCTCATTCTAAGGTTTGTCTAAGTTCGTCCTTAGAAAGAGACAAACTTGGGACGAACTTAGACAAACGTGGGACGAACTTAGATAAACTTAAGGATGAGACTAAAGTTTGTCTTTGTTCGTACCGAGTTAGTCTCGTTAGTCTCATTCTAAGGTTTGTCTAAGTTCGTCCTTAGAAAGAGACTAACTTGGGACGAACTTAGACAAACTTGGGACGAACTTAGACAAACCTTAGAATGAGACTAAATTTTGTCTTTGTTCGTCCCAAGTTAGTCTCGTTAGTCTCATTCTAAAGTTTGTCTAAGTTCGTCCTTAGAAAGAGACTAACTTGGGACGAACTTAGACAAACTTGGGATGAACTTAGACAAACCTTAGAATGAGACTAAAGTTTGTCTTTGTTCGTCCCAAGTTAGTCTCGTTAGTCTCATTCTAAGGTTTGTCTAAGTTCGTCCTTAGAATGACACTAACTTGGGACAATTTTAGACAAACTTGGGACGACTTTAGATAAACCTAAGGATGAGACTAAAGTTTGTCTTTGTTCGTCCCAAGTTAGTCTCGTTAGTTTCATTCTAAGGTTTGTCTAAGTTCGTCCTTAGAAAGAGAGTAACTTGGGACGAACTTAGACAAACATTAGAATGAGACCAAAGTTTGTCTTTGTTCGTCCCAAGTTAGTCTCGTTAGTCTCATTCTAAGGTTTGTCTAAGTTCGTCCTTAGAATGAGACTAACTTGGGACGAACTTAGACAAACTTGGGACGAACTTAGATAAACCTAAGGATGAGACTAAAGTTTGTCTTTGTTCGTCCCAAGTTAGTCTCGTTAGTCTCATTCTAAGGTTTGTCTAAGTTCGTCCTTAGAAAGAGACAAACTTGGGACGAACTTAGACAAACCTTAGAATGAGACTAAAGTTTGTCTTTGTCCGTCCCAAGTTAGTCTCGTTAGTCTCATTCTAAGGTTTGTCTAAGTTCGTCCTTAGAAAGAGAGTAACTTGGGACGAACTTAGACAAACTTGGGACGAACTTAGATAAACCTGAGGATGAGACTAAAGTTTGTCTTTGTTCGTCCTAAGTTAGTCTCCTTAGTCTCATTCTAAGGTTTGTCTAAGTTCGTCCTTAGAAAGAGAGTAACTTGGGACGAACTTAGACAAACCTTAGAATGAGACTAAAGTTTGTCTTTGTTCGTCCCAAGTTAGTCTCGTTAGTCTCATTCTTAGGTTTGTCTAAGTTCGTCCTTAGAAAGAGACTAACTTGGGACGAACTTAGACAAACTTGAGACGAACTTAGAAAAACCTTAGAATGAGACTAAAGTTTGTCTTTGTTCGTCCCAAGTTAGTCTCGTTAGTCTCATTCTAAGGTTTGTCTAAGTTCGTCCTTAGAAAGAGACAAACTTGGGACGAACTTAGACAAACATGGGACGAACTTAGATAAACTTAAGGATGAGACTAAATTTTGTCTTTGTTCGTACCGAGTTAGTCTCGTTAGTCTCATTCTAAGGTTTGTCTAAGTTCGTCCTTAGAAAGAGACTAACTTGGGACGAACTTTGACAAACTTGGGACGAACTTAGACAAACCTTAGAATGAGACTAAATTTTGTCTTTGTTCGTCCCAAGTTAGTCTCGTTAGTCTCATTCTAAAGTTTCTCTAAGTTCGGCCTTAGAATGAGACTAACTTGGGACGAACTTAGACAAACTTGGGACGAACTTAGACAAACCTTAGAATGAGACTAAAGTTTGTCTTTGTTCGTCCCAAGTTAGTCTCGTTAGTCTCATTCTAGGGTTTGTCTAAGTTCGTCCTTAGAAAGAGACAAACTTGGGACGAACTTAGACAAACTTGGGACGAACTTAGATAAACCTAAGAAAGAGACTAAAGTTAGTCTTTGTTCGTCCCAAGTTAGTCTCGTTGGTCTCATTCTAAGGTTTGTCTAAGTTTGTCCTTAAAAAGAGACTAACTTGGGACGAACTTAGACAAACCTTAGAATGAGACCAAAGTTTGTCTTTGTTCGTCCCAAGTTAGTCTCGTTAGTCTCATTCTAAGGTTTGTCTAAGTTCGTCCTTAGAAAGAGACAAACTTGGGACGAACTTAGACAAACGTGGGACGAACTTAGATAAACTTAAGGATGAGACTAAAGTTTGTCTTTGTTCGTACCGAGTTAGTCTCGTTAGTCTCATTCTAAGTTTTGTCTAAGTTCGTCCTTAGAAAGAGACTAACTTGGGACGAACTTAGACAAACTTGGGACGAACTTAGACAAACCTTAGAATGAGACTAAATTTTGTCTTTGTTCGTCCCAAGTTAGTCTCGTTAGTCTCATTCTAAAGTTTGTCTAAGTTCGTCCTTAGAAAGAGACTAACTTGGGACGAACTTAGACAAACTTGGGACGAACTTAGACAAACCTTAGAATGAGACTAAATTTTGTCTTTGTTCGTCCCAAGTTAGTCTCGTTAGTCTCATTCTAAAGTTTGTCTAAGTTCGGCCTTAGAATGAGACTAACTTGGGACGAACTTAGACAAACTTGGGACGAACTTAGACAAACCTTAGAATGAGACTAAAGTTTGTCTTTGTTCGTCCCAAGTTAGTCTCGTTAGTCTCATTCTAAGGTTTGTCTAAGTTCGTCCTTAGAAAGAGAGTAACTTGGGACGAACTTAGACAAACTTGGGACGAACTTAGATAAACCTGAGGATGAGACTAAAGTTTGTCTTTGTTCGTCCTAAGTTAGTCTCCTTAGTCTCATTCTAAGGTTTGTCTAAGTTCGTCCTTAGAAAGAGAGTAACTTGGGACGAACTTAGACAAACCTTAGAATGAGACTAAAGTTTGTCTTTGTTCGTCCCAAGTTAGTCTCGTTAGTCTCATTCTAAGGTTTGTCTAAGTTCGTCCTTAGAAAGAGAGTAACTTGGGACGAACTTAGACAAACTTGGGACGAACTTAGATAAACCTGAGGATGAGACTAAAGTTTGTCTTTGTTCGTCCTAAGTTAGTCTCCTTAGTCTCATTCTAAGGTTTGTCTAAGTTCGTCCTTAGAAAGAGAGTAACTTGGGACGAACTTAGACAAACCTTAGAATGAGACTAAAGTTTGTCTTTGTTCGTCCCAAGTTAGTCTCGTTAGTCTCATTCTAAGGTTTGTCTAAGTTCGTCCTTAGAAAGAGACTAACTTGGGACGAACTTAGACAAACTTGAGACGAACTTAGAAAAACCTTAGAATGAGACTAAAGTTTGTCTTTGTTCGTCCCAAGTTAGTCTCGTTAGTCTCATTCTAAGGTTTGTCTAAGTTCGTCCTTAGAAAGAGACAAACTTGGGACGAACTAAGACAAACATGGGACGAACTTAGATAAACTTAAGGATGAGACTAAATTTTGTCTTTGTTCGTACCGAGTTAGTCTCGTTAGTCTCATTCTAAGGTTTGTCTAAGTTCGTCCTTAGAAAGAGACTAACTTGGGACGAACTTTGACAAACTTGGGACGAACTTAGACAAACCTGAGAATGAGACTAAATTTTGTCTTTGTTCGTCCCAAGTTAGTCTCGTTAGTCTCATTCTAAAGTTTCTCTAAGTTCGGCCTTAGAATGAGACTAACTTGGGACGAACTTAGACAAACTTGGGACGAACTTAGACAAACCTTAGAATGAGACTAAAGTTTGTCTTTGTTCGTCCCAAGTTAGTCTCGTTAGTCTCATTCTAGGGTTTGTCTAAGTTCGTCCTTAGAAAGAGACAAACTTGGGACGAACTTAGACAAACTTGGGACGAACTTAGATAAACCTAAGAAAGAGACTAAAGTTAGTCTTTGTTCGTCCCAAGTTAGTCTCGTTGGTCTCATTCTAAGGTTTGTCTAAGTTTGTCCTTAAAAAGAGACTAACTTGGGACGAACTTAGACAAACCTTAGAATGAGACCAAAGTTTGTCTTTGTTCGTCCCAAGTTAGTCTCGTTAGTCTCATTCTAAGGTTTGTCTAAGTTCGTCCTTAGAAAGAGACAAACTTGGGACGAACTTAGACAAACGTGGGACGAACTTAGATAAACTTAAGGATGAGACTAAAGTTTGTCTTTGTTCGTACCGAGTTAGTCTCGTTAGTCTCATTCTAAGGTTTGTCTAAGTTCGTCCTTAGAAAGAGACTAACTTGGGACGAACTTAGACAAACTTGGGACGAACTTAGACAAACCTTAGAATGAGACTAAATTTTGTCTTTGTTCGTCCCAAGTTAGTCTCGTTAGTCTCATTCTAAAGTTTGTCTAAGTTCGTCCTTAGAAAGAGACTAACTTGGGACGAACTTAGACAAACTTGGGATGAACTTAGACAAACCTTAGAATGAGACTAAAGTTTGTCTTTGTTCGTCCCAAGTTAGTCTCGTTAGTCTCATTCTAAGGTTTGTCTAAGTTCGTCCTTAGAATGACACTAACTTGGGACAATTTTAGACAAACTTGGGACGACTTTAGATAAACCTAAGGATGAGACTAAAGTTTGTCTTTGTTCGTCCCAAGTTAGTCTCGTTAGTTTCATTCTAAGGTTTGTCTAAGTTCGTCCTTAGAAAGAGAGTAACTTGGGACGAACTTAGACAAACATTAGAATGAGACCAAAGTTTGTCTTTGTTCGTCCCAAGTTAGTCTCGTTAGTCTCATTCTAAGGTTTGTCTAAGTTCGTCCTTAGAATGAGACTAACTTGGGACGAACTTAGACAAACTTGGGACGAACTTAGATAAACCTAAGGATGAGACTAAAGTTTGTCTTTGTTCGTCCCAAGTTAGTCTCGTTAGTCTCATTCTAAGGTTTGTCTAAGTTCGTCCTTAGAAAGAGACAAACTTGGGACGAACTTAGACAAACCTTAGAATGAGACTAAAGTTTGTCTTTGTCCGTCCCAAGTTAGTCTCGTTAGTCTCATTCTAAGGTTTGTCTAAGTTCGTCCTTAGAAAGAGAGTAACTTGGGACGAACTTAGACAAACTTGGGACGAACTTAGATAAACCTGAGGATGAGACTAAAGTTTGTCTTTGTTCGTCCTAAGTTAGTCTCCTTAGTCTCATTCTAAGGTTTGTCTAAGTTCGTCCTTAGAAAGAGAGTAACTTGGGACGAGCTTAGACAAACCTTAGAATGAGACTAAAGTTTGTCTTTGTTCGTCCCAAGTTAGTCTCGTTAGTCTCATTCTAAGGTTTGTCTAAGTTCGTCCTTAGAAAGAGACTAACTTGGGACGAACTTAGACAAACTTGAGACGAACTTAGAAAAACCTTAGAATGAGACTAAAGTTTGTCTTTGTTCGTCCCAAGTTAGTCTCGTTAGTCTCATTCTAAGGTTTGTCTAAGTTCGTCCTTAGAAAGAGACAAACTTGGGACGAACTTAGACAAACATGGGACGAACTTAGATAAACTTAAGGATGAGACTAAATTTTGTCTTTGTTCGTACCGAGTTAGTCTCGTTAGTCTCATTCTAAGGTTTGTCTAAGTTCGTCCTTAGAAAGAGACTAACTTGGGACGAACTTTGACAAACTTGGGACGAACTTAGACAAACCTTAGAATGAGACTAAATTTTGTCTTTGTTCGTCCCAAGTTAGTCTCGTTAGTCTCATTCTAAAGTTTCTCTAAGTTCGGCCTTAGAATGAGACTAACTTGGGACGAACTTAGACAAACTTGGGACGAACTTAGACAAACCTTAGAATGAGACTAAAGTTTGTCTTTGTTCGTCCCAAGTTAGTCTCGTTAGTCTCATTCTAGGGTTTGTCTAAGTTCGTCCTTAGAAAGAGACAAACTTGGGACGAACTTAGACAAACTTGGGACGAACTTAGATAAACCTAAGAAAGAGACTAAAGTTAGTCTTTGTTCGTCCCAAGTTAGTCTCGTTGGTCTCATTCTAAGGTTTGTCTAAGTTTGTCCTTAAAAAGAGACTAACTTGGGACGAACTTAGACAAACCTTAGAATGAGACCAAAGTTTGTCTTTGTTCGTCCCAAGTTAGTCTCGTTAGTCTCATTCTAAGGTTTGTCTAAGTTCGTCCTTAGAAAGAGACAAACTTGGGACGAACTTAGACAAACGTGGGACGAACTTAGATAAACTTAAGGATGAGACTAAAGTTTGTCTTTGTTCGTACCGAGTTAGTCTCGTTAGTCTCATTCTAAGTTTTGTCTAAGTTCGTCCTTAGAAAGAGACTAACTTGGGACGAACTTAGACAAACTTGGGACGAACTTAGACAAACCTTAGAATGAGACTAAATTTTGTCTTTGTTCGTCCCAAATTAGTCTCGTTAGTCTCATTCTAAAGTTTGTCTAAGTTCGTCCTTAGAAAGAGACTAACTTGGGACGAACTTAGACAAACTTGGGACGAACTTAGACAAACCTTAGAATGAGACTAAATTTTGTCTTTGTTCGTCCCAAGTTAGTCTCGTTAGTCTCATTCTAAAGTTTGTCTAAGTTCGGCCTTAGAATGAGACTAACTTGGGACGAACTTAGACAAACTTGGGACGAACTTAGACAAACCTTAGAATGAGACTAAAGTTTGTCTTTGTTCGTCCCAAGTTAGTCTCGTTAGTCTCATTCTAAGGTTTGTCTAAGTTCGTCCTTAGAAAGAGACAAACTTGGGACGAACTTAGACAAACGTGGGACGAACTTAGATAAACTTAAGGATGAGACTAAAGTTTGTCTTTGTTCGTAACGAGTTAGTCTCGTTAGTCTCATTCTAAGGTTTGTCTAAGTTCGTCCTTAGAAAGAGACTAACTTGGGACGAACTTAGACAAACTTGGGACGAACTTAGACAAACCTTAGAATGAGACTAAATTTTGTCTTTGTTCGTCCCAAGTTAGTCTCGTTAGTCTCATTCTAAAGTTTGTCTAAGTTCGTCCTTAGAAAGAGACAAACTTGGGACCAACTTAGACAAACCTTAGAATGAGACTAAAGTTTGTCTTTGTCCATCCAAGTTAGTCTCGTTAGTCTCATTCTAAGGTTTGTCTAAGTTCGTCCTTAGAAAGAGACTAACTTGGGACGAACTTAGAAAAACTTGGGACGAACTTAGACAAACCTTAGAATGAGACTAAAGTTTGTCTTTGTTCGTCCCAAGTTAGTCTCGTTAGTCTCATTCTAAGGTTTGTCTAAGTTCGTCCTTAGAAAGAGACTAACTTGGGACGAACTTAGACAAACTTGGGACGAACTTAGACAAACCTTAGAATGAGACTAAAGTTTGTCTTTGTTCGTCCCAAGTTAGTCTCGTTAGTCTCATTCTAAGGTTTGTCTAAGTTCGTCCTTAGAATGACACTAACTTGGGACGAACTTAGACAAACTTGGGAGGACTTTAGATAAACCTAAGGATGAGACTAAAGTTTGTCTTTGTTCATCCCAAGTTAGTCTCGTTAGTCTCATTCTAAGGTTTGTCTAAGTTCGTCCTTAGAAAGAGAGTAACTTGGGACGAACTTAGACAAACATTAGAATGAGACCAAAGTTTGTCTTTGTTCGTCCCAAGTTAGTCTCGTTAGTCTCATTCTAAGGTTTGTCTAAGTTCGTCCTTAGAATGAGACTAACTTGGGACGAACTTAGACAAACTTGGGACGAACTTAGATAAACCTAAGGATGAGACTAAAGTTTGTCTTTGTTCGTCCCAAGTTAGTCTCGTTAGTCTCATTCTAAGGTTTGTCTAAGTTCGTCCTTAGAAAGAGACAAACTTGGGACGAACTTAGACAAACCTTAGAATGAGACTAAAGTTTGTCTTTGTCCATCCAAGTTAGTCTCGTTAGTCTCATTCTAAGGTTTGTCTAAGTTCGTCCTTAGAAAGAGACTAACTTGGGACGAACTTAGAAAAACTTGGGACGAACTTAGACAAACCTTAGAATGAGACTAAAGTTTGTCTTTGTTCGTCCCAAGTTAGTCTCGTTAGTCTCATTCTAAGGTTTGTCTAAGTTCGTCCTTAGAATGAGACTAACTTGGGACGAACTTAGACAAACTTGGGACGAACTTAGATAAACCTAAGGATGAGACTAAAGTTTGTCTTTGTTCGTCCCAAGTTAGTCTCCTTAGTCTCATTCTAAGGTTTGTCTAAGTTCGTCCTTAGAAAGAGAGTAACTTGGGACGAACTTAGACAAACCTTAGAATGAGACTAAAGTTTGTCTTTGTTCGTCCCAAGTTAGTCTCGTTAGTCTCATTCTAAGGTTTGTCTAAGTTCGTCCTTAGAAAGAGACTAACTTGGGACGAACTTAGACAAACTTGAGACGAACTTAGAAAAACCTTAGAATGAGACTAAAGTTTGTCTTTGTTCGTCCCAAGTTAGTCTCGTTAGTCTCATTCTAAGGTTTGTCTAAGTTCGTCCTTAGAAAGAGACAAACTTGGGACGAACTTAGACAAACGTGCGACGAACTTAGATAAACTTAAGGATGAGACTAAATTTTGTCTTTGTTCGTACCGAGTTAGTCTCGTTAGTGTCATTCTAAGGTTTGTCTAAGTTCGTCCTTAGAAAGAGACTAACTTGGGACGAACTTAGACAAACTTGGGACGAACTTAGACAAACCTTAGAATGAGACTAAATTTTGTCTTTGTTCGTCCCAAGTTAGTCTCGTTAGTCTCATTCTAAAGTTTCTCTAAGTTCGGCCTTAGAATGAGACTAACTTGGGACGAACTTAGACAAACTTGGGACGAACTTAGACAAACCTTAGAATGAGACTAAAGTTTGTCTTTGTTCGTCCCAAGTTAGTCTCGTTAGTCTCATTCTAGGGTTTGTCTAAGTTCGTCCTTAGAAAGAGACAAACTTGGAACGAACTTAGACAAACTTGGGACGAACTTAGATAAACCTAAGAAAGAGACTAAAGTTAGTCTTTGTTCGTCCCAAGTTAGTCTCGTTAGTCTCATTCTAAGGTTTGTCTAAGTTCGTCCTTAGAAAGAGACAAACTTGGGACGAACTTAGACAAACGTGGGACGAACTTAGATAAACTTAAGGATGAGACTAAATTTTGTCTTTGTTCGTACCGAGTTAGTCTCGTTAGTGTCATTCTAAGGTTTGTCTAAGTTCGTCCTTAGAAAGAGACTAACTTGGGACGAACTTAGACAAACTTGGGACGAACTTAGACAAACCTTAGAATGAGACTAAATTTTGTCTTTGTTCGTCCCAAGTTAGTCTCGTTAGTCTCATTCTAAAGTTTCTCTAAGTTCGGCCTTAGAATGAGACTAACTTGGGACGAACTTAGACAAACCTTAGAATGAGACTAAAGTTTGTCTTTGTTCGTCCCAAGTTTGTCTCGTTAGTCTCATTCTAGGGTTTGTCTAAGTTCGTCCTTAGAAAGAGACAAACTTGGAACGAACTTAGACAAACTTGGGACGAACTTAGATAAACCTAAGAAAGAGACTAAAGTTAGTCTTTGTTCGTCCCAAGTTAGTCTCGTTGGTCTCATTCTAAGGTTTGTCTAAGTTTGTCCTTAAAAAGAGACTAACTTGGGACGAACTTAGACAAACCTTAGAATGAGACCAAAGTTTGTCTTTGTTCGTCCCAAGTTAGTCTCGTTAGTCTCATTCTAAGGTTTGTCTAAGTTCGTCCTTAGAAAGAGACAAACTTGGGACGAACTTAGACAAACGTGGGACGAACTTAGATAAACTTAAGGATGAGACTAAAGTTTGTCTTTGTTCGTACCGAGTTAGTCTCGTTAGTCTCATTCTAAGGTTTGTCTAAGTTCGTCCTTAGAAAGAGACTAACTTGGGACGAACTTAGACAAACTTGGGACGAACTTAGACAAACCTTAGAATGAGACTAAATTTTGTCTTTGTTCGTCCCAAGTTAGTCTCGTTAGTCTCATTCTAAAGTTTGTCTAAGTTCGGCCTTAGAATGTGACTAACTTGGGACGAACTTAGACAAACTTGGGACGAACTTAGATAAACCTAAGGATGAGACTAAAGTTTGTCTTTGTTCGTCCCAAGTTAGTCTCGTTAGTCTCATTCTAAGGTTTGTCTAAGTTCGTCCTTAGAAAGAGACAAACTTGGGACGAACTTAGACAAACCTTAGAATGAGACTAAAGTTTGTCTTTGTCCATCCAAGTTAGTCTCGTTAGTCTCATTCTAAGGTTTGTCTAAGTTCGTCCTTAGAAAGAGACTAACTTGGGACGAACTTAGAAAAACTTGGGACGAACTTAGACAAACCTTAGAATGAGACTAAAGTTTGTCTTTGTTCGTCCCAAGTTAGTCTCGTTAGTCTCATTCTAAGGTTTGTCTAAGTTCGTCCTTAGAATGAGACTAACTTGGGACGAACTTAGACAAACTTGGGACGACTTTAGATAAACCTAAGGATGAGACTAAAGTTTGTCTTTGTTCGTCCCAAGTTAGTCTCCTTAGTCTCATTCTAAGGTTTGTCTAAGTTCGTCCTTAGAAAGAGAGTAACTTGGGACGAACTTAGACAAACCTTAGAATGAGACTAAAGTTTGTCTTTGTTCGTCCCAAGTTAGTCTCGTTAGTCTCATTCTAAGGTTTGTCTAAGTTCGTCCTTAGAATGAGACTAACTTGGGACGAACTTAGACAAACTTGGGACGACTTTAGATAAACCTAAGGATGAGACTAAAGTTTGTCTTTGTTCGTCCCAAGTTAGTCTCGTTAGTCTCATTCTAAGGTTTGTCTAAGTTCGTCCTTAGAAAGAGACAAACTTGGGACGAACTTAGACAAACGTGGGACGAACTTAGATAAACTTAAGGATTAGCCTAAAGTTTGTCTTTGTTCGTCCCAAGTTAGTCTAGTTAGTCTCATTCTAAGGTTTGTCTAAGTTCGTCCTTAGAAAGAGACTAACTTGGGACGAACTTAGACAAACTTGGGACGAACTTAGACAAACCTTAGAATGAGACTAAATTTTGTCTTTGTTCGTCCCAAGTTAGTCTCGTTAGTCTCATTCTAAAGTTTGTCTAAGTTCGGCCTTAGAATGAGAGTAACTTGGGACGAACTTAGACAAACTTGGGACGAACTTAGACAAACCTTAGAATGAGACTAAAGTTTGTCTTTGTTCGTCCCAAGTTAGTCTCGTTAGTCTCATTCTAAGGTTTGTCTAAGTTCGTCCTTAAAAAGAGACAAACTTGGGACGAACTTAGACAAACTTGGGATGAACTTAGATAAACCTAAGAAAGAGACTAAAGTTTGTCTTTGTTCGTCCCAAGTTAGTCTCGTTGGTCTCATTCTAAGGTTTGTCTAAGTTTGTCCTTAGAAAGAGACTAACTTGGGACGAACTTAGACAAACCTTAGAATGAGACCAAAGTTTGTCTTTGTTCGTCCCAAGTTAGTCTCATTAGTCTCATTCTAAGGTTTGTCTAAGTTCGTCCTTAGAAAGAGACAAACTTGGGACGAACTTAGACAAACCTTAGAATGAGACTAAAGTTAGTCTTTGTTCGTCCCAAGTTAGTCTCGTTAGTCTCATTCTAAGGTTTGTCTATGTTCGTCCTTAGAAAGAGACTAACTTGGGACGAACTTAGACAAACTTGGGGCGAACTTAGACAAACCTTAGAATGAGACTAAAGTTTGTCTTTGTTCGTCCCAAGTTAGTCTCGTTAGTCTCATTCTAAGGTTTGTCTAAGTTCGTCCTTAGAATGAGACTAACTTGGGACGAACTTAGACAAACTTGGGACGACTTTAGATAAACCTAAGGATGAGACTAAAGTTTGTCTTTGTTCGTCCCAAGTTAGTCTCGTTAGTCTCATTCTAAGGTTTGTCTAAGTTCGTCCTTAGAAAGAGAGTAACTTGGGGCGAACTTAGACAAACATTAGAATGAGACCAAAGTTTGTCTTTGTTCGTCCCAAGTTAGTCTCGTTAGTCTCATTCTAAGGTTTGTCTAAGTTCGTCCTTAGAATGAGACTAACTTGGGACGAACTTAGACAAACTTGGGACGAACTCAGATAAACCTAAGGATGAGACTAAAGTTTGTCTTTGTTCGTCCCAAGTTAGTCTCGTTAGTCTCATTCTAAGGTTTGTCTAAGTTCGTCTTTAGAAAGAGACAAACTTGGGACGAACTTAGACAAACCTTAGAATGAGACTAAAGTTTGTCTTTGTCCGTCCCAAGTTAGTCTCGTTAGTCTCATTCTAAGGTTTGTCTAAGTTCGTCCTTAGAAAGAGACTAACTTGGGACGAACTTAGACAAACCTTAGAATGAGACTAAAGTTTGTCTTTGTTCGTCCCAAGTTAGTCTCGTTAGTCTCATTCTAAGGTTTGTCTAAGTTCGTCCTTAGAAAGAGACTAACTTGGGACGAACTTAGAAAAACTTGGGACGAACTTAGACAAACCTTAGAATGAGACTAAAGTTTGTCTTTGTTCGTCCCAAGTTAGTCTCGTTAGTCTCATTCTAAGGTTCGTCTAAGTTCGTCCTTAGAATGAGACTAACTTGGGACGAACTTAGACAAACTTGGGACGAACTTAGATAAACCTAAGGATGAGACTAAAGTTTGTCTTTGTTCGTCCCAAGTTAGTCTCCTTAGTCTCATTCTAAGGTTTGTCTAAGTACGTCCTTAGAAAGAGACTAACTTGGGACGAACTTAGACAAACCTTAGAATGAGACTAAAGTTTGTCTTTGTTCGTCCCAAGTTAGTCTCATTCTAAGGTTTGTCTAAGTTCGTCCTTAGAAAGAGACTAACTTTGGACGAACTTAGACAAACCTTAGAATAAGACTAAAGTTTGTCTTTGTTCGTCCAAAGTTAGTCTCGTTAGTCTCATTCTAAGGTTTGTCTAAGTTCGTCCTTAGAAAGAGACTAACTTGGGACGAACTTAGACTAACCTTAGAATGAGACTAAAGTTTGTCTTTGTTCGTCCCAAGTTAGTCTCGTTAGTCTCATTCTAAGGTTTGTCTAAGTTCGTCCTTAGAAAGAGACTAACTTGGGACGAACTTAGACAAACTTGGGATGAACTTAGACAAACCTTAGAATGAGACTAAAGTTTGTCTTTGTTCGTCCCAAGTTAGTCTCGTTAGTCTCATTCTAAGGTTTGTCTAAGTTCGTCCTTAGAAAGAGACTAACTTGGGACGAACTTAGACAAACCTTAGAATGAGACCAAAGTTTGTCTTTGTTCGTCCCAAGTTAGTCTCGTTAGTGTCATTCTAAGGTTTGTCTAAGTTCGTCCTTAGAAAGAACTTGGGACGAACTTAGACAAACTTGGGACGAACTTAGACAAACCTTAGAATGAGACTAAAGTTTGTCTTTGTTCGTCCCAAGTTAGTCTCGTTAGTCTCATTCTAAGGTTTGTCTAAGTTCATCCTTAGAATGAGGCTAACTTGGGACGAACTTAGACAAACTTGGGACGAACTTAGACAAAACCTTAGAATGAGACTAAAGTTTGTCATTGTTCGTTTCAAGTTAGTCTCGTTAGTCTCATTCTAAGGTTTGTCTAAGTTCGTCCTTAGAAAGAGAATAACTTGCGACGAACTTAGACAAACTTGGGACGAACTTAGACAAACCTTAGAATGAGACTAAAGTTTGTCTTTGTTCGTCCCAAGTTAGTCTCGTTAGTCTCATTCTAAGGTTTGTCTAAGTTCGTCCTTAAAAAGAGACAAACTTGGGACGAACTTAGACAAACTTGGGATGAACTTAGATAAACCTAAGAAAGAGACTAAAGTTTGTCTTTGTTCGTCCCAAGTTAGTCTCGTTGGTCTCATTCTAAGGTTTGTCTAAGTTTGTCCTTAGAAAGAGACTAACTTGGGACGAACTTAGACAAACCTTAGAATGAGACCAAAGTTTGTCTTTGTTCGTCCCAAGTTAGTCTCATTAGTCTCATTCTAAGGTTTGTCTAAGTTCGTCCTTAGAAAGAGACAAACTTGGGACGAACTTAGACAAACCTTAGAATGAGACTAAAGTTAGTCTTTGTTCGTCCCAAGTTAGTCTCGTTAGTCTCATTCTAAGGTTTGTCTATGTTCGTCCTTAGAAAGAGACTAACTTGAGACGAACTTAGACAAACTTGGGGCGAACTTAGACAAACCTTAGAATGAGACTAAAGTTTGTCTTTGTTCGTCCCAAGTTAGTCTCGTTAGACTCATTCTAAGGTTTGTCTAAGTTCGTCCTTAGAATGAGACTAACTTGGGACGAACTTAGACAAACTTGGGACGACTTTAGATAAACCTAAGGATGAGACTAAAGTTTGTCTTTGTTCGTCCCAAGTTAGTCTCGTTAGTCTCATTCTAAGGTTTGTCTAAGTTCGTCCTTAGAAAGAGAGTAACTTGGGGCGAACTTAGAGAAACATTAGAATGAGACCAAAGTTTGTCTTTGTTCGTCCCAAGTTAGTCTCGTTAGTCTCATTCTAAGGTTTGTCTAAGTTCGTCCTTAGAATGAGACTAACTTGGGACGAACTTAGACAAACTTGGGACGAACTCAGATAAACCTAAGGATCAGACTAAAGTTTCTCTTTGTTCGTCCCAAGTTAGTCTCGTTAGTCTCATTCTAAGGTTTGTCTAAGTTCGTCTTTAGAAAGAGACAAACTTGGGACGAACTTAGACAAACCTTAGAATGAGACTAAAGTTTGTCTTTGTCCGTCCCAAGTTAGTCTCGTTAGTCTCATTCTAAGGTTTGTCTAAGTTCGTCCTTAGAAAGAGACTAACTTGGGACGAACTTAGACAAACCTTAGAATGAGACTAAAGTTTGTCTTTGTTCGTCCCAAGTTAGTCTCATTAGTCTCATTCTAAGGTTTGTCTAAGTTCGTCCTTAGAAAGAGACTAACTTGGGACGAACTTAGAAAAACTTGGGACGAACTTAGACAAACCTTAGAATGAGACTAAAGTTTGTCTTTGTTCGTCCCAAGTTAGTCTCGTTAGTCTCATTCTAAGGTTCGTCTAAGTTCGTCCTTAGAATGAGACTAACTTGGGACGAACTTAGACAAACTTGGGACGAACTTAGATAAACCTAAGGATGAGACTAAAGTTTGTCTATGTTCGTCCCAAGTTAGTCTCCTTAGTCTCATTCTAAGGTTTGTCTAAGTACGTCCTTAGAAAGAGACTAACTTGGGACGAACTTAGACAAACCTTAGAATGAGACTAAAGTTTGTCTTTGTTCGTCCCAAGTTAGTCTCATTCTAAGGTTTGTCTAAGTTCGTCCTTAGAAAGAGACTAACTTTGGACGAACAAAGACAAACTTTAGTCTTATTCTAAGGTTTGTCGAAGTTCGTCCAAAGTTAGTCTCTTTCTAAGGACGAACTTAGACAAACCTTAGAATGAGACTAACTTGGGACGAACAAAGACAAACTTTAGTCTCATTCTAAGGTTTGTCTAAGTTCGTCCTTAGAAAGAGACTAACTTGGGACGAACTTAGACAAACCTTAGAATGAGACTAAAGTTTGTCTTTGTTCGTCCCAAGTTAGTCTCGTTAGTCTCATTCTAAGGTTTGTCTAAGTTCGTCCTTAGAAAGAGACTAACTTGGGACGAACTTAGACAAACTTGGGATGAACTTAGACAAACCTTAGAATGAGACTAAAGTTTGTCTTTGTTCGTCCCAAGTTAGTCTCGTTAGTCTCATTCTAAGGTTTGTCTAAGTTCGTCCTTAGAAAGAGACTAACTTGGGACGAACTTAGACAAACCTTAGAATGAGACCAAAGTTTGTCTTTGTTCGTCCCAAGTTAGTCTCGTTAGTCTCATTCTAAGGTTTGTCTAAGTTCGTCCTTAGAAAGAACTTGGGACGAACTTAGACAAACTTGGGACGAACTTAGACAAACCTTAGAATGAGACTAAAGTTTGTCTTTGTTCGTCCCAAGTTAGTCTCGTTAGTCTCATTCTAAGGTTTGTCTAAGTTCATCCTTAGAATGAGGCTAACTTGGGACGAACTTAGACAAACTTGGGACGAACTTAGACAAACCTTAGAATGAGACTAAAGTTTGTCATTGTTCGTTTCAAGTTAGTCTCGTTAGTCTCATTCTAAGGTTTGTCTAAGTTCGTCCTTAGAAAGAGAATAACTTGGGACGAACTTAGACAAACTTGGGACGAACTTAGACAAACCTTAGGATGAGACTAAAGTTTGTCTTTGTTCGTCCCAAGTTAGTCTCGTTAGTCTCATTCTAAGGTTTGTCTAAGTTCGTCCTTAGAAAGAGACAAACTTGGGACGAACTTAGACAAACCTTAGAATGAGACTAAAGTTTGTCTTTGTTCGTTCCAAGTTAGTCTCGTTAGTCTCATTCTAAGGTTTGTCTAAGTTCGTCCTTAGAAAGAGATTAACTTGGGACGAACTTAGACAAACCCTAGAATGAGACTAAAGTTTGTCTTTGTTAGTCCCAAGTTAGTCTCGTTAGTCTCATTCTAAGGTTTGTCTAAGTTCGTCCTTAGAATGAGACTAACTTGGGACGAACTTAGACAAACTTGGGACGAACTTAGACAAACCTTAGAATGAGACTAAAGTTTGTCTTTGTTCGTCCGAAGTTAGTCTCGTTAGTCTCATTCTAAGGTTTGTCTAAATTCGTCCTTAGAATGAGACTAACTTGGGACGAACTTAGACAAACTTGGGACGAACTTAGATAAACCAAAGGATGAGACTACTGTTTGTCTTTGTTCGTCCCAAGTTAGTCTCCTTAGTCTCATTCTAAGGTTTGTCTAAGTACGTCCTTAGAAAGAGATTAACTTGGGACGAACTTAGACAAACCTTAGAATGAGACTAAAGTTTGTCTTTGTTCGTCCCAAGTTAGTCTCATTCTAAGGTTTGTCTAAGTTCGTCCTTAGAAAGAGACTAACTTTGGACGAACTTAGACAAACCTTAGAATAAGACTAAAGTTTGTCTTTGTTCGTCCAAAGTTAGTCTCGTTAGTCTCATTCTAAGGTTTGTCTAAGTTCGTCCTTAGAAAGAGACTAACTTGGGACGAACTTAGACAAACCTTAGAATGAGACTAAAGTTTGTCTTTGTTCGTCCCAAGTTAGTCACGTTAGTCTCATTCTAAGGTTTGTCTAAGTTCGTCCTTAGAAAGAGACTAACTTGGGACGAACTTAGACAAACTTGGGATGAACTTAGACAAACCTTAGAATGAGACTAAAGTTTGTCTTTGTTCGTCCCAAGTTAGTCTCGTTAGTCTCATTCTAAGGTTTGTCTAAGTTCATCCTTAGAAAGAGACTAACTTGGGACGAACTTAGACAAACCTTAGAATGAGACCAAAGTTTGTCTTTGTTCGTCCCAAGTTAGTCTCGTTAGTCTCATTCTAAGGTTTGTCTAAGTTCGTCCTTAGAAAGAACTTGGGACGAACTTAGACAAACTTGGGACGAACTTAGACAAACCTTAGAATGAGACTAAAGTTTGTCTTTGTTCGTCCCAAGTTAGTCTCGTTAGTCTCATTCTAAGGTTTGTCTAAGTTCATCCTTAGAATGAGGCTAACTTGGGACGAACTTAGACAAACTTGGGACGAACTTAGACAAACCTTAGAATGAGACTAAAGTTTGTCATTGTTCGTTTCAAGTTAGTCTCGTTAGTCTCATTCTAAGGTTTGTCTAAGTTCGTCCTTAGAAAGAGAATAACTTGGGACGAACTTAGACAAACTTGGGACGAACTTAGACAAACCTTAGGATGAGACTAAAGTTTGTCTTTGTTCGTCCCAAGTTAGTCTCGTTAGTCTCATTCTAAGGTTTGTCTAAGTTCGTCCTTAGAAAGAGACAAACTTGGGACGAACTTAGACAAACCTTAGAATGCGACTAAACTTTGTCTTTGTTCGTTCCAAGTTAGTCTCGTTAGTCTCATTCTAAGGTTTGTCTAAGTTCGTCCTTAGAAAGAGACTAACTTGGGACGAACTTAGACAAACCCTAGAATGAGACTAAAGTTTGTCTTTGTTAGTCCCAAGTTAGTCTCGTTAGTCTCATTCTAAGGTTTGTCTAAGTTCGTCCTTAGAATGAGACAAACTTGGGACGAACTTAGACAAACTTGGGACGAACTTAGACAAACCTTAGAATGAGACTAAAGTTTGTCATTGTTCGTCCCAAGTTAGCCTCGTTAGTCTCATTCTAAGGTTTGTCTAAGTTCGTCCTTAGAATGAGACTAACTTGGGACGAACTTAGACAAACTTGGGACGAACTTAGATAAACCTAAGGATGAGACTAATGTTTGTCTTTGTTCGTCCCAAGTTAGTCTCCTTAGTCTCATTCTAAGGTTTGTCTAAGTTCGTCCTTAGAAAGAGAGTAACTTGGGACGAACTTAGACAAACCTTAGAATGAGACAAAAGTTTGTCTTTGTTCGTCCCAAGTTAGTCTCGTTAGTCTCATTCTAAGGTTTGTCTAAGTTCGTCCTTAGAAAGAGACTAACTTGGGACGAACTTAGACAAACTTGAGACGAACTTAGAAAAACCTTAGAATGAGACTAAAGTTTGTCTTTGTTCGTCCCAAGTTAGTCTCGTTAGTCTCATTCTAAGGTTTGTCTAAGTTCGTCCTTAGAAAGAGACTAACTTGGGACGAACTTAGACAAACTTGGGATGAACTTAGACAAACCTTAGAATGAGACTAAAGTTTGTCTTTGTTCGTCCCAAGTTAGTCTCGTTAGTCTCATTCTAAGGTTTGTCTAAGTTCGTCCTTAGAAAGAGACTAACTTGGGACGAACTTAGACAAACCTTAGAATGAGACCAAAGTTTGTCTTTGTTCGTCCCAAGTTAGTCTCGTTAGTCTCATTCTAAGGTTTGTCTAAGTTCGTCCTTAGAAAGAACTTGGGACGAACTTAGACAAACTTGGGACGAACTTAGACAAACCTTAGAATGAGACTAAAGTTTGTCTTTGTTCGTCCCAAGTTAGTCTCGTTAGTCTCATTCTAAGGTTTGTCTAAGTTCATCCTTAGAATGAGGCTAACTTGGGACGAACTTAGACAAACTTGGGACGAACTTAGACAAACCTTAGAATGAGACTAAAGTTTGTCATTGTTCGTTTCAAGTTAGTCTCGTTAGTCTCATTCTAAGGTTTGTCTAAGTTCGTCCTTAGAAAGAGAATAACTTGGGACGAACTTAGACAAACTTGGGACGAACTTAGACAAACCTTAGGATGAGACTAAAGTTTGTCTTTGTTCGTCCCAAGTTAGTCTCGTTAGTCTCATTCTAAGGTTTGTCTAAGTTCGTCCTTAGAAAGAGACAAACTTGGGACGAACTTAGACAAACCTTAGAATGCGACTAAACTTTGTCTTTGTTCGTTCCAAGTTAGTCTCGTTAGTCTCATTCTAAGGTTTGTCTAAGTTCGTCCTTAGAAAGAGACTGACTTGGGACGAACTTAGACAAACCTTAGAATGAGACTAAATTTTGTCTTTGTTCGTCCCAAGTTAGTCTCGTTAGTCTCATTCTAAAGTTTGTCTAAGTTCGGCCTTAGAATGAGCCTAACTTGGGACGAACTTAGACAAACTTGGGACGAACGTAGACAAACCTTAGAATGAGACTAAAGTTTGTCTTTGTTCGTCCCAAGTTAGTCTCGTTAGTCTCATTCTAAGGTTTGTCTAAGTTCGTCCTTAGAATGAGACTAACTTGGGACGAACTTAGACAAACTTGGGACGACTTTAGATAAACCTAAGGATGAGACTAAAGTTTGTCTTTGTTCGTCCCAAGTTAGTCTCGTTAGTCTCATTCTAAGGTTTGTCTAAGTTCGTCCTTAGAAAGAGACTAACTTGGGACGAACTTAGACAAACATTAGAATGAGACCAAAGTTTGTCTTTGTTCGTCCCAAGTTAGTCTCGTTAGTCTCATTCTAAGGTTTGTCTAAGTTCGTCCTTAGAATGAGACTAACTTGGGACGAACTTAGACAAACTTGGGACGAACTTAGATAAACCTAAGGATGAGACTAAAGTTTGTCTTTTTTCGTCCCAAGTTAGTCTCGTTAGTCTCATTCTAAGGTTTGTCTAAGTTCGTCCTTAGAAAGAGACAAACTTGGGACGAACTTAGACAAACCTTAGAATGAGACTAAAGTTTGTCTTTGTCTGTCCCAAGTTAGTCTCGTTAGTCTCATTCTAAGGTTTGTCTAAGTTCGTCCTTAGAAAGAGAATAACTTGGGACGAACTTAGACAAACTTGGGACGAACTTAGACAAACCTTAGGATGAGACTAAAGTTTGTCTTTGTTCGTCCCAAGTTAGTCTCGTTAGTCTCATTCTAAGGTTTGTCTAAGTTCGTCCTTAGAAAGAGACAAACTTGGGACGAACTTAGACAAACCTTAGAATGAGACTAAAGTTTGTCTTTGTTCGTTCCAAGTTAGTCTCGTTAGTCTCATTCTAAGGTTTGTCTAAGTTCGTCCTTAGAAAGAGATTAACTTGGGACGAACTTAGACAAACCCTAGAATGAGACTAAAGTTTGTCTTTGTTAGTCCCAAGTTAGTCTCGTTAGTCTCATTCTAAGGTTTGTCTAAGTTCGTCCTTAGAATGAGACTAACTTGGGACGAACTTAGACAAACTTGGGACGAACTTAGACAAACCTTAGAATGAGACTAAAGTTTGTCTTTGTTCGTCCGAAGTTAGTCTCGTTAGTCTCATTCTAAGGTTTGTCTAAATTCGTCCTTAGAATGAGACTAACTTGGGACGAACTTAGACAAACTTGGGACGAACTTAGATAAACCAAAGGATGAGACTACTGTTTGTCTTTGTTCGTCCCAAGTTAGTCTCCTTAGTCTCATTCTAAGGTTTGTCTAAGTACGTCCTTAGAAAGAGATTAACTTGGGACGAACTTAGACAAACCTTAGAATGAGACTAAAGTTTGTCTTTGTTCGTCCCAAGTTAGTCTCATTCTAAGGTTTGTCTAAGTTCGTCCTTAGAAAGAGACTAACTTTGGACGAACTTAGACAAACCTTAGAATAAGACTAAAGTTTGTCTTTGTTCGTCCAAAGTTAGTCTCGTTAGTCTCATTCTAAGGTTTGTCTAAGTTCGTCCTTAGAAAGAGACTAACTTGGGACGAACTTAGACAAACCTTAGAATGAGACTAAAGTTTGTCTTTGTTCGTCCCAAGTTAGTCACGTTAGTCTCATTCTAAGGTTTGTCTAAGTTCGTCCTTAGAAAGAGACTAACTTGGGACGAACTTAGACAAACTTGGGATGAACTTAGACAAACCTTAGAATGAGACTAAAGTTTGTCTTTGTTCGTCCCAAGTTAGTCTCGTTAGTCTCATTCTAAGGTTTGTCTAAGTTCATCCTTAGAAAGAGACTAACTTGGGACGAACTTAGACAAACCTTAGAATGAGACCAAAGTTTGTCTTTGTTCGTCCCAAGTTAGTCTCGTTAGTCTCATTCTAAGGTTTGTCTAAGTTCGTCCTTAGAAAGAACTTGGGACGAACTTAGACAAACTTGGGACGAACTTAGACAAACCTTAGAATGAGACTAAAGTTTGTCTTTGTTCGTCCCAAGTTAGTCTCGTTAGTCTCATTCTAAGGTTTGTCTAAGTTCATCCTTAGAATGAGGCTAACTTGGGACGAACTTAGACAAACTTGGGACGAACTTAGACAAACCTTAGAATGAGACTAAAGTTTGTCATTGTTCGTTTCAAGTTAGTCTCGTTAGTCTCATTCTAAGGTTTGTCTAAGTTCGTCCCTAGAAAGAGAATAACTTGGGACGAACTTAGACAAACTTGGGACGAACTTAGACAAACCTTAGGATGAGACTAAAGTTTGTCTTTGTTCGTCCCAAGTTAGTCTCGTTAGTCTCATTCTAAGGTTTGTCTAAGTTCGTCCTTAGAAAGAGACAAACTTGGGACGAACTTAGACAAACCTTAGAATGCGACTAAACTTTGTCTTTGTTCGTTCCAAGTTAGTCTCGTTAGTCTCATTCTAAGGTTTGTCTAAGTTCGTCCTTAGAAAGAGACTAACTTGGGACGAACTTAGACAAACCCTAGAATGAGACTAAAGTTTGTCTTTGTTAGTCCCAAGTTAGTCTCGTTAGTCTCATTCTAAGGTTTGTCTAAGTTCGTCCTTAGAATGAGACAAACTTGGGACGAACTTAGACAAACTTGGGACGAACTTAGACAAACCTTAGAATGAGACTAAAGTTTGTCATTGTTCGTCCCAAGTTAGCCTCGTTAGTCTCATTCTAAGGTTTGTCTAAGTTCGTCCTTAGAATGAGACTAACTTGGGACGAACTTAGACAAACTTGGGACGAACTTAGATAAACCTAAGGATGAGACTAATGTTTGTCTTTGTTCGTCCCAAGTTAGTCTCCTTAGTCTCATTCTAAGGTTTGTCTAAGTTCGTCCTTAGAAAGAGAGTAACTTGGGACGAACTTAGACAAACCTTAGAATGAGACAAAAGTTTGTCTTTGTTCGTCCCAAGTTAGTCTCGTTAGTCTCATTCTAAGGTTTGTCTAAGTTCGTCCTTAGAAAGAGACTAACTTGGGACGAACTTAGACAAACTTGAGACGAACTTAGAAAAACCTTAGAATGAGACTAAAGTTTGTCTTTGTTCGTCCCAAGTTAGTCTCGTTAGTCTCATTCTAAGGTTTGTCTAAGTTCGTCCTTAGAAAGAGACTAACTTGGGACGAACTTAGACAAACTTGGGATGAACTTAGACAAACCTTAGAATGAGACTAAAGTTTGTCTTTGTTCGTCCCAAGTTAGTCTCGTTAGTCTCATTCTAAGGTTTGTCTAAGTTCGTCCTTAGAAAGAGACTAACTTGGGACGAACTTAGACAAACCTTAGAATGAGACCAAAGTTTGTCTTTGTTCGTCCCAAGTTAGTCTCGTTAGTCTCATTCTAAGGTTTGTCTAAGTTCGTCCTTAGAAAGAACTTGGGACGAACTTAGACAAACTTGGGACGAACTTAGACAAACCTTAGAATGAGACTAAAGTTTGTCTTTGTTCGTCCCAAGTTAGTCTCGTTAGTCTCATTCTAAGGTTTGTCTAAGTTCATCCTTAGAATGAGGCTAACTTGGGACGAACTTAGACAAACTTGGGACGAACTTAGACAAACCTTAGAATGAGACTAAAGTTTGTCATTGTTCGTTTCAAGTTAGTCTCGTTAGTCTCATTCTAAGGTTTGTCTAAGTTCGTCCTTAGAAAGAGAATAACTTGGGACGAACTTAGACAAACTTGGGACGAACTTAGACAAACCTTAGGATGAGACTAAAGTTTGTCTTTGTTCGTCCCAAGTTAGTCTCGTTAGTCTCATTCTAAGGTTTGTCTAAGTTCGTCCTTAGAAAGAGACAAACTTGGGACGAACTTAGACAAACCTTAGAATGCGACTAAACTTTGTCTTTGTTCGTTCCAAGTTAGTCTCGTTAGTCTCATTCTAAGGTTTGTCTAAGTTCGTCCTTAGAAAGAGACTGACTTGGGACGAACTTAGACAAACCTTAGAATGAGACTAAATTTTGTCTTTGTTCGTCCCAAGTTAGTCTCGTTAGTCTCATTCTAAAGTTTGTCTAAGTTCGGCCTTAGAATGAGCCTAACTTGGGACGAACTTAGACAAACTTGGGACGAACGTAGACAAACCTTAGAATGAGACTAAAGTTTGTCTTTGTTCGTCCCAAGTTAGTCTCGTTAGTCTCATTCTAAGGTTTGTCTAAGTTCGTCCTTAGAATGAGACTAACTTGGGACGAACTTAGACAAACTTGGGACGACTTTAGATAAACCTAAGGATGAGACTAAAGTTTGTCTTTGTTCGTCCCAAGTTAGTCTCGTTAGTCTCATTCTAAGGTTTGTCTAAGTTCGTCCTTAGAAAGAGACTAACTTGGGACGAACTTAGACAAACATTAGAATGAGACCAAAGTTTGTCTTTGTTCGTCCCAAGTTAGTCTCGTTAGTCTCATTCTAAGGTTTGTCTAAGTTCGTCCTTAGAATGAGACTAACTTGGGACGAACTTAGACAAACTTGGGACGAACTTAGATAAACCTAAGGATGAGACTAAAGTTTGTCTTTGTTCGTCCCAAGTTAGTCTCGTTAGTCTCATTCTAAGGTTTGTCTAAGTTCGTCCTTAGAAAGAGACAAACTTGGGACGAACTTAGACAAACCTTAGAATGAGACTAAAGTTTGTCTTTGTCTGTCCCAAGTTAGTCTCGTTAGTCTCATTCTAAGGTTTGTCTAAGTTCGTCCTTAGAAAGAGACTAACTTGGGACGAACTTAGACAAACCTTAGAATGAGACTAAAGTTTGTCTTTGTTCGTCCCAAGTTAGTCTCGTTAGTCTCATTCTAAGGTTTGTCTAAGTTCGTCCTTAGAAAGAGACTAACTTGGGACGAACTTAGAAAAACTTGGGACGAACTTAGACAAACCTTAGAATGAGACTAAAGTTTGTCTTTGTTCGTCCCAAGTTAGTCTCGTTAGTCTCATTCTAAGGTTTGTCTAAGTTCGTCCTTAGAATGAGACTAACTTGGGACGAACTTAGACAAACTTGGGACGAACTTAGATAAACCAAAGGATGAGACTAAAGTTTGTCTTTGTTCGTCCCAAGTTAGTCTCCTTAGTCTCATTCTAAGGTTTGTCTAAGTACGTCCTTAGAAAGAGACTAACTTGGGACGAATTTAGACAAACCTTAGAATGAGACTAAAGTTTGTCTTTGTTCGTCCCAAGTTAGTCTCATTCTAAGGTTTGTCTAAGTTCGTCCTTAGAAAGTGACTAACTTTGGACGAACTTAGACAAACCTTAGAATAAGACTAAAGTTTGTCTTTGTTCGTCCAAAGTTAGTTTCGTTAGTCTCATTCTAAGGTTTGTCTAAGTTCGTCCTTAGAAAGAGACTAACTTGGGACGAACTTAGACAAACCTTAAAATGAGACTAAAGTTTGTCTTTGTTCGTCCCAAGTTAGTCTCGTTAGTCTCATTCTAAGGTTTGTCTAAGTTCGTCCTTAGAAAGAGACTAACTTGGGACGAACTTAGACAAACTTGGGATGAACTTAGACAAACCTTAGAATGAGACTAAAGTTTGTCTTTGTTCGTCCCAAGTTAGTCTCGTTAGTCTCATTCTAAGGTTTGGCTAAGTTCGTCCTTAGAAAGAGACTAACTTGGGACGAACTTGGACAAACCTTAGAATGAAACCAAAGTTTGTCTTTGTTCGTCCCAAGTTAGTCTCGTTAGTCTCATTCTAAGGTTTGTCTAAGTTCGTCCTTAGAAAGAACTTGGGACGAACTTAGACAAACTTGGGACGAACTTAGACAAACCTTAGAATGAGACTAAAGTTTGTCTTTGTTCGTCCCAAGTTAGTCTCGTTAGTCTCATTCTAAGGTTTGTCTAAGTTTGTCCTTAGAATGAGACTAACTTGGGACGAACTTAGACAAACCTTAGAATGAGACTAAAGTTTGTCTTTGTTCGTCCCAAGTTAGTCTCGTTAGTCTCATTCTAAGGTTTGTCTAAGTTCGTCCTTAGAAAGAACTTGGGACGAACTTAGACAATTAGTCTCATTCTAAGGTTTGTCTAAGTTCGTCCTTAGAAAGAGACTAACTTGGGACGAACTTAGACAAACCCTAGAATGAGACTAAAGTTTGTCTTTGTTAGTCCCAAGTTAGTCTCGTTAGTCTCATTCTAAGGTTTGTCTAAGTTCGTCCTTAGAATGAGACTAACTTGGGACGAACTTAGACAAACTTGGGACGAACTTAGATAAACCTAAGGATAAGACTAAAGTTTGTCTTTGTTCGTCCCAAGTTAGTCTCGTTAGTCTCATTCTAAGGTTTGTCTAAGTTCGTCCTTAGAAAGAGACAAACTTGGGACGAACTTAGACAAACCTTAGAATGAGACTAAAGTTTGTCTTTGTCCGTCCCAAGTTAATCTCGTTAGTCTCATTCTAAGGTTTGTCTAAGTTCGTCCTTAGAAAGAGACTAACTTGGGACGAACTTAGACAAACCTTAGAATGAGACTAAAGTTTGTCTTTGTTCGTCCCAAGTTAGTCTCGTTAGTCTCATTCTAAGGTTTGTCTAAGTTCGTCCTTAGAAAGAGACTAACTTGGGACGAACTTAGAAAAACTTGGGACGAACTTAGACAAACCTTAGAATGAGACTAAAGTTTGTCTTTGTTCGTCCCAAGTTAGTCTCGTTAGTCCCATTCTAAGGTTCGTCTAAGTTCGTCCTTAGAATGAGACTAACTTGGGACGAACTTAGACAAACTTGGGACGAACTTAGATAAACCTAAGGATGAGACTAAAGTTTGTCTTTGTTCGTCCCAAGTTAGTCTCCTTAGTCTCATTCTAAGGTTTGTCTAAGTACGTCCTTAGAAAGAGACTAACTTGGGACGAACTTAGACAAACCTTAGAATGAGACTAAAGTTTGTCTTTGTTCGTCCCAAGTTAGTCTCATTCTAAGGTTTGTCTAAGTTCGTCCTTAGAAAGAGACTAACTTTGGACGAACTTAGACAAACCTTAGAATAAGACTAAAGTTTGTCTTTGTTCGTCCAAAGTTAGTGTCGTTAGTCTCATTCTAAGGTTTGTCTAAGTTCGTCCTTAGAAAGAGACTAACTTGGGACGAACTTAGACAAACCTTAGAATGAGACTAAAGTTTGTCTTTGTTCGTCCCAAGTTAGTCTCGTTAGCCTCATTCTAAGGTTTGTCTAAGTTCGTCCTTAGAAAGAGACTAACTTGGGACGAACTTAGACAAACTTGGGATGAACTTAGACAAACCTTTGAATGAGACTAAAGTTTGTCTTTGTTCGTCCCAAGTTAGTCTCGTTAGTCTCATTCTAAGGTTTGTCTAAGTTCGTCCTTAGAAAGAGACTAACTTGGGACGAACTTAGACAAACCTTAGAATGAGACCAAAGTTTGTCTTTGTTCGTCCCAAGTTAGTCTCGTTAGTCTCATTCTAAGGTTTGTCTAAGTTCGTCCTTAGAAAGAACTTGGGATGAACTTAGACAAACTTGGGACGAACTTAGACAAACCTTAGAATGAGACTAAAGTTTGTCTTTGTTCGTCCCAAGTTAGTCTCGTTAGTCTCATTCTAAGGTTTGTCTAAGTTCATCCTTAGAAGGAGGCTAACTTGGGACGAACTTAGATAAACTTGGGACGAACTTAGACAAACCTTAGAATGAGACTAAAGTTTGTCATTGTTCGTTTCAAGTTAGTCTCGTTAGTCTCATTCTAAGGTTTGTCTAAGTTCGTCCTTAGAAAGAGAATAACTTGGGACGAACTTAGACAAACTTGGGACGAACTTAGACAAACCTTAGGATGAGACTAAAGTTTGTCTTTGTTCGTCCCAAGTTAGTCTCGTTAGTCTCATTCTAAGGTTTGTCTAAGTTCGTCCTTAGAATGAGACTAACTTGGGACGAACTTAGACAAACTTGGGACGAACTTAGATAAACCTAAGGATGAGACTAAAGTTTGTCTTTGTTCGTCCCAAGTTAGTCTCCTTAGTCTCATTCTAAGGTTTGTCTAAGTACGTCCTTAGAAAGAGACTAACTTGGGACCAATTTAGACAAACCTTAGAATGAGACTAAAGTTTGTCTTTGTTCGTCCCAAGTTAGTCTCATTCTAAGGTTTGTCTAAGTTCGTCCTTAGAAAGAGACTAACTTTGGACGAACTTAGACAAACCTTCGAATAAGACTAAAGTTTGTCTTTGTTCGTCCAAAGTTAGTCTCGTTAGTCTCATTCTAAGGTTTGTCTAAGTTTGTCCTTAGAAAGAGACTAACTTGGGACGAACTTAGACAAACCTTAGAATGAGACTAAAGTTTGTCTTTGTTCGTCCCAAGTTAGTCTCGTTAGTCTCATTCTAAGGTTTGTCTAAGTTCGTCCTTAGAAAGAGACTAACTTGGGACGAACTTAGACAAACTTGGGATGAACTTAGACAAACCTTAGAATGAGACTAAAGTTTGTCTTTGTTCGTCCCAAGTTAGTCTCGTTAGTCTCATTCTAAGGTTTGTCTAAGTTCGTCCTTAGAAAGAGACTAACTTGGGACGAACTTAGACAAACCTTAGAATGAGACCAAAGTTTGTCTTTGTTCGTCCCAAGTTAGTCTCGTTAGTCTCATTCTAAGGTTTGTCTAAGTTCGTCCTTAGAAAGAACTTGGGACGAACTTAGACAAACTTGGGACGAACTTAGACAAACCTTAGAATGAGACTAAAGTTTGTCTTTGTTCGTCCCAAGTTAGTCTCGTTAGTCTCATTCTAAGGTTTGTCTAAGTTCGTCCTTAGAATGAGACTAACTTGGGACGAACTTAGACAAACCTTAGAATGAGACTAAAGTTTGTCTTTGTTCGTCCCAAGTTAGTCTCGTTAGTCTCATTCTAAGGTTTGTCTAAGTTCGTCCTTAGAAAGAACTTGGGACGAACTTAGACAATTAGTCTCATTCTAAGGTTTGTCTAAGTTCGTCCTTAGAAAGAGACTAACTTGGGACGAACTTAGACAAACCCTAGAATGAGACTAAAGTTTGTCTTTGTTAGTCCCAAGTTAGTCTCGTTAGTCTCATTCTAAGGTTTGTCTAAGTTCGTCCTTAGAATGAGACTAACTTGGGACGAACTTAGACAAACTTGGGACGAACTTAGATAAACCTAAGGATGAGACTAAAGTTTGTCTTTGTTCGTCCCAAGTTAGTCTCGTTAGTCTCATTCTAAGGTTTGTCTAAGTTCGTCCTTAGAAAGAGAAAAACTTAGGACGAACTTAGAAAAACTTGGGACGAACTTAGACAAACCTTAGAATGAGACTAAAGTTTGTCTTTGTTCGTCCCAAGTTAGTCTCGTTAGTCTCATTCTAAGGTTTGTCTAAGTTCGTCCTTAGAATGAGACTAACTTGGGACGAACTTAGACAAACTTGGGACGAACTTAGATAAACCTAAGGATGAGACTAAAGTTTGTCTTTGTTCGTCCCAAGTTAGTCTCCTTAGTCTCATTCTAAGGTTTGTCTAAGTACGTCCTTAGAAAGAGACTAACTTGGGACGAACTTAGACAAACCTTAGAATGAGACTAAAGTTTGTCTTTGTTCGTCCCAAGTTAGTCTCATTCTAAGGTTTGTCTAAGTTCGTCCTTAGAAAGAGACTAACTTTGGACGAACTTAGACAAACCTTAGAATAAGACTAAAGTTTGTCTTTGTTCGTCCAAAGTTAGTCTCGTTAGTCTCATTCTAAGGTTTGTCTAAGTTCGTCCTTAGAAAGAGACTAACTTGGGACGAACTTAGAAAAACTTGGGACGAACTTAGACAAACCTTAGAATGAGACTAAAGTTTGTCTTTGTTCGTCCCAAGTTAGTCTCGTTAGTCTCATTCTAAGGTTTGTCTAAGTTCGTCCTTAGAATGAGACTAACTTGGGACGAACTTAGACAAACTTGGGACGAACTTAGATAAACCTAAGGATGAGACTAAAGTTTGTCTTTGTTCGTCCCAAGTTAGTCTCCTTAGTCTCATTCTAAGGTTTGTCTAAGTACGTCCTTAGAAAGAGACTAACTTGGGACGAACTTAGACAAACCTTAGAATGAGACTAAAGTTTGTCTTTGTTCGTCCCAAGTTAGTCTCATTCTAAGGTTTGTCTAAGTTCGTCCTTAGAAAGAGACTAACTTTGGACGAACTTAGACAAACCTTAGAATAAGACTAAAGTTTGTCTTTGTTCGTCCAAAGTTAGTCTCGTTAGTCTCATTCTAAGGTTTGTCTAAGTTCGTCCTTAGAAAGAGACTAACTTGGGACGAACTTAGACAAACCTTAGAATGAGACTAAAGTTTGTCTTTGTTCGTCCCAAGTTAGTCTCGTTAGTCTCATTCTAAGGTTTGTCTAAGTTCGTCCTTAGAAAGAGACTAACTTGGGACGAACTTAGACAAACTTGGGATGAACTTAGACAAACCTTAGAATGAGACTAAAGTTTGTCTTTGTTCGTCCCAAGTTAGTCTCGTTAGTCTCATTCTAAGGTTTGTCTAAGTTCGTCCTTAGAAAGAGACTAACTTGGGACGAACTTAGACAAACCTTAGAATGAGACCAAAGTTTGTCTTTGTTCGTCCCAAGTTAGTCTCGTTAGTCTCATTCTAAGGTTTGTCTAAGTTCGTCCTTAGAAAGAACTTGGGACGAACTTAGACAAACTTGGGACGAACTTAGACAAACCTTAGAATGAGAGTAAAGTTTGTCTTTGTTCGTCCCAAGTTAGTCTCGTTAGTCTCATTCTAAGGTTTGTCTAAGTTCGTCCTTAGAATGAGACTAACTTGGGACGAACTTAGACAAACCTTAGAATGAGACTAAAGTTTGTCTTTGTTCGTCCCAAGTTAGTCTCGTTAGTCTCATTCTAAGGTTTGTCTAAGTTCGTCCTTAGAAAGAACTTGGGACGAACTTAGACAATTAGTCTCATTCTAAGGTTTGTCTAAGTTCGTCCTTAGAAAGAGACTAACTTGGGACGAACTTAGACAAACCCTAGAATGAGACTAAAGTTTGTCTTTGTTAGTCCCAAGTTAGTCTCGTTAGTCTCATTCTAAGGTTTGTCTAAGTTCGTCCTTAGAATGAGACTAACTTGGGACGAACTTAGACAAACTTGGGACGAACTTAGACAAACCTTAGAATGAGACTAAAGTTTGTCTTTGTTCGTCCCAAGTTAGTCTCGTTAGTCTCATTCTAAGGTTTGTCTAAATTCGTCCTTAGAATGAGACTAACTTGGGACGAACTTAGACAAACTTGGGACGAACTTAGATAAACCTAAGGATGAGACTAATGTTTGTCTTTGTTCGTCCCAAGTTAGTCTCCTTAGTCTCATTCTAAGGTTTGTCTAAGTTCGTCCTTAGAAAGAGAGTAACTTGGGACGAACTTAGACAAACCTTAGAATGAGACCAAAGTTTGTCTTTGTTCGTCCCAAGTTAGTCTCGTTAGTCTCATTCTAAGGTTTGTCTAAGTTCGTCCTTAGAAAGAGACTAACTTGGGACGAACTTAGACAAACTTGAGACGAACTTAGAAAAACCTTAGAATGAGACTAAAGTTTGTCTTTGTTCGTCCCAAGTTAGTCTCGTTAGTCTCATTCTAAGGTTTGTCTAAGTTCGTCCTTAGAAAGAGACAAACTTGGGACGAACTTAGACAAACGTGGGACGAACTTAGATAAACTTAAGGATGAGCCTAAAGTTTGTCTTTGTTCGTCCCAAGTTAGTCTCGTTAGTCTCATTCTAAGGTTTGTCTAAGTTCGTCCTTAGAAAGAGACTAACTTGGGACGAACTTAGACAAACTTGGGACGAACTTAGACAAACCTTAGAATGAGACTAAATTTTGTCTTTGTTCGTCCCAAGTTAGTCTCGTTAGTCTCATTCTAAAGTTTGTCTAAGTTCGGCCTTAGAATGAGACTAACTTGGGACGAACTTAGACAAACTTGGGACGAACTTAGACAAACCTTAGAATGAGACTAAAGTTTGTCTTTGTTCGTCCCAAGTTAGTCTCGTTAGTCTCATTCTAAGGTTTGTCTAAGTTCGTCCTTAGAAAGAGACAAACTTGGGACGAACTTAGACAAACTTGGGACGAACTTAGATAAACCTAAGAAAGAGACTAAAGTTTGTCTTTGTTCTTCCCAAGTTAGTCTCGTTGGTCTCATTCTAAGGTTTGTCTAAGTTTGTCCTTAGAAAGAGACTAACTTGGGACGAACTTAGCCAAACCTTAGAATGAGACCAAAGTTTGTCTTTGTTCGTCCCAAGTTAGTCTCGTTAGTCTCATTCAAAGGTTTGTCTAAGTTCGTCCTTAGAAAGAGACAAACTTGGGACGAACTTAGACAAACCTTAGAATGAGACTAAAGTTAGTCTTTGTTCGTCCCAAGTTAGTCTCGTTAGTCTCATTCTAAGGTTTGTCTATGTTCGTCCTTAGAATGAGACTAACTTGGGACGAACTTAGACAAACTTGGGACGAACTTAGACAAACCTTAGAATGAGACTAAAGTTGGTCTTTGTTCGTCCCAAGTTAGTCTCGTTAGTCTCATTCTAAGGTTTGTCTAAGTTCGTCCTTAGAATGAGACTAACTTGGGACGAACTTAGACAAACTTGAAACGACTTTAGATAAACCTAAGGATGAGAGTAAAGTTTGTCTTTGTTCGTCCCAAGTTAGTCTCGTTAGTCTCATTCTAAGGTTTGTCTAAGTTCGTCCTTAGAATGAGACTAACTTGGGACAAACTTAGACAAACTTGAAACGACTTTAGATAAACCTAAGGATGAGAGTAAAGTTTGTCTTTGTTCGTCCCAAGTTAGTCTCGTTAGTCTCATTCTAAGGTTTGTCTAAGTTCGTCCTTAGAAAGAGAGTAACTTGGGACGAACTTAGACAAACATTAGAATGAGACCAAAGTTTGTCTTTGTTAGTCCCAAGTTAGTCCCGTTAGTCTCATTCTAAGGTTTGTCTAAGTTCGTCCTTAGAATGAGACTAACTTGGGACGAACTTAGAAAAACTTGGGACGAACTTAGACAAACCTTAGAATGAGACTAAAGTTTGTCTTTGTTCGTCCCAAGTTAGTCTCGTTAGTCTCATTCTAAGGTTTGTCTAAGTTCGTCCTTAGAATGAGACTAACTTGGGACGAACTTAGACAAACTTGGGACGAACTTAGATAAACCTAAGGATGAGACTAAAGTTTGTCTTTGTTCGTCCCAAGTTAGTCTCGTTAGTCTCATTCTAAGGTTTGTCTAAGTTCGTCCTTAGAAACAGACTAACTTGGGACGAACTTAGACAAACCTTAGAATGAGACTAAAGTTTGTCTTTGTTCGTCCCAAGTTAGTCTCATTCTAAGGTTTGTCTTAGTTCGTCCTTAGAAAGAGACTAACTTTGGACGAACTTTGACAAACCTTAGAATAAGACTAAAGTTTGTCTTTGTTCGTCCAAAGTTAGTCTCGTTAGTCTCATTCTAAGGTTTATCTAAGTTCGTCCTTAGAAAGAGACAAACTTGGGATGAACTTAGACAAACTTGGGACGAACTTAGATAAACCTAAGGAAGAGACTAAAGTTTGTCTTTGTTCGTCCCAAGTTAGTCTCGTTGGTCTCATTCTAAGGTTTGTCTAAGTTCGTCCTTAGAAAGAGACTAACTTGGGACGAACTTAGACAAACCTTAGAATGAGACCAAAATTTGTCTTTGTTCGTCCCAAGTTAGTCTCGTTAGTCTAATTCTAAGGTTTGTCTAAGTTCGTCCTTAGAAAGAGACAAACTTGGGACGAACTTAGACAAACCTTAGAATGAGACTAAAGTTTGTCTTTGTTCGTCCCAAGTTAGTCTTGTTAGTCTCATTCTAAGGTTTGTCTAAGTTCATCCTTAGAAAGAGACTAACTTGGGACGAACTTAGACAAACCCTAGAATGAGACTAAAGTTTATCTTTGTTCGTCCCAAGTTAGTCTCGTTAGTCTCATTCTAAGGTTTGTCTAAGTTCGTCCTTAGAATGAGACTAACTTGGGACGAACTTAGACAAACTTGGGACGAACTTAGATAAACTTAAGGATAAGACTAAATTTTGTCTTTGTTCGTCCCAAGTTAGTCTCGTTAGCCTCATTCTAAGATTTGTCTAAGTTCGTCCTTAGAAAGAGAGTAACTTGGGACGAACTTAGACAAACCTTAGAATGACACCAAAGTTTGTCTTTGTTCGTCCCAAGTTAGTCTCGTTAGTCTCATTCTAAGGTTTGTCTATGTTCGTCCTTAGAAAGAGACTAACTTGGGACGAACTTAGACAAACTTGGGACGAAATTAGACAAACCTTAGAATGAGACTAAAGTTTGTCTTTGTTCGTCCCAAGTTAGTCTCGTTAGTCTCATTCTAAGGTTTGTCTAAGTTCGTCCTTAGAAAGAGTCTAACTTGGGACGAACTTAGACAAACCTTAGAATGAGACTTAAGTTTGTCTTTGTTCGTCCCAAGTTAGTCTCGTTAGTCTCATTCTAAGGGTTGTCTAAGTTCGTCCTTAGAAAGAGACTAACTTGGGACGAACTTGGGACGAACTTAGACAAACCTTAGAATGAGACTAAAGTTTGTCTTTGTTCGTCCCAAGTTAGTCTCGTTAGTCTCATTCTAAGGTTTGTCTAAGTTCGTCCTTAGAAAGAGACTAACTTGGGACGAACTTAGACAAACCTTAGAATGAGACCAAAATTTGTCTTTGTTCGTCCCAATTAAGTCTCGTTAGTCTAATTCTAAGATTTTTCTAAGTTCGTCTTTAGAAAGAGACAAACTTGGGACGAACTTAGACAAACCTTAGAATGAGACTAAAGTTTGTCTTTGTTCGTCCCAAGTTAGTCTCGTTAGTCTCATTCTAAGGTTTGTCTAAGTTCGTCCTTAGAAAGAGACTAACTTGGGATGAACTTAGACAAACCCTAGAATGAGACTAAAGTTTGTCTTTGTTCGTCCCAAGTTAGTCTAGTTAGTCTCATTCTAAGGTTTGTGTAAGTTCGTCCTTAGAATGAGGCTAACTTTGGACGAACTTAGACAAACTCGGGACGAACTTAGATAAACTTAAGGATGAGACTAAAGTTTGTCTTTGTTCGTCCCAAGTTAGTCTCGTTAGTCTCATTCTAAGGTTTGTCTAAGTTCGTCCTTAGAAAGAGAGTAACTTGGGACGAACTTAGACAAACCTTAGAATGATACCAAAGTTTGTCTCTGTTCGTCCCAAGTTAGTCTCGTTAGTCTCATTCTAAGGTTTGTCTAAGTTCATCCTTAGAAAGAGACTAACTTGGGACGAACTTAGACAAACTTGGGACGAACTTAGACAAACCTTAGAATGAGACTAAAGTTTGTCTTTGTTCGTCCCAAGTTAGTCTCGTTAGTCTCATTCTAAGGTTTGTCTAAGTTCGTCCTTAGAAAGAGACTAACTTGGGACGAACTTAGACAAACTTGGGACGAACTTAGACAAACCTTAGAATGAGACTAAATTTTGTCTTTGTTCGTCCCAAGTTAGTCTCGTTAGTCTCATTCTAAGGTTTGTCTAAGTTCGTCCTTAGAAAGAGACTAACTTGGGACGAACTTAGACAAACCCTAGAATGAGACTAAAGTTTATCTTTGTTCGTCCTAAGTTAGTCTCGTTAGTCTCATTCTAAGGTTTGTCTAAGTTCGTCCTTAGAATGAGACTAACTTGGGACGAGCTTAGACAAACTCGGGACGAACTTAGATAAACTTAAGGATGAGACTAAAGTTTGTCTTTGTTCGTCCCAAGTTAGTCTCGTTAGTCTCATTCTAAGGTTTGTCTAAGTTCGTCCTTAGAAAGAGAGTAACTTGGGACGAACTTAGACAAACCTTAGAATGACACCAAAGTTTGTCTTTGTTCGTCCCAAGTTAGTCTCGTTAGTCTCATTCTAAGGTTTGTCTAAGTTCGTCCTTAGAAAGAGACTAACTTGGGACCAACTTAGACAAACTTGGGACGAACTTAGACAAACCTTAGAATGAGACTAAAGTTTGTCTTTGTTCGTCCCAACTTAGTCTCGTTAGTCTCATTCTAATGTTTGTCTAAGTTCGTCCTTAGAAAGAGACTAACTTGGGACGAACTTAGACAAACTTGGGACGAACTTAGACAAACCTTAGAATGAGACTAAAGTTTGTCTTTGTTCGTCCCCAGTTAGTCTCGTTAGTCTCATTCTAAGGTTTGTCTAAGTTCGTCCTTAGAAAGAGACTAACTTGGGACGAACTTAGACAAACTTGGGACGAACTTAGACAAACCTTAGAATGAGACTAAATTTTGTCTTTGTTCGTCCCAAGTTAGTCTCGTTAGTCTCATTCTAAAGTTTGTCTAAGTTCGGCCTTAGAATGAGACTAACTTGGGACGAACTTAGACAAACTTGGGACGAACTTAGACAAACCTTAGAATGAGACTAAAGTTGGTCTTTGTTCGTCCCAAGTTAGTCTCGTTAGTCTCATTCTAAGGTTTGTCTAAGTTCGTCCTTAGAATGAGACTAACTTGGGATGAACTCAGACAAACTTGGGACGAACTTAGATAAACCTAAGGATGAGACTAAAGTTTGTCTTTGTTCTTCCCAAGTTAGTCTCGTTAGTCTCATTCTAAGGTTTGTCTAAGTTCGTCCTTAGAAAGAGACAAACTTGGGACGAACTTAGACAAACCTTAGAATGAGACTAAAGTTTGTCTTTGTTCGTCCCAAGTTAGTCTCGTTAGTCTCATTCTAAGGTTTGTCTAAGTTCGTCCTTAGAGAGAGACAAACTTGGAACGAACTTAGACAAACTTGGGACGAACTTAGATGAACCTTAAAATGTGACTAAATTTTGTCTTTGTTCGTCCCAAGTTAGTCTCGTTAGTCTCATTCTAAGGTTTGTCTAAGTTTGTCATTAGAAAGAGACTAACTTGGGACGAACTTAGACAAACTTGGGACGAACTTAGGCAAACCTTAGAATGAGACTAAAGTTTGTCTTTGTTCGTCCCAAGTTAGTCTCGTAAGTCTCATTCTAAGGTTTGTCTAAGTTCGTCCTTAGAATGAGACTAACTTGGGACGAACTTAGACAAACTTGGGACGACTTTAGATAAACATAAGGATGAGACTAAAGTTTGTCTTTGTTCGTCCCAAGTTAGTCTCGTTAGTCTCATTCTAAGGTTTGTCTAAGTTCGTCCTTAGAAAGAGAGTAACTTGGGACGAACTTAGAAAAACCTTAGAATGAGACCAAAGTTTGTCTTTGTTCGTCCCAAGTTAGTCTCGTTAGTCTCATTCTAAGGTTTGTCTAAGTTCATCCTTAGAAAGAGACTAACTTGGGACGAACTTAGACAAACTTGGGACGAACTTAGACAAACCTTAGAATGAGACTAAATTTTATCTTTGTTCGTCCCAAGTTAGTCTCGTTAGTCTCATTATAAGGTTTGTCTAAGTTCGTCCTTAGAATGAGACTAACTTGGGACGAACTTAGACAAACTTGGGACAAACTTAGACAAACCTTAGAATGAGACTAAAGTTCGTCTTTGTTCGTCCCAAGTTAGTCTCGTTAGTCTCATTCTAAGGTTTGTCTAAGTTCGTCCTTAGAATGAGACTAACTTGGGACGAACTTAGACAAACTTGGGACGACTTTATATAAACCTAAGGATGAGACTAAAGTTTGTCTTTGTTCGTCCCAAGTTAGTCTCGTTAGTCTCATTCTAAGGTTTGTCTAAGTTCGTCCTTAGAAAGAGAGTAACTTGGGACGAACTTAGACAAACATTAGAATGAGACCAAAGTTTGTCTTTGTTCGTCCCAAGTTAGTCTCGTTAGTCTCATTCTAAGGTTTGTCTAAGTTCGTCCTTAGAATGAGACTAACTTGGGACGAACTTATACAAACTTGGGACGAACTTAGATAAACCTAAGGAAGAGACTAAAGTTTGTCTTTGTTCGTCCCAAGTTAGTCTCGTTGGTCTCATTCTAAGGTTTGTCTAAGTTCGTCCTTAGAAAGAGACTAACTTAGGACGAACTTAGACAAACCTTAGAATGAGACCAAAGTTTGTCTTTGTTCGTCCCAAGTTAGTCTCGTTAGTCTCATTCTAAGGTTTGTCTAAGTTCGTCCTTAGAAAGAGACAAACTTGGGACGAACTTAGACAAACCTTAGAATGAGACTAAAGTTTGTCTTTGTTCGTCCCAAGTTAGTCTCGTTAGTCTCATTCTAAGGTTTGTCTAAGTTCGTCCTTAGAGAGAGACAAACTTGGAACGAACTTAGACAAACTTGGGACGAACTTAGATGAACCTTAAAATGTGACTAAATTTTGTCTTTGTTCGTCCCAAGTTAGTCTCGTTAGTCTCATTCTAAGGTTTGTCTAAGTTTGTCATTAGAAAGAGACTAACTTGGGACGAACTTAGACAAACTTGGGACGAACTTAGGCAAACCTTAGAATGAGACTAAAGTTTGTCTTTGTTCGTCCCAAGTTAGTCTCGTAAGTCTCATTCTAAGGTTTGTCTAAGTTCGTCCTTAGAATGAGACTAACTTGGGACGAACTTAGACAAACTTGGGACGACTTTAGATAAACATAAGGATGAGACTAAAGTTTGTCTTTGTTCGTCCCAAGTTAGTCTCGTTAGTCTCATTCTAAGGTTTGTCTAAGTTCGTCCTTAGAAAGAGAGTAACTTGGGACGAACTTAGAAAAACCTTAGAATGAGACCAAAGTTTGTCTTTGTTCGTCCCAAGTTAGTCTCGTTAGTCTCATTCCAAGGTTTGTCTAAGTTCATCCTTAGAAAGAGACTAACTTGGGACGAACTTAGACAAACTTGGGACGAACTTAGACAACCTTAGAATGAGACTAAATTTTATCTTTGTTCGTCCCAAGTTAGTCTCGTTAGTCTCATTATAAGGTTTGTCTAAGTTCGTCCTTAGAATGAGACTAACTTGGGACGAACTTAGACAAACTTGGGACAAACTTAGACAAACCTTAGAATGAGACTAAAGTTCGTCTTTGTTCGTCCCAAGTTAGTCTCGTTAGTCTCATTCTAAGGTTTGTCTAAGTTCGTCCTTAGAATGAGACTAACTTGGGACGAACTTAGACAAACTTGGGACGACTTTATATAAACCTAAGGATGAGACTAAAGTTTGTCTTTGTTCGTCCCAAGTTAGTCTCGTTAGTCTCATTCTAAGGTTTGTCTAAGTTCGTCCTTAGAAAGAGAGTAACTTGGGACGAACTTAGACAAACATTAGAATGAGACCAAAGTTTGTCTTTGTTCGTCCCAAGTTAGTCTCGTTAGTCTCATTCTAAGGTTTGTCTAAGTTCGTCCTTAGAATGAGACTAACTTGGGACGAACTTATACAAACTTGGGACGAACTTAGATAAACCTAAGGAAGAGACTAAAGTTTGTCTTTGTTCGTCCCAAGTTAGTCTCGTTGGTCTCATTCTAAGGTTTGTCTAAGTTCGTCCTTAGAAAGAGACTAACTTAGGACGAACTTAGACAAACCTTAGAATGAGACCAAAGTTTGTCTTTGTTCGTCCCAAGTTAGTCTTGTTAGTCTCATTCTAAGGTTTGTCTAAGTTCGTCCTTAGAAAGAGACAAACTTGGGACGAACTTAGACAAACTTAGAATGAGACTAAAGTTTGTCTTTGTTCGTCCCAAGTTAGTCTCGTTAGTCTCATTCTAAGGTTTGTCTAAGTTCGTCCTTAGAAAGAGACTAACTTGGGACGAACTTAGACAAACCCTAGAATGAGACTAAAGTTTGTCTTTGTTCGTCCCAAGTTAGTCTCGTTAGTCTCATTCTAAGGTTTGTCTAAGTTCGTCCTTAGAATGAGACTAACTTGGGACGAACTTAGACAAACGTGGGACGAACTTAGATAAACTTAAGGATGAGACTAAAGTTTGTCTTTGTTCGTCCCAAGTTAGTCTCGTTAGTCTCATTCTAAGGTTTGTCTAAGTTCGTCCTTAGAAAGAGACTAACTTGGGACGAACTTAGACAAACTTGTGACGAACTTAGACAAACCTTAGAATGAGACTAAATTTTCTCTTTGTTCGTCCCAAGTTAGTCTCGTTAGTCTCATTCTAAAGTTTGTCTAAGTTCGGCCTTAGAAGGAGACTAACTTGGGACGAACTTAGACAAACTTGGGACGAACTTAGACAAACCTTAGAATGAGACTAAAGTTTGTCTTTGTTCGTCCCAAGTTAGTCTCGTTAGTCTCATTCTAAGGTTTGTCTAAGTTCGTCCTTAGAAAGAGACAAACTTGGGACGAACTTAGACAAACTTGGGACGAACTTAGATAAACCTAAGAAAGAGACTAAAGTTTGTCTTTGTTCGTCCCAAGTTAGTCTCGTTGGTCTCATTCTAAGGTTTGTCTAAGTTTGTCCTTAGAAAGAGACTAACTTGGGACGAACTGAGACTAACCTTGTAATGAGACTAACGTTTCTCTTTGTTCGTCCCAAGTTAGTCTCGTTAGTCTCATTCTAAGTTTTTCTAAGTTCGTCCTTAGAAAGAGACTAACTAGGGACGAACTTAGACCAACTTTGACTAACCTTCTAATGAGACAAACGTTTGTCTTTGTTCGTCCCAAGTTAGTCTCGATAGTCTCATTCTATGGTTTGTCTAAGTTCGTCCTTACAAAGAGACTAACTAGGGACGAACTTAGACTAACTTGGGACGAACTTAGACAAACCTTAGAATGAGAGTTTGTCTCGTTAGTCTCATTTTAAGGTTTGTCTTAGTTCGTCCTTAGAAAGAGACTAACTTGGGACGAACTTAGACTAACCTTGTAATGACACTAACGTTTGTATTTGTTCGTCCCAAGTTAGTCTCGTTATTCTCCTTCTAAGGTTTGTCTAAGTTCGTCCTTGGAAAGAGACTAAGTAGGGACAAACTTAGACTAACGTTTGTCTTTGTTCGTCCCAAGTTAGTCTCGTTAGTCTCATTCTAAGGTTTGTTTAAGTTCGTCCTTAGTAAGAGACTAACTAGGGACGAACTTAGACTAACTTGGGACGAACTTAGACAAACCTTAGAATGAGGGTTTGTCTCGTTAGTCTCATTCTAAGGTTTGTCTAAGTTCGTCCTTAGAAAGAGACTAACTTGGGACAAACTTAGACTAACCTTGTAATGAGACTAACGTTTGTCTTTGTTCGTCCCAAGTTAGTCTCATTAGTCTCATTCTAAGTTCGTCATTAGAAAGATACTAACTAGGGACGAACTTAGACTAACTTGGGACAAACTTAGACAAACCTTAGAATGAGAGTTTGTCTCGTTAGTCTCATTCTAAGGTTTGTCTAAGTTCGTCCTTAGAAAGAGACTAACTTGGGACAAACTTAGACTATCCTTGTAATGAGACTAACGTTTGTCTTTGTTCGTCCCAAGTTAGTCTCGTTAGTCTCATTCTAAGGTTTGTATAAGTTCATCAGTAGAAAGAGACTAACTAGGGACGAACTTAGACTACCTTGGGACGAACTTAGACAAACCTTAGAATGAGACTAACGACGCTAACTTGGGACGAACAAAGACAAACTTTGGTCTCATCCTTAGGTTTATCTAAGTTCGTCCCAAGTTTGTCCTTTTCTAAGGACGAACTTAGACAAACCTTAGAATGAGACTAACGAGACTAACTTGGGACGAACAAAGACAAACTTTAGTCTCATTCTAAGGTTTGTCTAAGTTCGTCCCAAGTTTGTCTCTTTCTAAGGACGAACTTAGACAAACCTTAGAATGAGACTAACGAGACTAACTTGGGACGAACAAAGACAAACTTTAGTCTCATCCTTAGGTTTATCTAAGTTCGTCCAAAGTTTGTCTAAGTTCGTCCCCAGTTAGTCTCATTCTAAGGACGAACTTAGACAAACCTTAGAATGAGACTAACGAGACTAACTTGGGACGAACAAAGACAAACTTTAGTCTCATTCTAAGGTTTGTCTAAGTTCGTCCCAAGTTAGTCTCTTTCTAAGGACGAACTTAGACAAACTTTTGAATGAGACTAACGAGACTAACTTGGGACGAACAAAGACAAACTTTAGTCTCATTCTAAGGTTTGTCTAAGTTCGTCCCAAGTTAGTCTCTTTCTAAGGACGAACTTAGACAAACCTTAGAATGAGACTAACGAGACTAACTTGGGACGAACAAAGACAAACTTTAGTCTCATTCTAAGGTTTGTCTAAGTTCGTCCCAAGTTTGTCTCTTTCTAAGGACGAACTTAGACAAACCTTAGAATGAGACTAACGAGACTAACTTGGGACGAACAAAGACAAACTTCAGTCTCATCCTTAGGTTTATCTAAGTTCGTCCCAAGTTTGTCTATGTTCGTCCCAAGTTAGTCTCATTCTAAGTACGAACTTAGACAAACCTTAGAATGAGGCTAACGAGACTAACTTGGGACGAACAAAGACAAACTTTAGTCTCATTCTAAGGTTTCTCTAAGTTCGTCCCAAGTTTGTCTAAGTTCGTCCTTAGAAATAGACTAACTTGGGACGAACTTAGACAAACCTTAGAATGAGACTAACGAGACTAACTTGGGACGAACAGAGACAAACTTTAGTCTCATTCTAAGGTTTGTCTAAGTTCGTCCCAAGTTAGTCTATTTCTAAGGACGAACTTAGACAAACCTTAGAATGAGACTAACGAGACTAACTTGGGACGAACAAAGACAAACTTTAGTCTCATTCTAAGGTTTGTCTAAGTTCGTCCTTAGAAATAGACTAACTTGGGACGAACTTAGACAAACCTTAGAATGAGACTAACGAGACAAACTTGGGACGAACAAAGACAAACTTTAGTCTCATACTTAGGTTTATCTAAGTTCGTCCCAATTATGTCTAAGTTCGTCCCAAGTTAGTCTCATTCTAAGGACGAACTTAGACAAACCTTAGAATGAGACTAACGAGACTAACTTGGGACGAACAAAGACAAACTTTAGTCTCATTCTAAGGTTTGTCTAAGTTCGTCCCAAGTTTGTCTAAGTTCGTCCCAAGTTAGTCTCTTTCTAAGGACGAACTTAGACAAACCTTAGAATGAGACTAACGAGACTAACTTGGGACGAACAGAGACAAACTTTAGTCTCATTCTAAGGTTTGTCTAAGTTCATCCCAAGTTAGTCTCTTTCTAAGGACGAATTTAGACAAACCTTAGATTGAGACTAACGAGACTAACTTGGGACGAACAAAGACAAACTTTAGTCTCATTCTAAGGTTTGTCTAAGTTCGTCCCAAGTTTGTCTCTTTCTAAGGACGAACTTAGACAAACCTTAGAATGAGACTAACGAGACAAACTTGGGACGAACAAAGACAAACTTTAGTCTCATCCTTAGGTTTATCTAAGTTCGTCCCAATTATGTCTAAGTTCGTCCCAAGTTAGTCTCATTCTAAGGACGAACTTAGACAAACCTTAGAATGAGACTAACGAGACTAACTTCGGACGAACAAAGACAAAATTTAGTCTCATTCTAAGGTTTGTCTAAGTTCGTCCCAAGTTTGTCTAAGTTCGTCCCAAGTTCGTCTCTTTCTAAGGACGAACTTAGACAAACCTTAGAATGAGACTAACGAGACTAACTTGGAACGAACAAAGACAAACTTTATTCTCATTCTAAGGTTAGTCTAAGTTCGTCCCTAGTTTGTCTCTTTCTAAAGACGATCTTAGACAAACCTTAGAAGGAGACTAACGAGACTAACTTGGGACGAACAAAGACAAACGTTAGTGTCATTACAAGGTTAGTCTAAGTTCGTCCCAAGTTAGGAGTTAATATTAAATGAGGAAAGAGCTGTTAGGATGTAGTTCGGAGTTGATATTAAATGGTTGATCTAGCCTCTATATAAGCTTGTGTATTTTATCAAGTTGAAAACAAGAAAATAAATCTAATTTTGCTCTCTTTATATTCTCTCTATTCCAATACTCTCTTAGTCTCTCAATTCTAACACTTAGACTAACCTTGTAATGAGACTAACGTTTGTCTTTGTTGGTCCCATGTTAGTCTCGTTAGTCTCATTCTACGGTTTGTCTAAGTTCGTCCTTAGAAAGAGACAAACTAGGGACGAACTAGGACTAACTTGGGACGAACTTAGACTAACCTTGATATGAGACCAACGTTTGTCTTTGTTCGTCCCAAGTTAGTCTCGTTAGTCTCCTTCTAAGGTTTTTCTAAGTTCGTCCTAAGAAAGAAACTAACTAGGGACGAACTTAGATTAACTTGGGACGAACTTAGACTAACTTGGGACGAGCATAGACAAACCTTAGAATGAGAGTTTGTCTCGTTAGTCTCATTCTAAGGTTTGTCTAAGTTCGTCCTTAGAAAGAGACTAACTTGGGACGAACTTAGACTAACCTTGTAATGAGACTAACGTTTGTCTTTTTTCGTCCCAAGTTAGTCTCGTTTGTCTCTTTCTAAGGTTTGTCTAAGTTCGTCCTTAGAAATAGACTAACTAGGGACGAACTTAGACTAACCTTGTAATGAGACTAACTTTTGTGTTTTTTTCCCAAGTTAGTCTCGTTAGTCTCATTCTATGGTTTGTCTAAGTTCGTCCTTAGAAAGAGACTAACTAGAGACGAACTTAGACAAACCTTATAATGACTAACGTTTGTCTTTGTTCGTCCCAAGTTAGTCTCGTTAGTCTCATTCTAAGGTTTGTTTAAGTTCGTCCATAGAAAGAAACTAACTAGGGACGAAATTAGACTAACTTGGGACGAACTTAGACTAACCATAGAATGAGAATAAAGTTTGTCTTTGTTCGTTCCAAGTTAGTCTCGTTAGTCTCATTCTAAGGTTTGTCTCAGTTCGTCCTTAGAAAGAGACTAACTAGGGACGAACTTAGACAACGTTGGGACGAACTTAGACTAACCTTGTAATGAGACAAAGGTTTGTCTTTGTTTGTCCCAAGTTAGTCTCGTTAGTCTCATTCTAAGGTTTGTCTAAGTTCGTCCTTAGAAAGAGACTAACTAAGGACGAACTTAGACTACCTAGGGACGAACTTAGACAACCCTTAGAATGAGAGTTTGTCTCGTTAGTCTCATTCTAAGGTTTGTCTAAGTTCGTCCTTAGAAAGAGACTAACTTGGGACAAACTTAGACTAACCTTGTAATGAGACTAACGTTTCTCTTTGTTCGTCCCAAGTTAGTCTCGTTAGTCTCATTCTAAGTTTTTCTAAGTTCGTCCTTAGAAAGAGACTAACTAGGGGCGAACTTAGACCAACTTTGACTAACCTTCTAATGAGACAAACATTTGTCTTTGTTCGTCCCAAGTTAGTCTCGATAGTCTCATTCTATGGTTTGTCTAAGTTCGTCCTTAGAAAGAGACTAACTAGGGACGAACTTAGACTAACTTGGGACGAACTTAGACAAACCTTAGAATGAGAGTTTGTCTCGTTAGTCTCATTTTAAGGTTTGTCTTAGTTCGTCCTTAGAAAGAGACTAACTTGGGACGAACTTAGACTAACCTTGTAATGACACTAACGTTTGTATTTGTTCGTCCCAAGTTAGTCTCGTTATTCTCCTTCTAAGGTTTGTCTAAGTTCGTCCTTGGAAAGAGACTAAGTAGGGACAAACTTAGACTAACGTTTGTCTTTGTTCGTCCCAAGTTAGTCTCGTTAGTCTCATTCTAAGGTTTGTTTAAGTTCGTCCTTAGTAAGAGACTAACTAGGGACGAACTTAGACTAACTTGGGACGAACTTAGACAAACCTTAGAATGAGGGTTTGTCTCGTTAGTCTCATTCTAAGGTTTGTCTAAGTTCGTCCTTAGAAAGAGACTAACTTGGGACAAACTTAGACTAACCTTGTAATGAGACTAACGGTTGTCTTTGTTCGTCCCAAGTTAGTCTCATTAGTCTCATTCTAAGTTCGTCATTAGAAAGATACTAACTAGGGACGAACTTAGACTAACTTGGGACAAACTTAGACAAACCTTAGAATGAGAGTTTGTCTCGTTAGTCTCATTCTAAGGTTTGTCTAAGTTCGTCCTTAGAAAGAGACTAACTTGGGACAAACTTAGACTATCCTTGTAATGAGACTAACGTTTGTCTTTGTTCGTCCCAAGTTAGTCTCGTTAGTCTCATTCTAAGGTTTGTATAAGTTCATCAGTAGAAAGAGACTAACTAGGGACGAACTTAGACTACCTTGGGACGAACTTAGACAAACCTTAGAATGAGACTAACGAGGCTAACTTGGGACGAACAAAGACAAACTTTGGTCTCATCCTTAGGTTTGTCTAAGTTCGTCCCAAGTTTGTCCTTTTCTAAGGACGAACTTAGACAAACCTTAGAATGAGACTAACGAGACTAACTTGGGACGAACAAAGACAAACTTTAGTCTCATTCTAAGGTTTGTCTAAGTTCGTCCCAAGTTTGTCTCTTTCTAAGGACGAACTTAGACAAACCTTAGAATGAGACTAACGAGACTAACTTGGGACGAACAAAGACAAACTTTAGTCTCATCCTTAGGTTTATCTAAGTTCGTCCAAAGTCTGTCTAAGTTCGTCCCCAGTTAGTCTCATTCTAAGGACGAACTTAGACAAACCTTAGAATGAGACTAACGAGACTAACTTGGGACGAACAAAGACAAACTTTAGTCTCATTCTAAGGTTTGTCTAAGTTCGTCCCAAGTTAGTCTCTTTCTAAGGACGAACTTAGACAAACTTTTGAATGAGACTAACGAGACTAACTTGGGACGAACAAAGACAAACTTTAGTCTCATTCTAAGGTTTGTCTAAGTTCGTCCCAAGTTAGTCTCTTTCTAAGGACGAACTTAGACAAACCTTAGAATGAGACTAACGAGACTAACTTGGGACGAACAAAGACAAACTTTAGTCTCATTCTAAGGTTTGTCTAAGTTCGTCCCAAGTTTGTCTCTTTCTAAGGACGAACTTAGACAAACCTTAGAATGAGACTAACGAGACTAACTTGGGACGAACAAAGACAAACTTTAGTCTCATCCTTAGGTTTATCTAAGTTCGTCCCAAGTTTGTCTATGTTCGTCCCAAGTTAGTCTCATTCTAAGTACGAACTTAGACAAACCTTAGAATGAGACTAACGAGACTAACTTGGGACGAACAAAGACAAACTTTAGTCTCATTCTAAGGTTTCTCTAAGTTCGTCCCAAGTTTGTCTAAGTTCGTCCTTAGAAATAGACTAACTTGGGACGAACTTAGACAAACCTTAGAATGAGACTAACGAGACTAACTTGGGACGAACAAAGACAAACTTTAGTCTCATTCTAAGGTTTCTCTAAGTTCGTCCCAAGTTTGTCTAAGTTCGTCCTTAGAAATAGACTAACTTGGGACGAACTTAGACAAACCTTAGAATGAGACTAACGAGACTAACTTGGGACGAACAGAGACAAACTTTAGTCTCATTCTAAGGTTTGTCTAAGTTCGTCCCAAGTTAGTCTATTTCTAAGGACGAACTTAGACAAACCTTAGAATGAGACTAACGAGACTAACTTGGGACGAACAAAGACAAACTTTAGTCTCATTCTAAGGTTTGTCTAAGTTCGTCCTTAGAAATAGACTAACTTGGGACGAACTTAGACAAACCTTAGAATGAGACTAACGAGACAAACTTGGGACGAACAAAGACAAACTTTAGTCTCATACTCAGGTTTATCTAAGTTCGTCCCAATTATGTCTAAGTTCGTCCCAAGTTAGTCTCATTCTAAGGACGAACTTAGACAAACCTTAGAATGAGACTAACGAGACTAACTTGGGACGAACAAAGACAAACTTTAGTCTCATTCTAAGGTTTGTCTAAGTTCGTCCCAAGTTTGTCTAAGTTCGTCCCAAGTTAGTCTCTTTCTAAGGACGAACTTAGACAAACCTTAGAATGAGACTAACGAGACTAACTTGGGACGAACAGAGACAAACTTTAGTCTCATTCTAAGGTTTGTCTAAGTTCGTCCCAAGTTAGTCTCTTTCTAAGGACGAATTTAGACAAACCTTAGATTGAGACTAACGAGACTAACTTGGGACGAACAAAGACAAACTTTAGTCTCATTCTAAGGTTTGTCTAAGTCCGTCCCAAGTTTGTCTCTTTCTAAGGACGAACTTAGACAAACCTTAGAATGAGACTAACGAGACTAACTTGGGACGAACAAAGACAAACTTTAGTCTCATTCTAAGGTTTGTCTAAGTTCGTCCCAAGTTTGTCTCTTTCTAAGGACGAACTTAGACAAACCTTAGAATGAGACTAACGAGACTAACTTGGGACGAACAAAGACAAACTTTAGTCTCATACTTACGTTTATCTAATTCGTCCAAAGTTTGTCTAAGTTCGTCCCAAGTTAGTCTCATTCTAAGGACGAACTTAGACAAACCTTAGAATGAGACTAACGAGACTAACTTGGGACGAACAAAGACAAACTTTAGTCTCATTCTAAGGTTTGTCTAAGTTCGTCCCAAGTTAGTCTCTTTCTAAGGACGAACTTAGACAAACTTTTGAATGAGACTAACGAGACTAACTTGGTACGAACAAAGACAAACTTTAGTCTCATTCTAAGGTTTGTCTAAGTTCGTCCCAAGTTAGTCTCTTTCTAAGGACGAACTTAGACAAACCTTAGAATGAGACTAACCAGACTAACTTGGGACGAACAAAGACAACTTTAGTCTCATTCTAAGGTTTGTCTAAGTTCGTCCCAAGTTTGTCTCTTTCTAAGGACGAACTTAGACAAACCTTAGAATGAGACTAACGGGACTAACTTGGGACGAACAAAGACAAACTTTAGTCTCATCCTTAGGTTTATCTAAGTTCGTCCCAAGTTTGTCTAAGTTCGTCCCAAGTTAGTCTCATTCTAAGGACGAACTTTGACAAACCTTAGAATGAGACTAACGAGACTAACTTGGGACGAACAAAGACAAACTTTAGTCTCATTCTAAGGTTTGTCTAAGTTCGTCCCAAGTTTGTCTAAGTTCGTCCCAAGTTAGTCTCTTTCTAAGGACGAACTTAGACAAACCTTAGAATGAGACTAACGAGACTAACTTGGGACGAACAGAGACAAACTTTAGTCTCATTCTAAGGTTTGTCTAAGTTCGTCCCAAGTTAGTCTATTTCTAAGGACAAACTTAGATGAACCTTAGAATGAGACTAACGAGACTAACTTGGGACGAACAAAGACAAACTTTAGTCTCATTCAAAGGTTTGTCTAAGTTCGTCCCAAGTTTGTCTCTTTCTAAGGACGAACTTAGACAAACCTTAGAATGAGACTAACGAGACACACTTGGGACGAACAAAGACAAACTTTAGTCTCATCCTTAGGTTTATCTAAGTTCGTCCCAATTATGTCTAAGTTCGTCCCAAGTTAGTCTCATTCTAAGGACGAACTTAGACAAACCTTAGAATGAGACTAACGAGACTAACTTGGGACGAACAAAGACAAACTTTAATCTCATTCTTAGGTTTGTCTATGTTCGTCCCAAGTTTGTCTAAGTTCGTCCCAAGTTAGTCTCTTTCTAAGGACGAACTTAGACAAACCTTAGAATGAGACTAACGAGACTAACTTGGGAAGAACAGAGACAAACTTTAGTCTCATTCTAAGGTTTGTCTAAGTTCGTCCCAAGTTAGTCTCTTTCTAAGGACGAATTTAAACAAACCTTAGATTGAGACTAACGAGACTAACTTGGGACGAACAAAGACAAACTTTAGTCTCATTCTAAGGTTTGTCTAAGTTCGTCCCAAATTTGTCTCTTTCTAAGGACGAACTTAGACAAACCTTAGAATGAGACTAACGAGACTAACTTGGGACGAACTTAGACAAACTTTGGTCTCATTCTAAGGTTTGTCTAAGTTCGTCCCAAGTTTGTCTCTTTATAAGGACGAACTTAGACAAATCTTAGAGTGAGACTAACGAGACTAACTTGGGACGAACAAAGACAAACTTTGGTCTCATTCTAAGGTTTGTCTAAGTTCTTCCCAAGTTAGTCTCTTTCTAAGGACGAACTTAGACAACCCTTAGAATGAGACTAACGAGACTAACTTGGGACGAACAAAGACAAACTTTAGTCTCATTCTAAGGTTTCTCTAAGTTCGTCCCAAGTTATTCTCTTTCTAAGGACGAACTTAGACAAACCTTAGAATGAGACTAACGAGACTAACTTGGGACGAACAAAGACAAACTTTAGTCTCATTCAAAGGTTTGTCTAAGTTCGTCCCAAGTTTGTCTCTTTCTAAGGACGAACTTAGACAAACCTTAGAATGAGACTAACGAGACACACTTGGGACGAACAAAGACAAACTTTAGTCTCATCCTTAGGTTTATCTAAGTTCGTCCCAATTATGTCTAAGTTCGTCCCAAGTTAGTCTCATTCTAAGGACGAACTTAGACAAACCTTAGAATGAGACTAACGAGACTAACTTGGGAGGAACAAAGACAAACTTTAATCTCATTCTAAGGTTTGTCTATGTTCGTCCCAAGTTTGTCTAAGTTCGTCCCAAGTTAGTCTCTTTCTAAGGACGAACTTAGACAAACCTTAGAATGAGACTAACGAGACTAACTTGGGAAGAACAGAGACAAACTTTAGTCTCATTCTAAGGTTTGTCTAAGTTCGTCCCAAGTTAGTCTCTTTCTAAGGACGAATTTAGACAAACCTTAGATTGAGACTAACGAGACTAACTTGGGACGAACAAAGACAAACTTTAGTCTCATTCTAAGGTTTGTCTAAGTTCGTCCCAAATTTGTCTCTTTCTAAGGACGAACTTAGACAAACCTTAGAATGAGACTAACGAGACTAACTTGGGACGAACTTAGACAAACTTTGGTCTCATTCTAAGGTTTGTCTAAGTTCGTCCCAAGTTTGTCTCTTTCTAAGGACGAACTTAGACAAATCTTAGAGTGAGACTAACGAGACTAACTTGGGAAGAACAAAGACAAACTTTGGTCTCATTCTAAGGTTTGTCTAAGTTCTTCCCAAGTTAGTCTCTTTCTAAGGACGAACTTAGACAACCCTTAGAATGAGACTAACGAGACTAACTTGGGACGAACAAAGACAAACTTTAGTCTCATTCTAAGGTTTCTCTAAGTTCGTCCCAAGTTATTCTCTTTCTAAGGACGAACTTAGACAAACCTTAGAATGAGACTAACGAGACTAACTTGGGACGAACAAAGAAAAACTTTAGTCTCATCCTTAGGTTTATCTAAGTTCGTCCCAAGTTTGTCTAAGTTCGTCCCAAGTTAGTCTCATTCTAAGGACGAACTTAGACAAACCTTAGAATGAGACTAACGAGACTAACTTGGGACGAACAAAGACAAACTTTAGTCTCATTCTAAGGTTTGTCTAAGTTCGTCCCAAGTTAGTCTCATTCTACGGACGAACTTAGACAAACCTTAGAATGCGACTGACGAGACTAACTTGGGACGAACAAAGACAAACTTTAGTCTCATTCTAAGGTTTCTCTAAGTTCATCCCAAGTTTGTCTATGTTAGTCCCTAGTCATTCTCTTTCTAAGGACGAACTTAGAAAAACCTTAGAATGAGACTAACGAGACTAACTTGAAACGAACAAAGACAAACTTTAGTCTCATTCTAAGGTTTGTCTAAGTTCGTCCCACGTTTGTCTAAGTTCGTCCCAAGTTAGCCTCATTCGAAGGATGAACTTAGACAAACCTTAGAATGAGACTAACGAGACTAACTTGGGACGAACAAAGACAAACTTTAGTCTCATTCTAAGGTTTGTCTAAGTTCGTCCCAAGTTTGTCTAAGTTCGTCCCAAGTTCTTTCTAAGGACGAACTTAGACAAACCTTAGAATGAGACTAACGAGACTAACTTGAAACGAACAAAAACAAACTTTACTCTCATTCTAAGGTTTGTTTAAGTTCGTCCCAAGTTTGTCTAAGTTCGTCCCAAGTTAGTCTCTTTCTATGGACGAACTTAGACAAACCTTAGAATGAGACTAACGAGACGAACTTGGGACGAACAAAGACAAACTTTAGTCTCATTCTAAGGTTTGTCTAAGTTCGTCGCAAGTTTTTCCAAGTTCGTCCCAAGTTAGTCTCTTTCTAAGGACGAACTTAGACAAACCTTAGAATGAGACTAACGAGACTAACTTGGGACGAACAAAGACAAGCTTTAGTCTCATTCTAAGGTTTGTCTAAGTTCGTCCCAAGTTAGTCTCTTTCTAAGGACGAACTTAGACAAACCTTAGAATGAGACTAACGAGACTAACTTGGGACGAACAAAGACAAACTTTAGTCTCATTCTAAGGTTTGTCTAAGTTCATCCCAAGTTTGTCTAAGTTCGTCCCAAGTTACTCTCTTTCTAAGGACGAACTTAGACAAATCTTAGAATGAGACTAACGAGACTAACTTGGGACGAACAAAGACAAACTTTAGTCTCATTCTAAGGTTTGTCTAAGTTCGTCCCAAGTTAGTCTCTTTCTAAGGACGGACTTAGACAAACCTTAGAATGAGACTAACGAGACTAACTTGGGACGAACAAAGACAAACTTTGGTCATATTCTAACGTTTGTCTATGTTCGTCCCAAGTTAGTCTCTTTCTAAGGACGAACTTAGACACACCTTAGAATGAGACCAACGAGACTAACTTGGGACGAACAAAGACAAACTTTAGTCTCATTCTAAGGTTTGTCTAAGTTCATCCCAAGTTTGTCTCTTTCTAAGGACGAACTTAGACAAACCTTAGAATGAGACTAACGAGACTAACTTGGGACGAACAAAGACAAACTTTAGTCTCATCCTTAGGTTTATCTAAGTTCGTCCCAAGTTTGTCTAAGTTCGTCCCAAGTTAGTATCATTCTAAGGACGAACTTAGACAAACCTTTGAATGAGACTAACGAGACTAACTTGGGACGAACAAAGACAAACTTTAGTCTCATTCTAAGGTTTGTCTAAGTTCGTCCCAAGTTAGTCTCATTCTAAGGACGAACTTAGACAAACCTTAGAATGAGACTAACGAGACTAACTTGGGACGAACAAAGACAAACTTTAGTCTCATTCTAAGGTTTGTCTAAGTTCGTCCCAAGTTAGTCTCATTCTAAGGACGAACTTAGAGAAACCTTAGAATGAGACTAACGAGACTAACTTGGGACGAACAAAGACAAACTTTAGTCTCATTCTAAGGTTTGTCTAAGTTCGTCCCAAGTTTGTTTAAGTTCGTCCCAAGTTATTCTCTTTCTAAGGAGGAACTTAGACAAACCTTAGAATGAGACTAACGAGACTAACTTGAAACGAACAAAGACAAACTTTAGTCTCATTCTAAGGTTTGTCTAAGTTCGTCCCAAGTTTGTCTAAGTTCGTCCCAAGTTAGCCTCATTCTAAGGATGAACTTAGACAAACCTTAGAATGAGACTAACGAGACTAACTTGGGACGAACAACGACAAACTTTAGTCTCATTCTAAGGGTTGTCTAAGTTCGTCCCATGTTTGTCTAAGTTCGTACCAAGTTCTTTCTAAGGACGAACTTAGACAAACCTCAGAATGAGGCAACGAGACTAACTTGAAACAAACAAAAAAAAACTTTAGTCTCATTCTAAGGTTTGTTTAAGTTCGTCCCAAGTTTGTCTAAGTTCGTCCCAAGTTAGTCTCTTTCTATGGATGAACTTAGACAAACCTTAGAATGAGACTAACGAGACTAACTTGGGACGAACAAAGACAAACTTTGGTCTCATTCTAAGGTTTGTCTAATTTCATCCCAAGTTAGTCTCTTTCTAAGGACGAACTTAGACAAACCTTAGAATGAGACTAACGAGCCTAACTTGGGACGAACAAAGACGAACTTTAGTCTCATTCTAAGGTTTGTCTAAGTTCGTCCCAAGTTAGCCTCATTCTAAGGCTGAACTTAGACAAACCTTAGAATGAGACTAACGACACTAACTTGGGACGAACAAAGACAAACTTTAGTCTCATTCTAAGGTTTGTCTAAGTTCGTCCCAAGTTCTTTCTAAGGACGAACTTAGACAAACCTTAGAATGAGACTAACGAGACTAACTTGAAACGAACAAAAACAAACTTTAGTCTCATTCTAAGGTTTGTTTAAGTTCGTCCCAAGTTTGTCCAAGTTCGTCCCAAGTTAGTCTCTTTCTAAGGACGAACTTAGACAAACCTTAGAATGAGACTAACGAGACTAACTTGGGACGAACAAAGACAAACTTTGGTCTCATTCTAAGGTTTGTCTAAGTTCGTCCCAAGTTAGTCTCTTTCTAAGGACAAACTTAGACAAACCTTAGAATGAGACTAACGAGACTAACTTGGGACGAACAAAGACACACTTTAGTCTCATCCTTAGGTTTATCTAAGTTCGTCCCAAGTTTGTCTAAGTTCGCCCAAGTTAGTCTCATTCTAAGGACGAACTTAGACAAACCTTAGAATGAGACTAACGAGACTAACTTGGGACGAACAAAGACAAACTTTAGTCTCATTCTAAGGTTTGTTTAAGTTCGTCCCAAGTTTGTCTAAGTTCGTCCCAAGTTTGTCTCTTTCTAAGGGCGAACTTAGCGAAACCTTAGAATGAGACTAACGAGACTAACTTGGGACGAACAAAGACAAACTTTAGTCTCATTCTAAGGTTTGTCTAAGTTCGTCCCAAGTTAGTCTCTTTCTAAGGACGAACTTAGACAAACCTTAGAATGAGACTAACGAGACTAACTTGGGACGAACAAAGACAAACTTTAGTCTCATCCTTAGGTTTATCTAAGTTCGTCCCAAGTTTGTCTAAGTTCATCCCAAGTTAGTCTCATTCTAAGGACGAACTTAGATAAACCTTAGAATGAGACTAACGAGACTAACTTGGGACGAACAAAGACAAACTTTAGTCTCATTCTAAGGTTTGTCTAAGTTCGTCCCAAGTTAGTCTCATTCTAAGGACGAACTTAGACAAACATTAGAATGAGACTAACGAGACTAACTTGGGACGAACAAAGACAAACTTTAGTCTCATTCTAAGGTTTGTCTAAGTTCGTCCCAAGTTTTTTTAAGTTCGTCCCAAGTTATTCTCTTTCTAAGGAGGAACTTAGACAAACCTTAGAATGAGACTAACGAGACTAACTTGAAACGAACAAAGACAAACTTTAGTCTCATTCTAAGGTTTGTCTAAGTTCGTCCCAAGTTTGTCTAAGTTCGTCCCAAGTTAGCCTCATTCTAAGGATGAACTTAGACAAACCTTAGAATGAGACTAACGAGACTAACTTGGGACGAACAACGACAAACTTTAGTCTCATTCTAAGGTTTGTCTAAGTTCGTCCCAAGTTTGTCTAAGTTCGTACCAAGTTCTTTCTAAGGACGAACTTAGACAAACCTTAGAATGACACAACGAGACTAACTTGAAACGAACAAAAAAAACTTTAGTCTCATTCTAAGGTTTGTTTAAGTTCGTCCCAAGTTTGTCTAAGTTCATCCCAAGTTAGTCTCTTTCTATGGACGAACTTAGACAAACCTTAGAATGAGACTAACGAGACTAACTTGGGATGAACAAAGACAAACTTTGGTCTCATTCTAAGGTTTGTCTAATTTCATCCCAAGTTAGTCTCTTTCTAAGGACGAACTTAGACAAACCTTAGAATGAGACTAACGAGACTAACTTGGGACGAACAAAGACGAACTTTAGTCTCATTCTAAGGTTTGTCTAAGTTCGTCCCAAGTTAGCCTCATTCTAAGGATGAACTTAGACAAACCTTAGAATGAGACTAACGAGACTAACTTGGGACGAACAAAGACAAACTTTAGTCTCATTCTAAGGTTTGTCTAAGTTCGTCCCAAGTTTGTCTAAGTTCGTCCCAAGTTCTTTCTAAGGACGAACTTAGACAAACCTTAGAATGAGACTGACGAGACTAACTTGAAACGAACAAAAACAAACTTTAGTCTCATTCTAAGGTTTGTTTAAGTTCGTCCCATGTTTGTCCAAGTTCGTCCCAAGTTAGTCTCTTTCTAAGGACGAACTTAGACAAACCTTAGAATGACACTAACGAGACTAACTTGGGACGAACAAAGACAAACTTTGGTCTCATTATAAGGTTTGTCTAAGTTCGTCCCAAGTTAGTCTCTTTCTAAGGACGAACTTAGAAAACCTTAGAATGAGACTAACGAGACTAACTTGGGACGAACAAAGACAAACTTTAGTCTCATCCTTAGGTTTATCTAAGTTTGTCCCAAGTTTGTCTAAGTTCGTCCCAAGTTAGTCTCATTCTAAGGACGAACTTAGACAAACCTTAGAATGAGACTAACGAGACTAACTTGGGACGAACAAAGAAAAACTTTAGTCTCATTCTAAGGTTTGTTTAAGTTCGTCCCAAGTTTGTCTAAGTTCGTCCCAAGTTAGTCTCTTTCTAAGGACGAACTTAGACAACCCTTAGAATGAGACTAACGAGACTAACTTGGGACGAACAAAGACAAACTTTAGTCTCATTCAAAGGTTTGTCTAAGTTCGTCCCAAGTTAGTCTCATTCTAAGGACGAACTTAGACAAACCTTAGAATGAGACTAACGAGACTAACTTGGGACGAACAAAGACAAACTTTAGTCTCATTCTAAGGTTTGTCTAAGTTCGTCCCAAGTTAGTCTCATTCTAAGGACGAACTTAGACAAACCATAGAATGAGACTAACGAGACTAACTTGGGACGAACAAAGACAAACTTTAGTCTCATTCTAAGGTTTGTTTAAGTTCGTCCCAAGTTTGTCTAAGTTCGTCCCAAGTTAGTCTCTTTCTATGGACGAACTTAGACAAACCTTAGAATGAGACTAACGAGACTAACTTAGGAGGAACAAAGACAAACTTTGGTCTCATTCTAAGGTTTGTCTCATTTCATCCCAAGTTAGTCTCTTTCTAAGGACGAACTTACACAACCCTTAGAATGAGACTAACGAGACTAACTTGGGACGAACAAAGACGAACTTTAGTCTCATTCTAAGGTTTGTCTAAGTTCGTCCCAAGTTAGCCTCATTCTAAGGATGAACTTAGACAAACCTTAGAATGAGACTAACGAGACTAACTTGGGACGAACAAAGACAAACTTTAGTCTCATTCTAAGGTTTGTCTAAGTTCGTCCCAAGTTTGTCTAAGTTCGTCCCAAGTTCTTTCTAAGGACGAACTTAGACAAACCTTAGAATGAGACTAACGAGACTAACTTTAAACGAACAAAAACAAACTTTAGTCTCATTCTAAGGTTTGTTTAAGTTCGTCCCAAGTTTGTCCAAGTTCGTCCCAAGTTAGTCTCTTTCTAAGGACGAACTTAGACAAACCTTAGAATGAGACTTACGAGACTAACTTGGGACCAACAAAGACAAACTTTAGTCTCATCCTTAGGTTTATCTAAGTTCGTCCCAAGTTTGTCTAAGTTCGTCCCAAGTTAGTCTCATTCTAAGGACGAACTTAGACAAACCTTAGAATGAGACTAACTTGGGACGAACAAAGACAAACTTTAGTCTCATTCTAAGGTTTGTCTAAGTTCGTCCCAAGTTAGTCTCTTTCTAAGGATGAACTTAGACAAACCTTAGAATGAGACTAACGAGACTAACTTGGGACGAACAAAGACAAACTTTAGTCTCATTCTAAGGTTTGTTTAAGTTCGTCCCAAGTTTGTCTAAGTTCGTCCCAAGTTAGTCTCTTTCTAAGGACGAACTTAGACAAACCTTAGAATGAGACTTACGAGACTAACTTGGGACGAACAAAGACAAAATTTAGTCTCATTCTATGGTTTGTCTAAGTTCGTCCCAAGTTAGTCTCATTCTAAGGACGAACTTAGACAAACCTTAGAATGAGACTAACGAGACTAACTTGGGACGAACAAAGACAAACTTTAGTCTCATTCTAAGGTTTGTTTAAGTTCGTCCCAAGTTTGTCTAAGTTCGTCCCAAGTTAGTCTCTTTCTAAGGACGAACTTAGACAAACCTTAGAATGAGACTTACGAGACTAACTTGGGACGAACAAAGACAAACTTTAGTCTCATTCTAAGGTTTGTCTAAGTTCGTCCCAAGTTAGTCTCTTTCTAAGGACGAAGTTAGACCAACCTTAGAATGAGACTAACGAGACTAACTTGGGAAGAACAAAGACAAACTTTAGTCTCATTCTAAGGTTTGTCTAAGTTCGTCCCAAGTTAGTCTCTTTCTAAGGACGAACTTAGACAAACCTTAGAATGAGACTAACGAGACTAACTTGGGACGAACAAAGACAAACTTTAGTCTCATCCTTAGGTTTATCTAAGTTCGTCCCAAGTTTGTCTAAGTTCGTCCCAAGTTAGTCTCATTCTAAGGATGAACTTAGACAAACCTTAGAATGAGACTAACGAGACTAACTTGGGACGAACAAAGACAAAATTTAGTCTCATTCTATGGTTTGTCTAAGTTCGTCCCAAGTTAGTCTCATTCTAAGGACGAACTTAGACAAACCTTAGAATAAGACTAACGAGACTAACTTGGGACAAACAAAGACAAACTTTAGTCTCATTCTAAGGTTTGTCTAAGTTCGTCCCAAGTTTGTTTAAGTTCGTCCCAAGTTAGTCTCTTTCTAAGGAGGAACTTAGACAAACCTTAGAATGAGACTAACGAGACTAACTTGAAACGAACAAAGACAAACTTTAGTCTCATTCTAAGGTTTGTCTAAGTTCGTCCCAAGTTTGTTTAAGTTCGTCCCAAGTTAGTCTCTTTCTAAGGAGGAACTTAGACAAACCTTAGAATGAGACTAACGAGACTAACTTGGGACGAACAACGACAAACTTTAGTCTCATTCTAAGGTTTGTCTAAGTTCGTCCCAAGTTTGTCTTAGTTCGTACCAAGTTCTTTCTAAGGACGAACATAGACAAACCTTAGAATGAGATTAACGAGACTAACTTGAAACGAACAAAAACAAACTTTAGTCTCATTCTAAGGTTTGTTTAAGTTCGTCCCAAGTTTGTCTAAGTTCGTCCCAAGTTAGTCTCTTTCTATGGACGAACTTAGACAAACCTTAGAATGAGACTAACGAGACTAACTTGGGGCGAACAAAGACAAACTTTTGTCTCATTCTAAGGTTTGTCTAAGTTCGTCCCAAGTTAGTCTCTTTCTAAGGACGAACTTAGACAAACCTTAGAATGAGACTAACGAGACTAACTTGGGACGAACAAAGACAAACTTTAGTCTCATCCTTAGGTTTATCTAAGTTTGTCCCAAGTTTGTCTAAGTTCGTCCCAAGTTAGTCTCATTCTAAGGACGAACTTAGACAAACCTTAGAATGAGACTAACGAGACTAACTTGGGACGAACAAAGAAAAACTTTAGTCTCATTCTAAGGTTTGTTTAAGTTCGTCCCAAGTTTGTCTAAGTTCGTCCCAAGTTAGTCTCTTTCTAAGGACGAACTTAGACAACCCTTAGAATGAGACTAACGAGACTAACTTGGGACGAACAAAGACAAACTTTAGTCTCATTCTAAGGTTTGTCTAAGTTCGTCCCAAGTTAGTCTCATTCTAAGGACGAACTTAGACAAACCTTAGAATGAGACTAACGAGACTAACTTGGGACGAACAAAGACAAACTTTAGTCTCATTCTAAGGTTTGTCTAAGTTCGTCCCAAGTTAGTCTCATTCTAAGGACGAACTTAGACAAACCATAGAATGAGACTAACGAGACTAACTTGGGACGAACAAAGACAAACTTTAGTCTCATTCTAAGGTTTGTTTAAGTTCGTCCCAAGTTTGTCTAAGTTCGTCCCAAGTTAGTCTCTTTCTATGGACGAACTTAGACAAACCTTAGAATGAGACTAACGAGACTAACTTAGGACGAACAAAGACAAACTTTGGCCTCATTCTAAGGTTTGTCTCATTTCATCCCAAGTTAGTCTCTTTCTAAGGACGAACTTACACAACCCTTAGAATGAGACTAACGAGACTAACTTGGGACGAACAAAGACGAACTTTAGTCTCATTCTAAGGTTTGTCTAAGTTCGTCCCAAGTTAGCCTCATTCTAAGGATGAACTTAGACAAACCTTAGAATGAGACTAACGAGACTAACTTGGGACGAACAAAGACAAACTTTAGTCTCATTCTAAGGTTTGTCTAAGTTCGTCCCAAGTTTGTCTAAGTTCGTCCCAAGTTCTTTCTAAGGACGAACTTAGACAAACCTTAGAATGAGACTAACGAGACTAACTTGAAACGAACAAAAACAAACTTTAGTCTCATTCTAAGGTTTGTTTAAGTTCGTCCCAAGTTTGTCCAAGTTCGTCCCAAGTTAGTCTCTTTCTAAGGACGAACTTAGACAAACCTTAGAATGAGACTTACGAGACTAACTTGGGACCAACAAAGACAAACTTTAGTCTCATCCTTAGGTTTATCTAAGTTCGTCCCAAGTTTGTCTAAGTTCGTCCCAAGTTAGTCTCATTCTAAGGACGAACTTAGACAAACCTTAGAATGAGACTAACTTGGGACGAACAAAGACAAACTTTAGTCTCATTCTAAGGTTTTTCTAAGTTCGTCCCAAGTTAGTCTCTTTCTAAGGAGGAACTTAGACAAACCTTAGAATGAGACTAACGAGACTACCTTGGGACGAACAAAGACAAACTTTAGTCTCATTCTAAGGTTTGTTTAAGTTCGTCCCAAGTTTGTCTAAGTTCGTCCCAAGTACTCTTTCTAAGGACGAACTTAGACAAACCTTAGAATGAGACTTACGAGACTAACTTGGGACGAACAAAGACAAAATTTAGTCTCATTCTATGGTTTGTCTAAGTTCGTCCCAAGTTAGTCTCATTCTAAGGACGAACTTAGACAAACCTTAGAATGAGACTAACGAGACTAACTTGGGACGAACAAAGACAAACTTTAGTCTCATTCTAAGGTTTGTTTAAGTTCGTCCCAAGTTTGTCTAAGTTCGTCCCAAGTTAGTCTCTTTCTAAGGACGAACTTAGACAAACCTTAGAATGAGACTTACGAGACTAACTTGGGACGAACAAAGACAAACTTTAGTCTCATTCTAAGGTTTGTCTAAGTTCGTCCCAAGTTAGTCTCTTTCTAAGGACGAAGTTAGACCAACCTTAGAATGAGACTAACGAGACTAACTTGGGACGAACAAAGACAAACTTTAGTCTCATTCTAAGGTTTGTCTAAGTTCGTCCCAAGTTAGTCTCTTTCTAAGGACGAACTTAGACAAACCTTAGAATGAGACTAACGAGACTAACTTGGGACGAACAAAGACAAACTTTAGTCTCATCCTTAGGTTTATCTAAGTTCGTCCCAAGTTTGTCTAAGTTCGTCCCAAGTTAGTCTCATTCTAAGGATGAACTTAGACAAACCTTAGAATGAGACTAACGAGACTAACTTGGGACGAACAAAGACAAAATTTAGTCTCATTCTATGGTTTGTCTAAGTTCGTCCCAAGTTAGTCTCATTCTAAGGACGAACTTAGACAAACCTTAGAATGAGACTAACGAGACTAACTTGGGACAAACAAAGACAAACTTTAGTCTCATTCTAAGGTTTGTCTAAGTTCGTCCCAAGTTTGTTTAAGTTCGTCCCAAGTTAGTCTCTTTCTAAGGAGGAACTTAGACAAACCTTAGAATGAGACTAACGAGACTAACTTGAAACGAACAAAGACAAACTTTAGTCTCATTCTAAGGTTTGTCTAAGTTCGTCCCGAGTTTGTTTAAGTTCGTCCCAAGTTAGTCTCTTTCTAAGGAGGAACTTAGACAAACCTTAGAATGAGACTAACGAGACTAACTTGGGACGAACAACGACAAACTTTAGTCTCATTCTAAGGTTTGTCTAAGTTCGTCCCAAGTTTGTCTTAGTTCGTACCAAGTTCTTTCTAAGGACGAACATAGACAAACCTTAGAATGAGATTAACGAGACTAACTTGAAACGAACAAAAACAAACTTTAGTCTCATTCTAAGGTTTGTTTAAGTTCGTCCCAAGTTTGTCTAAGTTCGTCCCAAGTTAGTCTCTTTCTATGGACGAACTTAGACAAACCTTAGAATGAGACTAACGAGACTAACTTGGGGCGAACAAAGACAAACTTTTGTCTCATTCTAAGGTTTGTCTAAGTTCGTCCCAAGTTAGTCTCTTTCTAAGGACGAACTTAGACAAACCTTAGAATGAGACTAACGAGACTAACTTGGGACGAACAAAGACAAACTTTAGTCTCATCCTTAGGTTTATCTAAGTTTGTCCCAAGTTTGTCTAAGTTCGTCCCAAGTTAGTCTCATTCTAAGGACGAACTTAGACAAACCTTAGAATGAGACTAACGAGACTAACTTGGGACGAACAAAGAAAAACTTTAGTCTCATTCTAAGGTTTGTTTAAGTTCGTCCCAAGTTTGTCTAAGTTCGTCCCAAGTTAGTCTCTTTCTAAGGACGAACTTAGACAACCCTTAGAATGAGACTAACGAGACTAACTTGGGACGAACAAAGACAAACTTTAGTCTCATTCTAAGGTTTGTCTAAGTTCGTCCCAAGTTAGTCTCATTCTAAGGACGAACTTAGACAAACCTTAGAATGAGACTAACGAGACTAACTTGGGACGAACAAAGACAAACTTTAGTCTCATTCTAAGGTTTGTCTAAGTTCGTCCCAAGTTAGTCTCATTCTAAGGACGAACTTAGACAAACCATAGAATGAGACTAACGAGACTAACTTGGGACGAACAAAGACAAACTTTAGTCTCATTCTAAGGTTTGTTTAAGTTCGTCCCAAGTTTGTCTAAGTTCGTCCCAAGTTAGTCTCTTTCTATGGACGAACTTAGACAAACCTTAGAATGAGACTAACGAGACTAACTTAGGACGAACAAAGACAAACTTTGGCCTCATTCTAAGGTTTGTCTCATTTCATCCCAAGTTAGTCTCTTTCTAAGGACGAACTTACACAACCCTTAGAATGAGACTAACGAGACTAACTTGGGACGAACAAAGACGAACTTTAGTCTCATTCTAAGGTTTGTCTAAGTTCGTCCCAAGTTAGCCTCATTCTAAGGATGAACTTAGACAAACCTTAGAAGGAGACTAACGAGACTAACTTGGGACGAACAAAGACAAACTTTAGTCTCATTCTAAGGTTTGTCTAAGTTCGTCCCAAGTTTGTCTAAGTTCGTCCCAAGTTCTTTCTAAGGACGAACTTAGACAAACCTTAGAATGAGACTAACGAGACTAACTTGAAACGAACAAAAACAAACTTTAGTCTCATTCTAAGGTTTGTTTAAGTTCGTCCCAAGTTTGTCCAAGTTCGTCCCAAGTTAGTCTCTTTCTAAGGACGAACTTAGACAAACCTTAGAATGAGACTTACGAGACTAACTTGGGACCAACAAAGACAAACTTTAGTCTCATCCTTAGGTTTATCTAAGTTCGTCCCAAGTTTGTCTAAGTTCGTCCCAAGTTAGTCTCATTCTAAGGACGAACTTAGACAAACCTTAGAATGAGACTAACTTGGGACGAACAAAGACAAACTTTAGTCTCATTCTAAGGTTTTTCTAAGTTCGTCCCAAGTTAGTCTCTTTCTAAGGAGGAACTTAGACAAACCTTAGAATGAGACTAACGAGACTAACTTGGGACGAACAAAGACAAACTTTAGTCTCATTCTAAGGTTTGTTTAAGTTCGTCCCAAGTTTGTCTAAGTTCGTCCCAAGTTAGTCTCTTTCTAAGGACGAACTTAGACAAACCTTAGAATGAGACTTACGAGACTAACTTGGGACGAACAAAGACAAAATTTAGTCTCATTCTATGGTTTGTCTAAGTTCGTCCCAAGTTAGTCTCATTCTAAGGACGAACTTAGACAAACCTTAGAATGAGACTAACGAGACTAACTTGGGACGAACAAAGACAAACTTTAGTCTCATTCTAAGGTTTGTTTAAGTTCGTCCCAAGTTTGTCTAAGTTCGTCCCAAGTTAGTCTCTTTCTAAGGACGAACTTAGACAAACCTTAGAATGAGACTTACGAGACTAACTTGGGACGAACAAAGACAAACTTTAGTCTCATTCTAAGGTTTGTCTAAGTTCGTCCCAAGTTAGTCTCTTTCTAAGGACGAACTTAGACAAACCTTAGAATGAGACTAACGAGACTAACTTGGGACGAACAAAGACAAACTTTAGTCTCATCCTTAGGTTTATCTAAGTTCGTCCCAAGTTTGTCTAAGTTCGTCCCAAGTTAGTCTCATTCTAAGGATGAACTTAGACAAACCTTAGAATGAGACTAACGAGACTAACTTGGGACGAACAAAGACAAAATTTAGTCTCATTCTATGGTTTGTCTAAGTTCGTCCCAAGTTAGTCTCATTCTAAGGACGAACTTAGACAAACCTTAGAATGAGACTAACGAGACTAACTTGGGACAAACAAAGACAAACTTTAGTCTCATTCTAAGGTTTGTCTAAGTTCGTCCCAAGTTTGTTTAAGTTCGTCCCAAGTTAGTCTCTTTCTAAGGAGGAACTTAGACAAACCTTAGAATGAGACTAACGAGACTAACTTGAAACGAACAAAGACAAACTTTAGTCTCATTCTAAGGTTTGTCTAAGTTCGTCCCAAGTTTGTTTAAGTTCGTCCCAAGTTAGTCTCTTTCTAAGGAGGAACTTAGACAAACCTTAGAATGAGACTAACGAGACTAACTTGGGACGAACAACGACAAACTTTAGTCTCATTCTAAGGTTTGTCTAAGTTCGTCCCAAGTTTGTCTTAGTTCGTACCAAGTTCTTTCTAAGGACGAACATAGACAAACCTTAGAATGAGATTAACGAGACTAACTTGAAACGAACAAAAACAAACTTTAGTCTCATTCTAAGGTTTGTTTAAGTTCGTCCCAAGTTTGTCTAAGTTCGTCCCAAGTTAGTCTCTTTCTATGGACGAACTTAGACAAACCTTAGAATGAGACTAACGAGACTAACTTGGGGCGAACAAAGACAAACTTTTGTCTCATTCTAAGGTTTGTCTAAGTTCGTCCCAAGTTAGTCTCTTTCTAAGGACGAACTTAGACAAACCTTAGAATGAGACTAACGAGACTAACTTGGGACGAACAAAGACAAACTTTAGTCTCATTCTAAGGTTTGTCTAAGTTCATCCCAAGTTTTTCTAAGTTCGTCCCAAGTTACTCTCTTTCTAAGGACGAAAAGTTCGTCCTTAGAAAGAGACCAACTTGGGACGAACTTAGACAAACCTAAGAATGAGACTAAAGTTTGTCTTTGTTCGTCCCAAGTTAGTCTCGTTAGTCTCATTCTAAGGTTTGTCTAAGTTCCTCCTTAGAATGAGACTAACTTGGGACGAACTTAGACAACCTTGGGCCGAACTTAGATAAACCTAAGGATGAGACTAAAGTTTGTCTTTGTTTGTCCCAAGTTAGTCTCGTTAGTCTCATTCTAAGGTTTGTCTAAGTTCGTCCTTAGAAAGAGACTAACTTGGGACGAACTTAGACAAACCTTAGAATGAGACCAAAGTTTGTCTTTGTTCGTCCCAAGTTAGTCTCGTTAGTCTCTTTCTTAGGTATGTCTAAGTTCGTCCTTAGAACGAGACTAACTTGGGACGAACTTAGACAAACATTAGAATGAGACTAAAGTTTGTCTTTGTTCGTCCCAAGTTAGTCTCGTTAGTCTCATTCTAAGGTTTATCTAAGTTCGTCCCAAGTTAGTCTCTTTCTATGGACGAACTTAGACAAACCTTAGAATGAGACTAACGAGACTAACTTGGGGCGAACAAAGACAAACTTTTGTCTCATTCTAAGGTTTGTCTAAGTTCGTCCCAAGTTAGTCTCATTCTAAGGACGAACTTAGACAAACCTTAGAATGAGACTAACGAGACTAACTTGGGACGAACAAAGACAAAATTTAGCCTCATTCTAAGGTTTGTCTAAGTTCGTCCAAAGTTTGTCTAAGTTATTCCCAAGTGAGTCTCTTTCTAAGGACGAACTTAGACAAACCTTAGAATGAGACTAACGAGACTAACAAAGACAAACTTTAGTCTCATTCTAAGGTTTGTCTAAGTTCATCCCAAGTTTGTCTAAGTTCGTCCCAAGTTAGTCTCTTTCTAAGGACGAACTTAGATAAACCTTAGAATGAGACTAACGAGACTAACTTGGGACGAACAAAGACAAACTTTAGTCTCATTCTAATGTTTGTCTAAGTTCGTCCCAAGTTAGTCTCGTTCTAAGGACGAACTTAGACATACCTAAGAAAGAGACTAACGAGACTAACTTGGGACGAACAAAGACAAACTTTGGTCTCATTCTAAGGTTTGTCTAAGTTCGTCCCAAGTTAGTCTCTTTCTAAGGACGAACTTAGACAAACCTTAGAATGAGACTAACGAGACTAACTTGGGACAAACAAAGACAAACTTTAGTCTCATCCTTAGGTTTATCTAAGTTCGTCCCAAGTTTGTCTAAGTTCGTCCCAAGTTAGTCTCTTTCTAAGGACGAACTTAGACAACCCTTAGAATGAGACTAACGAGACTAACTTGGGACGAACAAAGACAAACTTTAGTCTCATTCTAAGGTTTGTCTAAGTTCGTCCCAAGTTAGTCTCATTCTAAGGACGAACTTAGACAAACCTTAGAATGAGACTAACGAGACTAACTTGGGACGAACAAAGACAAACTTTAGTCTCATTCTAAGGTTTGTCTAAGTTCGTCCCAAGTTAGTCTCATTCTAAGGACGAACTTAGACAAACCATAGAATGAGACTAACGAGACTAACTTGGGACGAACAAAGACAAAATTTAGCCTCATTCTAAGGTTTGTCTAAGTTCGTCCAAAGTTTGTCTAAGTTATTCCCAAGTGAGTCTCTTTCTAAGGACGAACTTAGACAAACCTTAGAATGAGACTAACGAGACTAACAAAGACAAACTTTAGTCTCATTCTAAGGTTTGTCTAAGTTCATCCCAAGTTTGTCTAAGTTCGTCCCAAGTTAGTCTCTTTCTAAGGACGAACTTAGATAAACCTTAGAATGAGACTAACGAGACTAACTTGGGACGAACAAAGACAAACTTTAGTCTCATTCTAATGTTTGTCTAAGTTCGTCCCAAGTTAGTCTCGTTCTAAGGACGAACTTAGACATACCTAAGAAAGAGACTAACGAGACTAACTTGGGACGAACAAAGACAAACTTTGGTCTCATTCTAAGGTTTGTCTAAGTTCGTCCCAAGTTAGTCTCTTTCTAAGGACGAACTTAGACAAACCTTAGAATGAGACTAACGAGACTAACTTGGGACGAACAAAGAAAAACTTTAGTCTCATTCTAAGGTTTGTTTAAGTTCGTCCCAAGTTTGTCTAAGTTCGTCCCAAGTTAGTCTCTTTCTAAGGACGAACTTAGACAACCCTTAGAATGAGACTAACGAGACTAACTTGGGACGAACAAAGACAAACTTTAGTCTCATTCTAAGGTTTGTCTAAGTTCGTCCCAAGTTAGTCTCATTCTAAGGACGAACTTAGACAAACCTTAGAATGAGACTAACGAGACTAACTTGGGACGAACAAAGACAAACTTTAGTCTCATTCTAAGGTTTGTCTAAGTTCGTCCCAAGTTAGTCTCATTCTAAGGACGAACTTAGACAAACCATAGAATGAGACTAACGAGACTAACTTGGGACGAACAAAGACAAACTTTAGTCTCATTCTAAGGTTTGTTTAAGTTCGTCCCAAGTTTGTCTAAGTTCGTCCCAAGTTAGTCTCTTTCTATGGACGAACTTAGACAAACCTTAGAATGAGACTAACGAGACTAACTTAGGACGAACAAAGACAAACTTTGGCCTCATTCTAAGGTTTGTCTCATTTCATCCCAAGTTAGTCTCTTTCTAAGGACGAACTTACACAACCCTTAGAATGAGACTAACGAGACTAACTTGGGACGAACAAAGACGAACTTTAGTCTCATTCTAAGGTTTGTCTAAGTTCGTCCCAAGTTAGCCTCATTCTAAGGATGAACTTAGACAAACCTTAGAATGAGACTAACGAGACTAACTTGGGACGAACAAAGACAAACTTTAGTCTCATTCTAAGGTTTGTCTAAGTTCGTCCCAAGTTTGTCTAAGTTCGTCCCAAGTTCTTTCTAAGGACGAACTTAGACAAACCTTAGAATGAGACTAACGAGACTAACTTGAAACGAACAAAAACAAACTTTAGTCTCATTCTAAGGTTTGTTTAAGTTCGTCCCAAGTTTGTCCAAGTTAGTCCCAAGTTAGTCTCTTTCTAAGGACGAACTTAGACAAACCTTAGAATGAGACTTACGAGACTAACTTGGGACCAACAAAGACAAACTTTAGTCTCATCCTTAGGTTTATCTAAGTTCGTCCCAAGTTTGTCTAAGTTCGTCCCAAGTTAGTCTCATTCTAAGGACGAACTTAGACAAACCTTAGAATGAGACTAACTTGGGACGAACAAAGACAAACTTTAGTCTCATTCTAAGGTTTTTCTAAGTTCGTCCCAAGTTAGTCTCTTTCTAAGGAGGAACTTAGACAAACCTTAGAATGAGACTAACGAGACTAACTTGGGACGAACAAAGACAAACTTTAGTCTCATTCTAAGGTTTGTTTAAGTTCGTCCCAAGTTTGTCTAAGTTCGTCCCAAGTTAGTCTCTTTCTAAGGACGAACTTAGACAAACCTTAGAATGAGACTTACGAGACTAACTTGGGACGAACAAAGACAAAATTTAGTCTCATTCTATGGTTTGTCTAAGTTCGTCCCAAGTTAGTCTCATTCTAAGGACGAACTTAGACAAACCTTAGAATGAGACTAACGAGACTAACTTGGGACGAACAAAGACAAACTTTAGTCTCATTCTAAGGTTTGTTTAAGTTCGTCCCAAGTTTGTCTAAGTTCGTCCCAAGTTAGTCTCTTTCTAAGGACGAACTTAGACAAACCTTAGAATGAGACTTACGAGACTAACTTGGGACGAACAAAGACAAACTTTAGTCTCATTCTAAGGTTTGTCTAAGTTCGTCCCAAGTTAGTCTCTTTCTAAGGACGAAGTTAGACCAACCTTAGAATGAGACTAACGAGACTAACTTGGGACGAACAAAGACAAACTTTAGTCTCATTCTAAGGTTTGTCTAAGTTCGTCCCAAGTTAGTCTCTTTCTAAGGACGAACTTAGACAAACCTTAGAATGAGACTAACGAGACTAACTTGGGACGAACAAAGACAAACTTTAGTCTCATCCTTAGGTTTATCTAAGTTCGTCCCAAGTTTGTCTAAGTTCGTCCCAAGTTAGTCTCATTCTAAGGATGAACTTAGACAAACCTTAGAATGAGACTAACGAGACTAACTTGGGACGAACAAAGACAAAATTTAGTCTCATTCTATGGTTTGTCTAAGTTCGTCCCAAGTTAGTCTCATTCTAAGGACGAACTTAGACAAACCTTAGAATGAGACTAACGAGACTAACTTGGGACAAACAAAGACAAACTTTAGTCTCATTCTAAGGTTTGTCTAAGTTCGTCCCAAGTTTGTTTAAGTTCGTCCCAAGTTAGTCTCTTTCTAAGGAGGAACTTAGACAAACCTTAGAATGAGACTAACGAGACTAACTTGAAACGAACAAAGACAAACTTTAGTCTCATTCTAAGGTTTGTCTAAGTTCGTCCCGAGTTTGTTTAAGTTCGTCCCAAGTTAGTCTCTTTCTAAGGAGGAACTTAGACAAACCTTAGAATGAGACTAACGAGACTAACTTGGGACGAACAACGACAAACTTTAGTCTCATTCTAAGGTTTGTCTAAGTTCGTCCCAAGTTTGTCTTAGTTCGTACCAAGTTCTTTCTAAGGACGAACATAGACAAACCTTAGAATGAGATTAACGAGACTAACTTGAAACGAACAAAAACAAACTTTAGTCTCATTCTAAGGTTTGTTTAAGTTCGTCCCAAGTTTGTCTAAGTTCGTCCCAAGTTAGTCTCTTTCTATGGACGAACTTAGACAAACCTTAGAATGAGACTAACGAGACTAACTTGGGGCGAACAAAGACAAACTTTTGTCTCATTCTAAGGTTTGTCTAAGTTCGTCCCAAGTTAGTCTCTTTCTAAGGACGAACTTAGACAAACCTTAGAATGAGACTAACGAGACTAACTTGGGACGAACAAAGACAAACTTTAGTCTCATCCTTAGGTTTATCTAAGTTTGTCCCAAGTTTGTCTAAGTTCGTCCCAAGTTAGTCTCATTCTAAGGACGAACTTAGACAAACCTTAGAATGAGACTAACGAGACTAACTTGGGACGAACAAAGAAAAACTTTAGTCTCATTCTAAGGTTTGTTTAAGTTCGTCCCAAGTTTGTCTAAGTTCGTCCCAAGTTAGTCTCTTTCTAAGGACGAACTTAGACAACCCTTAGAATGAGACTAACGAGACTAACTTGGGACGAACAAAGACAAACTTTAGTCTCATTCTAAGGTTTGTCTAAGTTCGTCCCAAGTTAGTCTCATTCTAAGGACGAACTTAGACAAACCTTAGAATGAGACTAACGAGACTAACTTGGGACGAACAAAGACAAACTTTAGTCTCATTCTAAGGTTTGTCTAAGTTCGTCCCAAGTTAGTCTCATTCTAAGGACGAACTTAGACAAACCATAGAATGAGACTAACGAGACTAACTTGGGACGAACAAAGACAAACTTTAGTCTCATTCTAAGGTTTGTTTAAGTTCGTCCCAAGTTTGTCTAAGTTCGTCCCAAGTTAGTCTCTTTCTATAGACGAACTTAGACAAACCTTAGAATGAGACTAACGAGACTAACTTAGGACGAACAAAGACAAACTTTGGCCTCATTCTAAGGTTTGTCTCATTTCATCCCAAGTTAGTCTCTTTCTAAGGACGAACTTACACAACCCTTAGAATGAGACTAACGAGACTAACTTGGGACGAACAAAGACGAACTTTAGTCTCATTCTAAGGTTTATCTAAGTTCGTCCCAAGTTACCCTCATTCTAAGGATGAACTTAGACAAACCTTAGAATGAGACTAACGAGACTAACTTGGGACGAACAAAGACAAACTTTAGTCTCATTCTAAGGTTTGTCTAAATTCGTCCCAAGTTTGTCTAAGTTCGTCCCAAGTTCTTTCTAAGGACGAACTTAGACAAACCTTAGAATGAGACTAACGAGACTAACTTGAAACGAACAAAAACAAACTTTAGTCTCATTCTAAGGTTTGTTTAAGTTCGTCCCAAGTTTGTCCAAGTTCGTCCCAAGTTAGTCTCTTTCTAAGGACGAACTTAGACAAACCTTAGAATGAGACTTACGAGACTAACTTGGGACCAACAAAGACAAACTTTAGTCTCATCCTTAGGTTTATCTAAGTTCGTCCCAAGTTTGTCTAAGTTCGTCCCAAGTTAGTCTCATTCTAAGGACGAACTTAGACAAACCTTAGAATGAGACTAACTTGGGACGAACAAAGACAAACTTTAGTCTCATTCTAAGGTTTTTCTAAGTTCGTCCCAAGTTAGTCTCTTTCTAAGGAGGAACTTAGACAAACCTTAGAATGAGACTAACGAGACTAACTTGGGACGAACAAAGACAAACTTTAGTCTCATTCTAAGGTTTGTTTAAGTTCGTCCCAAGTTTGTCTAAGTTCGTCCCAAGTTAGTCTCTTTCTAAGGACGAACTTAGACAAACCTTAGAATGAGACTTACGAGACTAACTTGGGACGAACAAAGACAAAATTTAGTCTCATTCTATGGTTTGTCTAAGTTCGTCCCAAGTTAGTCTCATTCTAAGGACGAACTTAGACAAACCTTAGAATGAGACTAACGAGACTAACTTGGGACGAACAAAGACAAACTTTAGTCTCATTCTAAGGTTTGTTTAAGTTCGTCCCAAGTTTGTCTAAGTTCGTCCCAAGTTAGTCTCTTTCTAAGGACGAACTTAGACAAACCTTAGAATGAGACTTACGAGACTAACTTGGGACGAACAAAGACAAACTTTAGTCTCATTCTAAGGTTTGTCTAAGTTCGTCCCAAGTTAGTCTCTTTCTAAGGACGAAGTTAGACCAACCTTAGAATGAGACTAACGAGACTAACTTGGGACGAACAAAGACAAACTTTAGTCTCATTCTAAGGTTTGTCTAAGTTCGTCCCAAGTTAGTCTCTTTCTAAGGACGAACTTAGACAAACCTTAGAATGAGACTAACGAGACTAACTTGGGACGAACAAAGACAAACTTTAGTCTCATCCTTAGGTTTATCTAAGTTCGTCCCAAGTTTGTCTAAGTTCGTCCCAAGTTAGTCTCATTCTAAGGATGAACTTAGACAAACCTTAGAATGAGACTAACGAGACTAACTTGGGACGAACAAAGACAAAATTTAGTCTCATTCTATGGTTTGTCTAAGTTCGTCCCAAGTTAGTCTCATTCTAAGGACGAACTTAGACAAACCTTAGAATGAGACTAACGAGACTAACTTGGGACAAACAAAGACAAACTTTAGTCTCATTCTAAGGTTTGTCTAAGTTCGTCCCAAGTTAGTCTCTTTCTAAGGAGGAACTTAGACAAACCTTAGAATGAGACTAACGAGACTAACTTGAAACGAACAAAGACAAACTTTAGTCTCATTCTAAGGTTTGTCTAAGTTCGTCCCAAGTTTGTTTAAGTTCGTCCCAAGTTAGTCTCTTTCTAAGGAGGAACTTAGACAAACCTTAGAATGAGACTAACGAGACTAACTTGGGACGAACAACGACAAACTTTAGTCTCATTCTAAGGTTTGTCTAAGTTCGTCCCAAGTTTGTCTTAGTTCGTACCAAGTTCTTTCTAAGGACGAACATAGACAAACCTTAGAATGAGATTAACGAGACTAACTTGAAACGAACAAAAACAAACTTTAGTCTCATTCTAAGGTTTGTTTAAGTTCGTCCCAAGTTTGTCTAAGTTCGTCCCAAGTTAGTCTCTTTCTATGGACGAACTTAGACAAACCTTAGAATGAGACTAACGAGACTAACTTGGGGCGAACAAAGACAAACTTTTGTCTCATTCTAAGGTTTGTCTAAGTTCGTCCCAAGTTAGTCTCTTTCTAAGGACGAACTTAGACAAACCTTAGAATGAGACTAACGAGACTAACTTGGGACGAACAAAGACAAACTTTAGTCTCATCCTTAGGTTTATCTAAGTTTGTCCCAAGTTTGTCTAAGTTCGTCCCAAGTTAGTCTCATTCTAAGGACGAACTTAGACAAACCTTAGAATGAGACTAACGAGACTAACTTGGGACGAACAAAGAAAAACTTTAGTCTCATTCTAAGGTTTGTTTAAGTTCGTCCCAAGTTTGTCTAGGTTCGTCCCAAGTTAGTCTCTTTCTAAGGACGAACTTAGACAACCCTTAGAATGAGACTAACGAGACTAACTTGGGACGAACAAAGACAAACTTTAGTCTCATTCTAAGGTTTGTCTAAGTTCGTCCCAAGTTAGTCTCATTCTAAGGACGAACTTAGACAAACCTTAGAATGAGACTAACGAGACTAACTTGGGACGAACAAAGACAAACTTTAGTCTCATTCTAAGGTTTGTCTAAGTTCGTCCCAAGTTAGTCTCATTCTAAGGACGAACTTAGACAAACCATAGAATGAGACTAACGAGACTAACTTGGGACGAACAAAGACAAACTTTAGTCTCATTCTAAGGTTTGTTTAAGTTCGTCCCAAGTTTGTCTAAGTTCGTCCCAAGTTAGTCTCTTTCTATGGACGAACTTAGACAAACCTTAGAATGAGACTAACGAGACTAACTTAGGACGAACAAAGACAAACTTTGGCCTCATTCTAAGGTTTGTCTCATTTCATCCCAAGTTAGTCTCTTTCTAAGGACGAACTTACACAACCCTTAGAATGAGACTAACGAGACTAACTTGGGACGAACAAAGACGAACTTTAGTCTCATTCTAAGGTTTGTCTAAGTTCGTCCCAAGTTAGCCTCATTCTAAGGATGAACTTAGACAAACCTTAGAATGAGACTAACGAGACTAACTTGGGACGAACAAAGACAAACTTTAGTCTCATTCTAAGGTTTGTCTAAGTTCGTCCCAAGTTTGTCTAAGTTCGTCCCAAGTTCTTTCTAAGGACGAACTTAGACAAACCTTAGAATGAGACTAACGAGACTAACTTGAAACGAACAAAAACAAACTTTAGTCTCATTCTAAGGTTTGTTTAAGTTCGTCCCAAGTTTGTCCAAGTTCGTCCCAAGTTAGTCTCTTTCTAAGGACGAACTTAGACAAACCTTAGAATGAGACTTACGAGACTAACTTGGGACCAACAAAGACAAACTTTAGTCTCATCCTTAGGTTTATCTAAGTTCGTCCCAAGTTTGTCTAAGTTCGTCCCAAGTTAGTCTCATTCTAAGGACGAACTTAGACAAACCTTAGAATGAGACTAACTTGGGACGAACAAAGACAAACTTTAGTCTCATTCTAAGGTTTTTCTAAGTTCGTCCCAAGTTAGTCTCTTTCTAAGGAGGAACTTAGACAAACCTTAGAATGAGACTAACGAGACTAACTTGGGACGAACAAAGACAAACTTTAGTCTCATTCTAAGGTTTGTTTAAGTTCGTCCCAAGTTTGTCTAAGTTCGTCCCAAGTTAGTCTCTTTCTAAGGACGAACTTAGACAAACCTTAGAATGAGACTTACGAGACTAACTTGGGACGAACAAAGACAAAATTTAGTCTCATTCTATGGTTTGTCTAAGTTCGTCCCAAGTTAGTCTCATTCTAAGGACGAACTTAGACAAACCTTAGAATGAGACTAACGAGACTAACTTGGGACGAACAAAGACAAACTTTAGTCTCATTCTAAGGTTTGTTTAAGTTCGTCCCAAGTTTGTCTAAGTTTGTCCCAAGTTAGTCTCTTTCTAAGGACGAACTTAGACAAACCTTAGAATGAGACTTACGAGACTAACTTGGGACGAACAAAGACAAACTTTAGTCTCATTCTAAGGTTTGTCTAAGTTCGTCCCAAGTTAGTCTCTTTCTAAGGACGAAGTTAGACCAACCTTAGAATGAGACTAACGAGACTAACTTGGGACGAACAAAGACAAACTTTAGTCTCATTCTAAGGTTTGTCTAAGTTCGTCCCAAGTTAGTCTCTTTCTAAGGACGAACTTAGACAAACCTTAGAATGAGACTAACGAGACTAACTTGGGACGAACAAAGACAAACTTTAGTCTCATCCTTAGGTTTATCTAAGTTCGTCCCAAGTTTGTCTAAGTTCGTCCCAAGTTAGTCTCATTCTAAGGATGAACTTAGACAAACCTTAGAATGAGACTAACGAGACTAACTTGGGACGAACAAAGACAAAATTTAGTCTCATCCTATGGTTTGTCTAAGTTCGTCCCAAGTTAGTCTCATTCTAAGGACGAACTTAGACAAACCTTAGAATGAGACTAACGAGACTAACTTGGGACAAACAAAGACAAACTTTAGTCTCATTCTAAGGTTTGTCTAAGTTCGTCCCAAGTTAGTCTCTTTCTAAGGAGGAACTTAGACAAACCTTAGAATGAGACTAACGAGACTAACTTGAAACGAACAAAGACAAACTTTAGTCTCATTCTAAGGTTTGTCTAAGTTCGTCCCAAGTTTGTTTAAGTTCGTCCCAAGTTAGTCTCTTTCTAAGGAGGAACTTAGACAAACCTTAGAATGAGACTAACGAGACTAACTTGGGACGAACAACGACAAACTTTAGTCTCATTCTAAGGTTTGTCTAAGTTCGTCCCAAGTTTGTCTTAGTTCGTACCAAGTTCTTTCTAAGGACGAACATAGACAAACCTTAGAATGAGATTAACGAGACTAACTTGAAACGAACAAAAACAAACTTTAGTCTCATTCTAAGGTTTGTTTAAGTTCGTCCCAAGTTTGTCTAAGTTCGTCCCAAGTTAGTCTCTTTCTATGGACGAACTTAGACAAACCTTAGAATGAGACTAACGAGACTAACTTGGGGCGAACAAAGACAAACTTTTGTCTCATTCTAAGGTTTGTCTAAGTTCGTCCCAAGTTAGTCTCTTTCTAAGGACGAACTTAGACAAACCTTAGAATGAGACTAACGAGACTAACTTGGGACGAACAAAGACAAACTTTAGTCTCATCCTTAGGTTTATCTAAGTTTGTCCCAAGTTTGTCTAAGTTCGTCCCAAGTTAGTCTCATTCTAAGGACGAACTTAGACAAACCTTAGAATGAGACTAACGAGACTAACTTGGGACGAACAAAGAAAAACTTTAGTCTCATTCTAAGGTTTGTTTAAGTTCGTCCCAAGTTTGTCTAAGTTCGTCCCAAGTTAGTCTCTTTCTAAGGACGAACTTAGACAACCCTTAGAATGAGACTAACGAGACTAACTTGGGACGAACAAAGACAAACTTTAGTCTCATTCTAAGGTTTGTCTAAGTTCGTCCCAAGTTAGTCTCATTCTAAGGACGAACTTAGACAAACCTTAGAATGAGACTAACGAGACTAACTTGGGACGAACAAAGACAAACTTTAGTCTCATTCTAAGGTTTGTCTAAGTTCGTCCCAAGTTAGTCTCATTCTAAGGACGAACTTAGACAAACCATAGAATGAGACTAACGAGACTAACTTGGGACGAACAAAGACAAACTTTAGTCTCATTCTAAGGTTTGTTTAAGTTCGTCCCAAGTTTGTCTAAGTTCGTCCCAAGTTAGTCTCTTTCTATGGACGAACTTAGACAAACCTTAGAATGAGACTAACGAGACTAACTTAGGACGAACAAAGACAAACTTTGGCCTCATTCTAAGGTTTGTCTCATTTCATCCCAAGTTAGTCTCTTTCTAAGGACGAACTTACACAACCCTTAGAATGAGACTAACGAGACTAACTTGGGACGAACAAAGACGAACTTTAGTCTCATTCTAAGGTTTGTCTAAGTTCGTCCCAAGTTAGCCTCATTCTAAGGATGAACTTAGACAAACCTTAGAATGAGACTAACGAGACTAACTTGGGACGAACAAAGACAAACTTTAGTCTCATTCTAAGGTTTGTTTAAGTTCGTCCCAAGTTTGTCTAAGTTCGTCCCAAGTTAGTCTCTTTCTATGGACGAACTTAGACAAACCTTAGAATGAGACTAACGAGACTAACTTAGGACGAACAAAGACAAACTTTGGCCTCATTCTAAGGTTTGTCTCATTTCATCCCAAGTTAGTCTCTTTCTAAGGACGAACTTACACAACCCTTAGAATGAGACTAACGAGACTAACTTGGGACGAACAAAGACGAACTTTAGTCTCATTCTAAGGTTTGTCTAAGTTCGTCCCAAGTTAGCCTCATTCTAAGGATGAACTTAGACAAACCTTAGAATGAGACTAACGAGACTAACTTGGGACGAACAAAGACAAACTTTAGTCTCATTCTAAGGTTTGTCTAAGTTCGTCCCAAGTTTGTCTAAGTTCGTCCCAAGTTCTTTCTAAGGACGAACTTAGACAAACCTTAGAATGAGACTAACGAGACTAACTTGAAACGAACAAAAACAAACTTTAGTCTCATTCTAAGGTTTGTTTAAGTTCGTCCCAAGTTTGTCCAAGTTCGTCCCAAGTTAGTCTCTTTCTAAGGACGAACTTAGACAAACCTTAGAATGAGACTTACGAGACTAACTTGGGACCAACAAAGACAAACTTTAGTCTCATCCTTAGGTTTATCTAAGTTCGTCCCAAGTTTGTCTAAGTTCGTCCCAAGTTAGTCTCATTCTAAGGACGAACTTAGACAAACCTTAGAATGAGACTAACTTGGGACGAACAAAGACAAACTTTAGTCTCATTCTAAGGTTTTTCTAAGTTCGTCCCAAGTTAGTCTCTTTCTAAGGAGGAACTTAGACAAACCTTAGAATGAGACTAACGAGACTAACTTGGGACGAACAAAGACAAACTTTAGTCTCATTCTAAGGTTTGTTTAAGTTCGTCCCAAGTTTGTCTAAGTTCGTCCCAAGTTAGTCTCTTTCTAAGGACGAACTTAGACAAACCTTAGAATGAGACTTACGAGACTAACTTGGGACGAACAAAGACAAAATTTAGTCTCATTCTATGGTTTGTCTAAGTTCGTCCCAAGTTAGTCTCATTCTAAGGACGAACTTAGACAAACCTTAGAATGAGACTAACGAGACTAACTTGGGACGAACAAAGACAAACTTTAGTCTCATTCTAAGGTTTGTTTAAGTTCGTCCCAAGTTTGTCTAAGTTTGTCCCAAGTTAGTCTCTTTCTAAGGACGAACTTAGACAAACCTTAGAATGAGACTTACGAGACTAACTTGGGACGAACAAAGACAAACTTTAGTCTCATTCTAAGGTTTGTCTAAGTTCGTCCCAAGTTAGTCTCTTTCTAAGGACGAAGTTAGACCAACCTTAGAATGAGACTAACGAGACTAACTTGGGACGAACAAAGACAAACTTTAGTCTCATTCTAAGGTTTGTCTAAGTTCGTCCCAAGTTAGTCTCTTTCTAAGGACGAACTTAGACAAACCTTAGAATGAGACTAACGAGACTAACTTGGGACGAACAAAGACAAACTTTAGTCTCATCCTTAGGTTTATCTAAGTTCGTCCCAAGTTTGTCTAAGTTCGTCCCAAGTTAGTCTCATTCTAAGGATGAACTTAGACAAACCTTAGAATGAGACTAACGAGACTAACTTGGGACGAACAAAGACAAAATTTAGTCTCATCCTATGGTTTGTCTAAGTTCGTCCCAAGTTAGTCTCATTCTAAGGACGAACTTAGACAAACCTTAGAATGAGACTAACGAGACTAACTTGGGACAAACAAAGACAAACTTTAGTCTCATTCTAAGGTTTGTCTAAGTTCGTCCCAAGTTAGTCTCTTTCTAAGGAGGAACTTAGACAAACCTTAGAATGAGACTAACGAGACTAACTTGAAACGAACAAAGACAAACTTTAGTCTCATTCTAAGGTTTGTCTAAGTTCGTCCCAAGTTTGTTTAAGTTCGTCCCAAGTTAGTCTCTTTCTAAGGAGGAACTTAGACAAACCTTAGAATGAGACTAACGAGACTAACTTGGGACGAACAACGACAAACTTTAGTCTCATTCTAAGGTTTGTCTAAGTTCGTCCCAAGTTTGTCTTAGTTCGTACCAAGTTCTTTCTAAGGACGAACATAGACAAACCTTAGAATGAGATTAACGAGACTAACTTGAAACGAACAAAAACAAACTTTAGTCTCATTCTAAGGTTTGTTTAAGTTCGTCCCAAGTTTGTCTAAGTTCGTCCCAAGTTAGTCTCTTTCTATGGACGAACTTAGACAAACCTTAGAATGAGACTAACGAGACTAACTTGGGGCGAACAAAGACAAACTTTTGTCTCATTCTAAGGTTTGTCTAAGTTCGTCCCAAGTTAGTCTCTTTCTAAGGACGAACTTAGACAAACCTTAGAATGAGACTAACGAGACTAACTTGGGACGAACAAAGACAAACTTTAGTCTCATCCTTAGGTTTATCTAAGTTTGTCCCAAGTTTGTCTAAGTTCGTCCCAAGTTAGTCTCATTCTAAGGACGAACTTAGACAAACCTTAGAATGAGACTAACGAGACTAACTTGGGACGAACAAAGAAAAACTTTAGTCTCATTCTAAGGTTTGTTTAAGTTCGTCCCAAGTTTGTCTAAGTTCGTCCCAAGTTAGTCTCTTTCTAAGGACGAACTTAGACAACCCTTAGAATGAGACTAACGAGACTAACTTGGGACGAACAAAGACAAACTTTAGTCTCATTCTAAGGTTTGTCTAAGTTCGTCCCAAGTTAGTCTCATTCTAAGGACGAACTTAGACAAACCTTAGAATGAGACTAACGAGACTAACTTGGGACGAACAAAGACAAACTTTAGTCTCATTCTAAGGTTTGTCTAAGTTCGTCCCAAGTTAGTCTCATTCTAAGGACGAACTTAGACAAACCATAGAATGAGACTAACGAGACTAACTTGGGACGAACAAAGACAAACTTTAGTCTCATTCTAAGGTTTGTTTAAGTTCGTCCCAAGTTTGTCTAAGTTCGTCCCAAGTTAGTCTCTTTCTATGGACGAACTTAGACAAACCTTAGAATGAGACTAACGAGACTAACTTAGGACGAACAAAGACAAACTTTGGCCTCATTCTAAGGTTTGTCTCATTTCATCCCAAGTTAGTCTCTTTCTAAGGACGAACTTACACAACCCTTAGAATGAGACTAACGAGACTAACTTGGGACGAACAAAGACGAACTTTAGTCTCATTCTAAGGTTTGTCTAAGTTCGTCCCAAGTTAGCCTCATTCTAAGGATG